>VXAV01004357.1:857-32763 GCA_013399715.1 Alectura lathami
AAGTCTTCTATTATGAAAAACAGTTTTGCTGCTGTGGTAGCCACTGTGCCTGGCAGGATTTGCGCAAAGAAGTCAGAAGGTGTCCAATAGCCCATTGCAGCTGAAAAAATTCATTTTGTTTTCTTGGATATGGTAGCAATTCCAGGGAGAAGACTCGCACCAAGGCTCATAGGGCCAATAGAGAGAGACCTGCACCAGAATATCCTTATTCATTGCAAGTCAGCTTGATACCCTTTTTTTCTTGTTAACATGGTGCCAGTTATAAAACACCTTGTGGCCTCTTCAAGTTGCAGGACTCATCTGAGCTGGTGATAAATGGAATGTCTGAACTTGGAAAGGTTGCTACTATATATCTTCACGTGGCTGTCCAGAGCCAGATGAAGTACGGGAAGGAAGCAGCAGCAGTAATATTCATGCTTTTTTGCTGAGAAGGCTCTGGCTCTCACTGCTGATTAGTATGAGAGCAGGATTTTCAACATGCTTGTTTCTTTCTTGGGGAGATTAAAGTTATCAAATTTGTCTCTCAGTTCATAGTGACTCAAGATAAATACCTCTATGAAAAAGGGGTTGCTTTCACAAACTTGATAGTGAAGCTAACAAACCGGGTTTACTCTACTGTTGGAGTGTTGTGTTGGAAGGCTTAATACCTGCTACGGTGCTGCAGGCCCAGTCGCAGTCGGATAGGCTCTCAAGACCAACCTTAGGGAATTTGGCTGTGCCCAATGAGAATTCTCACAATTAGCTTATAGAATGGTGCTCTTACTGTAGCAACAGATAACAGATTCTTTTGAATTGCTAGTAATAAAACACTGTCTGCAGAGCATGTGCAAATACCAATAATATCAGCAATACAGCTGACCACAAAACATGTTACAAAGAATCATAGAATTCTAGAAAAATAAAAATATTTAGAAGGAATTGGGAAGTTATATGCAGTCTTGTCATGAGAATTAGAGCTCAAGCAGCTCTCAGGCTGCTCACTATTTACGGGGTAAGATGATTGGCTCTAGTCGTGGTATTTAGCAGGACGGTGTTATCAGTCCTGAGCAAGGTCTTGGGGATAATGGCCAGGCTGAAGGAGGGGGCTGGGGGAAGCACACTATCACATGGAGTGAGAGCATTAATAGGAATACATTGTCTAATATCTTTGTACTTGTACATCTTGGTCCAATTCATAGAATAATATCATAGAACGGTTTGAGTTGGAAGGGACTTTAAAGACCATCTAGTTCCAACCCCCCTGCCATGGTCGGTTTTGCCACCTGCTAGGTCAGGCTGCTCAGGGCCCCATCCAACCTGGCCTGGAACACCTTCAGGGATGAGGCATCCACAGCTTCTCTGGGCAGCCTGTGCCAGTGCCTCACCACCCTCTGAGTAGAAAATTGTCTTGAAACATCTAACTTAAATCTCTCCTTTTTTAGTTTAAAACCTTTGTCCCTTGTTCTATCACTGTCAGACCATGTAAAACAGTTGGTATCCCTCCTGCTTGTAAGCCACCTTCAGGTACTGGAAGGCTACAATGAGGTTTCCCCAGAGACTTCTTTTTTCCAAACTGAACAAACCCAGCTCCCTCAATCTTCATTTTAGGAGAGGTTCTCATCTTCGTGGCCTCTCTCTGGACCCATTCCAACAATTCTATGTCTGTCTTGTGCTGGGGGCCCCAGGTCTGGATGCAGTACTCCAGAAGGGGCCTCACAAGGGAGGGACAATCACCTTCCTTGCCCTGCTGACCACCCCTCTCTTGATGCAGCCCAGGATGCCATTGGCCTTCTGTGCTGCAAGTGCACAGTTTGCTCATGTCAAGCCTCTCATCCATCAGAACCCACAAGTCCTTTTCTGCAGGGCTGCTCTCAAGGAGTTCTTCTCCCACTCTGTACACATTTGTGATTGCCCAGACCCAAGTGCAACACCTTGCTCTTGGCCTTGTTGAAGCTCATCAAGTTGCCATGGGCCCACTTTTCAAGCTTGTCCATGTCCCTTTGGATGGCATCCCTTCCTTCTGGTGTTTCAACTGCACCACTCTTGCTTAAATAAATGCATTTGTTTCTTGTGTTCAAGAAAATGGTTGCTTTAGGTTATTTAGAGAAGAGAATCTGCTTAAAAGGATAGTAACGCTTCTGGCAGTGTTACCCACATAGATTTATAGCTGATGTGTACTTTCTGGTTTATCCTAAAGTAAAACATTAGTTATTATATTTGTTGAGTTGGAAGCTTTCCTGGATGAAACTCAGAATGAGATTTGTCATTTGGAAAAGTCCTATCAGCCATACTTAAAATTTCCTTAGTAAATCTTATAAATATTTATTTCTCCTTTCAAGCAGAAACGTTACGATCATCATTGCTCTTACAGAATGAAAGTGGGGAAATCATATGTTCCTGTAATGAGATCTGCTTGTTAGAATGCCATGATGTTCTGAAAACAGTGATGTATGTGTTTCCCAGATTATAATGGTCACCTGGTGCCCAGTTTGAGCAGGTGTTTTCAGTGGCCGGAACTGAGTAAGAACATACAATTCTTAACCTAGAGCTGTCCATATTTAAAGAATAATTGTTTCGCATGCTGGAGATGATAATGCCATGAAAATCCTCTTGTGGTAATTCTCCTTATGTCATTACAGTAAAGAATTGGAAAACTCTGCTTTTTTGAAATTAGCATTTTATTTTTTTCTTTGATCTAGCAAGATATGTTTGCTTGGTCAACCTATAGAACACTTCCTTGTTTATAAATGTAAATTTTTTTATCAGCAGATATCACTGTAATAAATTGGCCACTTGTTGTGCCTGTGATCTGTGATAAGAGACATTAAGGAAAAAAACTTCAAATAGGGATAACTCCTATAATTTAGGAAAGCAGAATGGAGTTCTCATTATAAAAATTGTATCAGTGAATTAAACTCCATGGTCACTTGATACTAGCAGAGGAATGTGATAATTATAGTTGTGATTGAGAGCTGCTATCCATTTTAATTGATCAGCAAGCGTTATTAAAGGTCATAAAATGAGAAAAATGCATACACAAAAAAACTTTAAAAATATATGTAGTTTGCAGTTGTGGTAGGGTAGGAGTCTTAGCCCATTATGTTGTAAAGCTAGGATTGCTGACAAAGACCTCCAAGCAAAAAGTATGTAGTCCTCTGGATTTGCCAATATTACTTGCATGAGAAAAAACATGCTTTTCCCCGAGGGCTTCAGAGGTTTTCTGAAAATTCGTCACTTTTTGTGTTAAAATGTTAATGAGCATTAGTAGCTCATTTCCATTCATCTTCCCTGGGGAAATTAGACTCTTGCAGTCACTAAGTCTCTGAATGTGGGTAGTGAGATGCAGATAATAATTTCAAAATCAGTTGTACAGCTTCAGTCAGATTTTACAGAAAGATGAGTTTCCTATAATTATGATAATGTAGGATTTGGGGAAAGGAGGAGTCAAATGCAAAGCTTTGGTTTGAACACAGTCAAGTTAGAGACTGGGAATTCGTATGGGAAAGAGTTGACATAAATGTCCCATGCTGCAGCGACTACATTGACTGATACTTGTTCTGGCTTCTGTATATAAAATGGTAGCCAATTCAGAGTGAAACACAAAACAAAACCTTTATTTGGTTTTGGTTCTATGTCTTATCTGTTCCAGAAATATTCACACTTGCACACAGAAACAGTAATAGAGCTGCAGGGAGTGTAATGAAAGGTGTTCCAAGAGAAATAATGAAGAACAGATCTTTCTTTCCCACATTCATCCTATTGTCTGTAGGTTCTTCTAGCTCAGGTAATAAATGCAAGCCAAAAAGGCACGTTATACCACATTATACATTTAAATTGTCTTTAAAACTTCTTAAAAAGTTGTGTTCATGGCATCTTTGGAGTCTTGATCCAGCCTATGGGCAGGTTCACTCCACAATATGCACAAGTCCCCACAGACTGCACTGCCCCAGCCTCCATGTTCCTTTATCACTTTTGACAGAGAAGAAATTCACAGGGAAATCCAATCCCAGGAAGATTTTTGGATTTCCCAGCTCTGACATGGTCTATGAATGCTGTCCCATGAGTTGATTGTTCAGTGTAAGAAGGAAGATGATCTCTCTGCTAGTATTTGTTTTGGTTCAAATGTCTTTTGTAGTGGTTTATAAACGCATGAGCCATTTCTTTTTTGCTCAGCTACTACCATACTCACATCTGTACCACCCTTAATTGCAATGCATGCAGAAATATCTCTAATAGAATGAGCACCACATTTTTCAGTGTCACTGCAGTCTCATCTATCAAGAACTTTATCCATCATCTAATTGTATTAACCTTGAGTGATTTCAGTAGTTCAGCAAAACGTGAAAGAAAAAAGCCTTCACCAGTTCTGTCTCTGTTCTTTAAAAGTAGAAACGCTCAAACATCTAGGCAAATAAGCACAGTCCAACCATTCATACATTGCTACCTAGATCTGGTTTATTGCATTTCAAAATTGATTTCTGTTTCATTAGACTGAGGTTTACGCTGGGCAACAAAAAAAAGATCATACTGTTCTGGGACTGCTGTTACCTTGGCCTGAAATGTATATTCAGAATCCATCATGAAACTCTTACTAACCATACTAAAGATATTAAACAAGGGAGCTTTTGCAGCATATATGTCCCTGATAATTTACAAGGCTGGTAAGTCCCTGTAGACAGCAGCACAGTCTTCACCAGCTTCTGTTTCCCATTGAGTGCATTTCCCAGCTCCAGCATCGTCTGTCTACTTCAAATCTGCAAGAAATTTAGCAAAAAAGGTCATGAAACCTGCTGGGCATAGGGTGAGTCATTGACTCTTCCTTGCATAAAGGATAGAAGTACATTATCTAGGGCACGGTTTTGGAGGAGAGAATCAAAATCTAGTAAAAATTTTGGGGGAATGGTGGTAGCATCTGTTATATGACTGCAGAAGTGTGTTACCTTATGATCCAGGTCAACTTCGTCTGCTTCTGAAGTTAAACATTCATTTGAAAGTATTCTATTCCTTTCTAGGAATATAGGCCTAAAGTTATGGCCTATATTCAGATTTGGCTGAACATTTTGTATTTTTAAAGTGCTTGTTTAAAAAAACAAACAAAAAACTAAGCAAGCCATTAATAGGACTTAGCTTTGTAAGCTGCATTTAAAGGTTTTAGTTCTTACTTTTATACATATGTGATGTAATTATGCCTGCAAAAATGTCAACATACTAAGTCCCTACATTCTCTGAACACAACCAATAAATCTTTTCTTCCTGTTCCAGTCAAAACAGGCTAATGCAGCTGTGACCTGCAAATCCATCAAGAAAGGTACAAGCAGTGATAATCACACAGCATCACAGCATGCAGGAAGCAGCAAGTGACAAAACCCCTACTCATGTGCATAGACATACCAACACTTGTGTCACAATCCAGGACCACTTTACTCCTGCATTTTAACAGGAGAATGGTTTGCTGTCTCTGCTGTAAGTGCTGCTGCTCATTAGGCACAATGTGCAGGCAACAGCAAAAGCTGAACTCTGTTTTAAGTGCTGAGATCTTATACAAAGATTTTTCAAGTAATCTCTAATAGTAGTTGTCTATATTTACACCAGACACTGCAAACACTTATGGTGTTTTTATTTGCAATTTTCTTTGCAACTTACCCTTGCATATCTTCTGCCTTTGGCTTTGCTAGAGAAGATGGGTTTTGCTCATTTTTTTCATTTTTCGGTTTATTATTTGCAGAGAGTGTTAACAAAGTAATACCTGGTGTTTGCCATTTAAATAAGGCATTGAACTGAATAAATAATTGAATTAAAAATGGGGAGTTATCTAGGCATCAAATTTGTTTAGTAATTTGTTTTCACAGTGCCACTGTATATGTATTTCATTTCTGTGTGACAGTTGGTTAATCTGTTCCGACAGCTACTTAATTTTACCAGCTAAGTTATAGGGCTGATAATCTATTAGAAGGTATTTCTTGTGAGGCACTTGCCTCAGGCTGGTTTCTTGTTTAAATGAAGAGTTTTCTGAAGAACAGCACAGCATCTACATAGATGTACCTAGGTGTGTTTGAATTATTAGCCTGTCTCTGTCACCAATCTGAGAGTGGCATGGAAATGAGACTGAAAATCAGTGTGTCAAAGCGCTAAGATGGGATTCTTGCTTTCCTTTTTCTTGAAGAGGAATTTGTTAGTCCTTGTTCTTTCCTACATTTATTATATCTTTTCTCCTGCTAGTATGCTATTATTTTAGTGTATGAATTAAAAATATGTCAAGTATTTGTAATACGCCATGGTTCTGAAAGTATGCTCTGCTTATGCTATTCTGGCTGAGCAAAGAGATGAGTAATCCTGGCTGAGTGTTTGAAAGAAAGAGGGATCAGCAACCTCTGCTGTCATCATCTTTAGCCTGGGTAGGGAAATGAAATGAAGAGGCTAAAGCAGTGTTCAGCTGTGCAAGTGTAACACAAGCAGAGGGTGCAGGAGCTGAAGGCCAGCCCAGTGGCACACTCAGTCCTGCTCCTGGCTGCCTCTTGCATCCAGCGAGGGCACCCCTAGTGCAGGTGCATACTCAGGACGTTTGGGTAGGAAGAGTTGTTCCATGTGCCAGGGCCAGATACAAAGAATTTCATTATGATGCAGTTCTCACCTCTGTCTGTTGTACTCATTTTGAATATCTTTTTGGTTCTCCAAAGGAGCTCAAAGTATGTTCATCTCATGCCGGGGAAAAAAATCCAGAAGAGTAGAGTAGTTTTTTTTTTTTTTTAACATCTCTATGAAATTCTTAGGTACCTGTGAAGCCTGCAAGACAACCAAAGCTCTGGTGGACTAAGGGACAACGTTGAGCAGGGCTGAAAAATGTGTGACACCTCTGAGTGCTTCACTTAGGACTATGGAACATTAATGAGCAAAATGTTTGGAGAAAAAAACTTCTTGTGAAGCATTATTTTTCCTACCAAAACATTTCCAATCAAGACAACAATAAAATACAAGGAGAAGATGGAAGTGTGTGAAGGGAAATGTCTGCTGTTCATAACTTACTGCAAGGACCAAAAAGATAACCATTCCTTAAAACATATCCTTGGTAGGTGACCTCTAAGCCTATTTTTAGACCCTATTTTTATTCATTTTTATTTTCTGACAGATGACAGTTAAAAACCTATCTTATTTCCTAGTGAACCATTTTATTCTCTTTAAATTTGCTTTCTGGTGTCTTAATGACAAAGCTATTCCTAGTTTTGTCCTGGTGACATTTAAACAAAACTGAACGAAATCTGTGCATGATTTGAACATATGCTATAGGAAGGGACAGTCGTAAGGAGAAGTGTGTTTGTGTAAAGTTGTTCGAGCTATGATATTACTTTCCTTTTCATAGCAAAATGCAAATGTTGCATTTAAAGATGCAAAGACAGGAGAAAAACTGAAAACACAAAGGGCAGATGGGGAAAAACAGCCAAGAATCTAAAAGATTGTGCTGGAGCAAGGATGAAAAAATACAAAATGTAACATTACATGCAAAAGAGGGCAGGAGAAGAGAAAAGTGAGTTAGAGATGAAAAGAGCAATGGAAAAGCTGGAATAAAACAGAAGGTGGTGTGTAAGAAATGTTGAACATTGTACATATGTGTTCTCAAAGTGTTAATTTGGTGGCACTAATGTCACTTAAGCAGGCAAAAATTGTTGCTTCCAGTGAGGGCACCTCAAAATGTAACTTCCTGGGCAACAACAGCAATTTTCAGTTTTCATAACAAAGTCTAAAAGCAATCAGTGGAAATGCTCTGGAAACTACTTGCTCCTGAAAATTCCTCTTAAAATGCTTTTTCTAGGATGATGTCCACTGAACTTTTTGAGATATCCTCAAATTGGTAGTGTTCCCACAGCTTCCCTTGAGCAATTTCACAATTTATGAAGGCTGTGAAGGTGTCTTATGAGGCCAGGTTCAGTCTTTTGCTTTTACTCTGAGTGCACACCCATGTGCTAATATGAAGCAACTCTTTCAGCACTGGCCTTTGCCCTTTAGCCAGCCTTTTCCAAGTCTCTTCATGAGTTGTTCAGCTGAACGGCATATGCGTCGGAAATAATCTTTTCAGCTAGTTTATTTCACTTCCCATGTCACTTTGTGGTGCTCTCTCTTCTCGTCTGGCTTGCCTGCAGTTTTTTATTTCTTTCCTTTATGCTGCAGAGCTGGAAGGCTTGAGTTATGTGTGGATGCTGTGGTGTGTTCCTGCAGCAGAACTCTTGTATCTCTACCTACTTGCTCTCTGCCTTCTGATCCTTAATGTGAACTCACAGTTAAGCACAGCAACCCAAGTGTCTGTGAGGGCACATAGAGGCAGAAGGCAAGGACAGAGTAAGAGCCTCATTAGGTAAATGAGTCAGTTTTTTGTTTATTTTTTAACTGCAGCCCATGTTGTTAAAGGTGTGGGATCGTCTCCATGCCCAAAACTAGATGCAGGACTGTGACAGTCATGTCCAGCATGTGTATCCCAGTCATACAGCAGTCCTCATCCATGGAGAAGCTGGCAGCTGGCTGAAGCAATCCACCATAAGTAAAGAGGGACCGTTGGAAAGCAAACCTCATTTGTTGATGGCTATCAAATATTCTCCTGAGAGAACAGTGCAGCAACTAAACTGTGGTTAGTGTGGCTGTACAGTTACTTCTGTTCAGTGGGATTTTTGTGTTTGTCTTTTCAAAAGTCCTGCACTGGACAGTGTTGCACAGATTCTCATGGTAATTTTGGGTTTGGTTTGTATTTCCATCCCTAATTCCAGTTCCAGTTTTTCAGTATTCCTGTTCAGAAACAATCATTTTCAGTGCCAGTTCAGCTCCAAAATTTCTGTGATCTAAAAGTAAACTACCACATCTATTGAATGGGGAATGCAAGTAGGTCATTCCCATCCCAGTAACCTAATTTTGGCTGTACTAAGCCCAGACCTAGGATCCATTCCTGTCCTCAGCAGTGGCTGCCACAGGTATTTAAGAGGTCACGTGAGGACAGGACAATTGGGTAGAGGCAGTTCTGTGAAATACTTTGACAGGTTCCAGCACCTCACAACTCACAAATATCACAAGTTCCAGGAGGCAGCATGATGTTCAGTAGCTGTCAATGGATTTTTCTTCCGTAAATTTGTCTGGTCATTTTGCTAGGTAAGCATTGAGAGTCCTGTGGGAAGGAATAACGGCTGAACAGCAAGATGTGTGGGGAATTATCTTCTGGTCAAATCTGCCATGTGATAACATCTTTTGATGCCCCTTAATCCTTTTATAGGAGGGCAGTGAGCAAGATTTACCTATTCACCTGTTCCACAGCATTCCAGATTCCTTAGGTTTCCTTCCTGTCCAATACCTGTTTTCTCTTTGCCACCTTCAGGTGTCCTTCTGTATAGTCTTGTGTCATCTTTGTCCTCTTCTGTTATGTTTCCTATTTTACTTTATGCCAGTATGAGCTGTGCTTCTAGAGGGCTCTGTATTCATTCCTCCAATACTTTGTAACATTTGCTATGTTTTGTGGTTTTTTGTAGTTGTTGGTGTTGTTGCTGTTTTTGTTTTCTGAAATGCTGACCTCAAGGTCTCATTCCTCAGCGATAACTATTTTGTGATCAACCAGAGCATACAGTTTTGCATACAGTTTTTATCCTCATAAATATAATTTCACATTAATTTATATTTGATTTTATCCATCTTACCGTGCAGGGTCTAAACATTCTTCTAGAACATTGTGAGTTAGCCTTTGTTTATACTCCACAGAGCACTTTATATTCTCCACAGCCATTGCTACTTCACTGTTCATTCCCTCATTCAGACAAAACTTGCCCCCTTTCTGATTTTTATTTCTTCTTTGCTGATAAGTACACAGGAGAAAATAAAATTGAGATCTCTCTTTAGCCTTGAACAGGCTTCCTACAGCCTCATGCAAATTTTACTCAAGCCTGTGGCAAAAACTTCACAGCCATGGAGATATGAGCTTTACCTTCCTCTGTCACTGACAGGCTGTTCCACCTGCCCTGAAATAGGAAATTCTCCAGCTAAACGAGGCACAGCAAAGACAAGAGGAGATCCTGCAGAGGCAATTAGCTGGAGAAGTACTGAGATCACAAAACACGGAAAAGGCAGATACTGCAAACATTTGCTCACTTTATTTCTGCTGTCAGACTCTAGATACAGGTCATCGAACACACCTGTGGCAAAAAAACCCTAAATATTTTATTATTTAACATGCATCCCCCTGGTGTGAAATTACTGTTTGTACCATGCAGAGTTTGTTGTCTCATTGCTAAGATGGCCACAAATGTAACATTTCTTCAAAAAACAGAAGAAACTCTGGTGTTAACAGCTTGCTCACCAGAAGACCATTGTGTACTGGGAAGAATGGTTTTGGAAAATAAACCATCGATTCCCCTGGAATCAGAAATTTTCATTGCCTGTTTCCCATTCACAGATAGGAACTGAAGATTTCTAGCCCAGGCCTTCTGTAAAGGGACAATGCATAGCAAACATGAATGCAAAAAGTTTGTATACAATAAA
The DNA here is from genome assembly GCA_013399715.1 of Alectura lathami. NCBI lineage: Eukaryota > Metazoa > Chordata > Aves > Galliformes > Megapodiidae > Alectura > Alectura lathami. Next base: position 11,343 of record VXAV01004357.1, read on the forward strand.
TTTCAGCAGAATTTTTTTTTTTAATTTCTGCAAGAATATACAATAGAAAATCTAACAGGAAATTATAAACTCTAGATGCAATAATAAAAAATTTGAGCAAAAATACTGTCTATTAGAAATGTTAGTTAAGGTTCTGTGATATAGCAGTATTAGACATGCTAATATTTCTGGTAATTAGATAATTGGCAGCAAGTGTAGTACTTTCCCATAATTTCAAGTGCTTCATTTTAAATGATGTAGGAAGATCCATGGGAGCCAACTGTAAATTCTGAGTTTCAGCCAGGCTTTAGCATGGTTCAGGTGCTGTTCTGCAGGAGGTGGTTCTTCAGAGTATCGCAGAGTTTCCCCTGCTGGGTGCTGTGGATGTGGGTACAGACTGGTGTTTAGAAACTCAGCCACCAGTTTCTGTTTTCCTGGCCCCTGCAATGAGGTGCCAGATTTAGAGGTGCTGAGATTTATTAACCAGCCAGCAGCAGGACTTTAAAAACTTTTGCTTATCTTTCCAAATAGAAATGCAGGTAATTATGGACACAGGCACTTCTGGAAATCCCAGATGGACCTTTAGTTGGTCCAGGTGTGATATGGTATATTTGGTGGACATGTGCTGTGCATTTGCTAAATGTACATTTGCTGTACATTTAACAGGAACCTTCTCTATACAACAAGTAGGATTTTCCCATCATTCAGTGTAGTCTAATCTTGTTGGTTGCAACACCCAGGACATTTGTTCATAATATAACTATGGTATCAGATCATTTGGAGTGTTGCAGGGAATCACCCTCCTGATTTAAAACGTTCAGAAGCAGCGGTGCTCGGTTCCTGAAGGGACCAGTAGGAAGATTATTTCTGCTGAAGTAAAATAACTAAACATTGCTTTAAATGGTTTAACAGATAACCTATGGATTAATTATTGAACATCTAGTTGCTCACTTCTAGGGTCAGATGAAGTCCTGTTGCTTCTAAAAATAGTCAGTAGTATGGGATCTGCTTTGTTATTGATTGTGTGGCCTGTGCTTATTTGTACAGTTTTGAATAACATATATTTGGCTAAACGTAAATCAGTTTTATAAATCAGTAAAGACACCTTTCACTCTGTCCCGAAGGAAGCCAAAGACAGCAATAACTTGGCATATGTAAAGTGTAGTGGGTTGATTTGTCTCACTGTTGATGAACAGTCCATCATCAAGTATAGCAGCTGTATTACATAACTATTGTTATCATGGGAAAACAATGTAGAAAATATTACAACTCCACTCAAAGTCTATTTTTTTCTGTAAACTTAATTAAAATATATATATTTCCCTTTTTTTTTTTCCCTCTTGGATGTTCAAAACCAATATAGTCTGCAAAAGAATATTTGGCAGGTTTGGGTGAAAGGAAGCTATCTGGGTTTCATTGTGGTGAATGCATCCCAAACTTGTGTGTCACAAAGCCTTAGGATCTAGGAAGTCAGGATCTCCTCTTGCTGAAACTAATCTTTTTTTTTTTTTTTTTCTGTCAAGTCCACGTCCTTCTGTCTAACGTTGTTGCTCTCTTCCATTAGAATATGGCCAGTCCTAATTCCTAAATTGCTCATTACATTTTTACCATTAGCAATAATCCTAGGAATATGAAAAGCCAGAATATCATGGCAAGATTGATTACACAATTTAATAACCTAAAAAGTTGTAGCAAAGCTTTTAAAATAATACCTGTTAAATATACCAGTATGCCTGAATAGAGGTAACAGTTTCTGAGCTCCTTAACCAGAGCAGTAATTTAACTTCCACAGCTAAATAGGATTTAATATTTACTATTTTTAGTGTTTAATTGCATTTAGTTGATGTTATTGCAGATTTTCCAGTGTTTACTGGTTCTTCAAAACAGAGCCTATCTATATTATTCAGCGAAGCCTGTTAAAAATAATAAGTTCAACTGTATACTTATGATATCTCAATTTTTTAAGGGCCAAAATCCTGTCGTGGTTATAGCACACAGACCATAATTACCAGTGCATGTGTTAGGGCTTGGCACTGAGCAAGTGTGTTAACAGAACATACAGGCTTTGCTCTGAGTGGAATGCAGCAAATGTGCCCAATCGTACAGGTAGCATTTAGCTCCCAGGAGCCAATTCCCAGCTTCCCTGCTTCATGTGGTTGACCATAAAGTGAAATCTGTCTCTCTGAAGCTTGACTAAGCAGATTTGGATATTACAAAAGTTCCACGGAGTGTTTTAATTTGCATAGGTTAGTCTTTCTCCTTTTTATTACATTGACTAACAAGGAGAATTTCTTAGCCCAGACGTTTATAACCTTATGATCATCTTTGGGTACAGAGATAAAACGTCCTCTCATTTACCTGATTGTTGCACGAAAACAGTGCTCTTAGAAAGCTAAACCACTAATTTAACAATCCCTCCCTGCCAATTTTGTGTTCCATTTTCCCTTAAAGAACTCACTCGACAAATCCTCACCTCCTTTTTCCACTTCATCATTTCAGTGAAATCTTTTGATGGGAGAGACATAACAGGCAAATTTAAGGATGACACATCTAAAGCAATAGGTTGGTAAGATTTTGATAAAACTCACTGGGTAAACTTTCAACAATGACTACTAGCACAGCTTTTGGGGGCTGAAGAAATGCCACTTGCTTGCATGATTGTTTTTAATCTTGTTTGACAAATGGCATTTTTGTCCATATGTGGTTTTTTGGGGGTAGAAATCATCTGTGGGTTTAACCTGAGCTCAGCAAATAATGAAGACTTTGGAAAAGCAGAAACCAGCATAGTCTGTGTGCTCCTGGTGCCATCATACAAAATGCACATGGTTTCCTCATAGTTATCTAAACATCATTCCAAGCAGAGAGAACAGAGTGAACTGACTTTGTAACTGAGTGAATGTGCACTCAGATTTGTTCTATTGATCTTGAGAAGCCAGCTGCTTGAGCTAAACCAGGGATGCGGAACTCCAGGCCTGATGACCATCAGAGGGCAAGGGAGGAGGGTTTATAATTTCTGAAAAAGACAGAGCTGTTCTTTTACTTGTCCTAGTGCAGAACCAACAGATAGTTAACAGGAAACATTGTTTTGCTCTCACATACATTTTGAATATCACTATTATCTTACTACCTTTTATTAAAGAAGTAAAAAAGGAAGTGTTTGCTTTTCACATGGGCTTGCTGCATTTATTTTTATGTTCTGTCAACTGTCCTTATGTATGTGTTTTTAGTAATTTGACACACTCATGCCTTCTAATTTAAGATATAAGATCAGAATACCCTGATTTGTTTCATCATGTATTTGGAGTAATTACCATGCACCCAAGAAGAGTTAATGGCAGAACAATAGCATCCTTTCCTCTGCTTTTCTCTCTCCCTTGTCTTTTTTTGTTGTTGTTGGGTGAGAGAGCTGATTTGGAACAAAATACACATTTTAGGAGCCTACCATCTTTCAGTTTCTACATTTATTACCTATCACAGTGGGTTTTCAGTTCTAAGTAGGGCGTCTTGGCGCTGCGGAAGTGCAAATGCATCCATACATACTGCAGATGAGTGGGAAAGTGTCTCACTGCACCGTGCCAGAACACCCCTTAATGGCGTTATTAAGAATGGTTTCCTGAAAATGTTTCCTAATAGCCATAGAGATCTGTTCTCTACCCTTAACTTCACCTACATTCAAAATCTTTCACAAGGCCATGCATAATATAGTGTGTGATATTGTTACTTATTCAAAAGATGGCATTCTGAAAAGCCAAATGCAGATTTCATATTCATAACATTTAATAAACAACAGCCTATTTTTCTGATCTTTCTTTCTGATTCTTATATTGTACAGATCATCTGAGATTGTCTGGAAATGTAGTTTTTTGTCCTTCTTGTCAGAATAATAAGTTCAAACTTTACCTTTGTGTCTATGAACTGTAGTTTTCAATAATTCCTGTTACGATGTGGTGATAGTGTGCCTGCCCACCTTGTGCCTGGGTTTGCTTTGCTTTTTGGTTTTTAGTTTTCTTAGAGTGTGGAAAACTGTGTGTTGGGGCATGATAGGATTTTTTTTTTTTTTTTTTTNTGCTACATACAAATTCAGGCCAATATTACTAACACAGTCACAATTTAAAAGTGTATTTGCTGAAAATGGCTCACCTGACCATCAGTTTCTGTAGGTTCAACAAACACATTCACTTTTGCTATTGACTAATCTCTGTGTATCATCACTGAGGTGGGTGAAGTATTTACCAAGGCAGACTGCCTAGACTTGGAAGTCTTTTTCGAATGCAGATTCTTGTGAGTCAATCCATTTAAATTGGATGCATAAGCGTTGAGAATCAAACTCTCAGTTTTCCATTTCCGTTTTTTGCTTTAAATTACAAACTGCATTATCACATTGTGAGAGCCAAATCAGAACATCTAAGCTAAAACCTCTTGGGATTGTCCTAAGATGCTTATGTCAATTGTTTTGTATAAACCTGGCATACTTAATTCTTATTCAGCATAAAATGCTGTTTGAATTCCTAGAAGAAAACTTAAAGAGGACTATGGGAGGTATTTAGCGGTTGTTGAATAGTGAATGTCTTTTCACAAGTTACTCGATTTAAACTGAAGTAGTTTGGAATTTCATCGTGCTCCACTCCTTCTACCACTAGCAAAAACGTGATAGCCATGGCTGCCACAGCACAGCTATGCTCATTTTATAAAATGTGCCATCGAGCACTCTCAATGATAGCTTTCTTTACATTCATATTGAAAATTAATTTACAGTTGTCAAAGGAAATGACACAATCATCCAAACAAATGACACAACTAGTAAATTAGAGTTTGGCTATATTTTTTCAGTTAGTGATTTGAAAAAGCCATTTGCTTATGATTCGCTCATGCAATTACATGATGGCCTGTCAAACCTCCTGCCTTTGAAAATGGCTCATTAAAATGTGGAGCCACGTCAAATGCATCTTAGGGAAATGCATTCCCAGATGTTTTCATTCTAGCCTGTCACTTTCCACAATGTGCAGCAGAGATGTTTGCTGCCTTCTGCAGAGCTAGAAGCAAAGTCTGATGGGTCGTCTTGCTTCAGGAGCACTTTTAATACTTTCAGACTGAACTTTCCATTCCTTCCCACTTGGCTGGCTTTACACGGTGACTGTTGGGACTGAAGTCTTGCAGATGATCTCTTAGATTTGTCAATTTACTGAGTGTAATTTTGCAAAAAATGTTTTATACAAGCAATTTTCACTTTTATTTTAATCATAAACTTTAGTCATGACTGTGAATAATTAAGAGCAGGATGTCAGACTAGATTTCCACTTAAAAGGTGTGCCCAGTAATCATGCTGATCTGGGATGATAAAAAAGATTAATTACTGTACTCATCCTGGGCTGCTGTTGGATTCTGCTAGAAGGAACAGCAAAAAATGTGCAGTAATTAATTGCTCTGTATATATTCCACTGCTAGTTCTCTTCCTCCTTTTAATATGTTTGAGTGCTATTATCTTTCCTGAAGTCTTTATGAACTCTTGTGAATAATAAGCACTTTTGAAAAATTACTTAACAAATATAATCCGTGGCACTTAAATCCATTAGTCTTTTCTCCCCCAAGATTGTCTGCAACTAATAAATCACACAGGAAAGAAAAAAAAAAAAAAAAAAGGGAAAAGGAAAAAAAGGCTATCAATCTCTTTCCAGCACGGTGGATATGATACTTTATGTGCAGCAGCAGTTGGGTACCATTTTACGTGGAAATTTAAATCCATAAGCAAATATTAATATTGAAAATGTCCATAGTGGTTAGTCTGCCAGTTTATGGATACTAAAACAAGTGAAAAACATGTCACATGAGTTTATACAAGACTAATTTTCTTTGACTTTTTTTCCTGTTTTACATTAAACAAACAACAACAACAAAACAACAAAAAAATACCATGCTCATAGAAGTGATCAGTGCAATCGAAAACAGCATTTAATGCTATTAAGTACATCTCTCAGGAACGAAGGCAACAGTTTCAGTTGAAATGACGTGGAAGTGGTATAGGAGGTGGAGGAACCACTGAGAAAAGGTGCAGGGAGACAGAAAAAGGATCACAATTCAAGGCTGGTCTGTGGAGCAGTGCCCAGCTGTGCGAATGAGCGGCGGCTGCTGCCCTGGGGGAGTTCATGGGCTGCAGGGCTGGATGGAGCTGGGGTGGGTGGTGGGTGACTGAGAGCCTCTGTGTTGTGTACAGGCTTTGCTGCGCGACTAAGCCTTGCCTCTTGGCTGGCGGATACTGGGAAGAAATACAGATGTCTCAGTGACCTGACTGAGGCTCTCAGGATGTGTGTTGGGTAATTCTCCCTCGTCCTTGGGGCATTGCTCATGCATTTTGCATTTCTTGGTATTGGCGTTGCCACTCTTTTAACTCTGTTGTGTTAATAATGCAGTGAAGCCCTTTGGTCCACATCCAAATATTTTTATTCATGAAAGCATAGAGTACTATTATTTATTAATTATTATAACATGGCAGATAAGCCCTAACCAAAATTACAGCCCCATTATGCTAGGCAGTGATTCAGTACAAAAACAGAATGTTGTTCTGCCAAACAGTTTTATAGTTCTTGCTTTTCTGCTTTATAGAGGGGAGTTAAAGGCACAGCATGAAGATATATCTTTCCCAGTGTCACATAGGAATACTGTGGCAGAATCTGGAATTTAAGACCTTATTAATCCCAGTCCACTGCCTTAACCAGAACAGCATTTTCCTTCCCTGCAGTAGTTAATAATATTTACATAATGCATAGCTAGGCTTTCTCCCTTAGTTGATAAGAAACACTATTAAACTAAAACTCAATAATGCCACAAATCTAAAACAATTAACATTTATTCACCAGAACAAATACTTTGTGGTTTTAATATTTGAGGAATATAAAGGCTATTTACTTTTGATTTAAAACAAAAATGTATGTGTGCATGTTATATGCAAATATTGTATTTGTTTGTGTCTTGCTTTTCCCCAAAAGGAATGAACCAATTACTTCAAACAAATTATGACATATACTGGAGTAAATGTTAAGGGAAAAAAAAAAAAAAAAAAAGTTAAAATGTGTAATTGTGGTGAAAACAAAACAAGAGCTCTCTGTGAATTCAAGAAATTTGAGTGCAACATGTCAAGAAGAAAATGATGATAGAAATTCTCTGTGCTATAAATGCTGCTGCAAGGAAGAGTTAGGTAGGTCTTTCTATTCCATTAGATTTCATTCACCTTTAAGGATATGGAATTCCCTGAACTCCAGAAGTGGACATACATACCTTCCTGTAGGTATCTGAAAAGCAAAGCTGTGGCAGTGCAGGGAGAGAGTCCAAGCAAACCAATTTTTATTACTTGTAGTTTAATTGTCGTGAAGGAAGAGCAGATAAATGCTGTTTCTCAGGCTCTGTGTATATTATGCTCTGTAAGCGTTTTGCAGAGATCCAAGCCGCATAGATGCAAATGCTCTTAGCAGTTCCAATCCAGCACCACGTTCTGTGCAGCAATGGCGTGTTGGATGTTCTGGGGTTCACCACACAGAGACAGAGACTGTCTGCCAAGGGTGGAAGAGACAGCACGTCGTGGGTTTGGAAGTGAAGGGTGACAGACATATTTTGTGAAATATTTTGCCTTTATGCTTATATAGAAGTATTTGTAGGAAGCTAATAAGAATTTGGTAGTTTTTAAGTCAAGAAAAGTCTTGTGTGCTGTGGACTGCGTGACAAGAAGTGGCCTTAGTTTAGTGTGTCTGGGTTGAAGTAACTTCTCTGGAAATGGTTTTCAAGCTTTTCTGTGCTTTGGTTTCTTTCACCAGGACAGTTTCCTTCCTGCTGAGTGGTGCCAGGAGGGGTGTTGGCAGCAGTCCTTTAGCTCTCTTTCATGATCTCCCAAAGCCAGTTGTCCCCCCAGTGAAGAGAACTTGCCAATTGTTCTTGTTCCTACCACCTGCATGGGATTTTTCTAGGGTGATTTCAAGGTAATTGGCAAATAAAATATCCAGTGCAGAAAGTGGGTTAATTCTTAATAGCAGTGTCCTTGACACACAAATGTCCCCAAGAGACCTTAGAATTGTTTCTCTATTAAGCTTCTCTTGCCTCATTTTAGCTGATATTAGTGGGTGTTAATAAGAGAAACCATGCCTTCCAGAGACATGGAAGAGATACAAGTCATTCTCCAAACTGTCCTGTGGCTCTAAGCATGTTAGAGACACTTCCCACCATAGAGTTTTGGGGTTCATCTGGGTCAACACCAACCTGCATAGTTAGAAATAATATAAATACTTTAGGGCAGGCACCTTTTCCTGCTGCCTACCTAGTAAAAGATGTTACCTCTCCCTGAAAACTAGGCTTTTGCAGTCAAGGTGATCTCAAGATATGGTAGTTAATGCAACTGTATCTGCATACTGTTCTGTGCAGAAGACCTGCCAGCTCTTTGGTCATCTAGAAACATTTTTCCCAATAAACACATTCTGCCTCTAGTGTTTTCAGCCCATTTTCTATTCCATATTTCCTCCACATCCTCTGCTTGCCACTGTGCCTACAGCTGGATCACTGTGCTTTGGAGCGAGGTCTGCTCTTTCTGTTACTGTTGCAGGGCAAAACCACAAAGGTGTCAAAGTTGCTTTATTGTAGCAAGCCAAAGCATCCAGAATACCTCTTTCAAAACAGAGCAGAAGCTTGTGGAAGGCAAATATGAAGCTTTAAGAAATTAACTTTTACGTTCCTACCTCTCAGCATAAATTTGACATTGTTTTGAGCAGGTAGCAGCCAGGAACTTGTAATTTTAAAACAAAGCATAAGGAAATCCTCTGTTTTGTTGGCTTGAGTGGACGTGCATCAGAAGTGCATTACATACAGAGGATTCTAGAGCCTCCTGTTCATTCCTTCTGTTTAATCTGGAAGAAAAAAAAAATAAAATAAAATATTATTGTGAAGAGAGGATCCTAAGTGTCAGTGTAAATGAAGGTAGAGTGTGAAATACAATTTCCACTTTTGTCTGGAAGGGAAATTAAACATGTACCAAAACTCTGCTTGGGAGATATGAAAGCATCTCTTACGCTGTAGTAATACAAGTGTAGCTAAATGTACATTCCAAAAGAGTTTCTCCAGAGTTAGGGTAGTTAGGATATAGAACTCTCTGTATCAGAGTTCTTTGGGAATTCTTTCTGAATTCTTGTCTGCAGTAGGTCACTCATTCGCTTATCTGATCTGGAGAGGGCAGGTGAACAGTGGTCGCAGAGGCTTTTCTGGAATGAAGTTATAATGGCATCCTGACCAAAACAGATTCTCAAGCAGAACACAAAGATCTTTGAGAGTGATATTGCTCCTTATTTGTGAAGGCCTTGTTTTGCCTTCAGTCTAGCAAAGCAATGGTTAATATGAGGCACAGGACAGAACGGGTGGAAGAACGACAGGACAAGACACACTTGGGTAGTCTGACAAAGTTCGTAATGGAGCTGTTCTTACTGTGTCTTTGTAAGGTTGCTTTCTAGTTTGATCTTTTTCTGATTGTTCAGTATGTTTTTTCATTCTCTATTTAATATAACTCCTGTTCACAGACTCAGCTGACAGAAATTGTAATGTAATTATGAAGCTTAAGCTAGACCACTGAAAAATACAAAAGAGTAAGACAAGTTCTAAATTAGTCTTTCTTAATTTTGTTGGAAGGCATGAGCTCCTGGCAATCTGGAAAACTAAGACACTTTTTTTTTTTTTTTTTTTTTTGTACAGTTTGGAAAACTGTCTGTATTGAGAAGCCTAACTTTTTGGTTCTTTTGGGGAACTCTGGTTTTCATTGACATGGAAGGAGACCTATATAGATTGTAGGAGATTGGTTCCATGAACCTTGCCAAAATAAACACTTAAAGCACTTTACAAGTAGGATACGGCATGCCTAAGAAATCTTTATTTTTGCAGAACTAAATGAGAATTTCTTTCCTTCTTGTGATTAGTCAGAGAATACAAGAATTCATTGCAAAGAGTTTTGGAATGTGACACCATGACAAGTGGACATATATATATGCTTTACACAACTATTTGACTGTGACTTCTAGTACAAGCATTCTTCTGGTGGAAGGCCTTTGAGCTCATATGCGTATGCTGTGATGTTTCTGATACATCCTTACTGTGAAGTGTTAGGGTTTGAGTTTGAATTTAACAAACGCTTTCAGTGCAAGCCTTGGGACAGTTAAAAGTAATCACAAACAAAAGCAAGCTCTCTGTCAAACTTAACAGCTTTCATCGAGTTATAACATTTGTCTCTCACTTAAATTTTATTTCTAAAAATCCTAAAAGCAAACTCTTTTTTTTTTTCTTCTGAATACTGATCAATTTCTTTGACAATGTTATGAGAGAGAAAATGCAAACAATAAGAAACAAAGCTTATACAATATCATTTATAACCAAATAATCATTTTGGATCTTCTGTTGCTTTTTTTTTTTTTGCATGTGATAAAGATGTTTTGTTACAATATTTTTTTAATAAAAATATAGATAATAATAAAAAATGGAGGTTGAGGTATACTTCATCTGTACCAATGTAAAATGAAACTTGAATCCTTTAGTTGGCTTCTTGGTAACTAACTGGCTATAAAAATGTCTTTGACTAACATTTCTTTGTTTTTTTGTAAACTTACTCAAGTTAGATCTATCCACGGATGAATTGTTCTGATACAGAGTTCACAGGGAAATATGTTCTACTGAAGCAATGCATTACCACTGGAAGTGTATGTATTTGAGGAAACATGAAACTTGGGTCTGAACTCTTAAAAAACCAAAATATTGCTATTTCAGTTTCTCATGTGAGGTTTGACTTCTGATTGGGTCAGCAGATATACTTTCATGATGCAAAATCATCTGGGAAGCCCAACAGAAATGATTTAGCCAAAATCTAGTAAATGTTACTGTATCTTTTGTATAAAAACCACTACAGATTAATTCAATGGCCATGTAGTCTGTTTCAGCAGTTAACTATTTGAAATAGTTAACTTTTTTTCCCAGAACAACTTCCATTTCTGATTTGTCAGAATTTAGTTTCATCAATAATCAGTTTGTACAGGTAATAAAGTCTTTGAGAGGAAACTATGCCTTATAAATAAGAAGCCAGAACCTCAAAAATCTTTTCATGTTTAGTAAGACAACTGGATAAATAAACACTCTGAAAGACACTCCTAAATAAATAAATAAATGTCACTTCTGTAGCAACAAGCTGACAAATTTAACATCAGACAGTGAAAAAATTTTCTGTAAAATTCTGCTGGCTATGAGGAAAGTTATAAACACATTTTTTTTTCTTTCTTTTTTTTTTTTTTTTTTCCCTCTCCACAGCAAATGAAGTTAATCTCCAAATCTAAAAGAAATGAAGAGTAATAAAATTTAAATGCTGAAGATAGAGAGTGGCTGTCCAGTTCAAATTGAATGTTCTAATTTGATTTATTTTTAGCACATATTCAAATTAATTAGCATAGATCGAGTGTTTATGGTACTCATCACTCTAAGCACAGACAACCAGGAGTCCTACAAATCAGCCCAGGATGATTGTTTATGAAAATGGTGGATGTTGTTATGCACATCCAAATCCTTTTGCTGAGATACAGTATTCAAATTAAACATTTTGTATGATCACACCTGCAATCTTTGCTTAGCTAAAACTAGTAGTGCAGTCAGTCCCTGAAGCTAGTGCAAGTTTTCACCAGGACAAGGGCTGCATTTTTCAGTTTGTAATTATCAGTATGTTCCATAATGACTGCCATTATAGCTCCATTATGGAAGGACTGTACTCTGTGACTTGATTCCACTCTGCAGGTAGGGTAGATTAGGCATGAGGTCAAAGAAGTTACCAGCATCTAAAATGCGGGAGTAAGGCATGTCCAATTGTTTCTGAGCTGGGGGAGTCAACCTGGAAATGGTCATTCTTGTGACACAGCTGTGGCAGTACGTGATATGTAAAACGGAAGGAAAGCATTGATGATCATGGTGTAATGTCACTTTGATCTTGATTCATTGTCCATAGTCAGGTCTGTAACTTACCTTTGTCCACAAGCTGCAGAACTGTATTGTTACTGAAATAAATCCTTGGAGATTAGTGGAATGCACACACAGCATGAGGATAATCTTTCCAACTATGTCTTTGCACTCAGACAGTTACAGAAGGAAATGTTTGAATTTCAAAGCTGCCTAGAATGTGTGGAAGGAAAATTAATGGAAGAAATTCCATTAATTCCCTGGGCCACTTTGGAAACATCAGCTATTGTTTCTGTGAAAGCTGGTTTTCATTCAGGAGATCAGTGGGTGTAATGCATGGAATGACATCAGCTGAAAGCTGCAGAATTTCATTATTCTAAAGTTACATTAAGAAAGTAGAAAGAATAAAAAATCATTGTTTTGAAGGCAAAAGAACGATGTAAAAAACTCTTACAGTACCTCATGGATTCTGCTTTTTAAATAAACATGCTCTGCTTTATTTCCTGAAGATTAATAAGTACAAGGAACGTGTTTAATAAGTTATGAAGCAGTACGTTTTCATTTTGCACTTGCCTCATCGTGTAATCTTATCCTGCCTCAAGTTAACATATGCTGAAAGTCGTACAGTAAAATATCTGACTGCCTCATTAATACAATGATCAAAACTTGTTCTGTGGCAGCAGGTGGTAAATGAGTTTTTAAAAACCCTGCCTGTTGAAAAAAGTAATTAATTCTGTGCCTTTTTTAAATGTTTTGTTTTAGGCTATAGATTTTCATGCTGCCTTTGTTACTTTTTGAACTTAATAATCCTTTAGTTAACAGTAATCCATGATTGCCGGACTGCATGCAGCTACTTGTTTGGACAACTAGAATTTAGTATTTCTCAATTACATATCAAGTGAAAGGGATTTGTCCACCAAAATAGGTCGCAAATAGACACTGCAGTTGAATTGAAGGAGAATGCTTGCTGTTCATAACAATATATTTTTGAAAAATTATATTTTCCTTGAAAGTATTTAATAATACAATAAAAAGATTTTGAAACTTGTGTAAACTGGAGTTCAGGTGTGTATCCAAGACCTTGTGAGCAGAAGCAATCATACCCAGTGGAAACTGAGATGAAGAATACAGATGTATTCAATTTAAATTAAAAAAAAAAAAAATATTNGGCCAGAGTTGCTTCCTGTTTATTCCAGTCTAAGCACTCTTGAAATGAGATTCTTAGGTATATAACTAGAAAAGTAATCCTTGTACGGCCAGCATTCAAGGGATAACACGGTACTAGCGCTTAGCAAAGTACAATTAGCAGTATTGGAAAGCTCTACTACTATTGTGAGATGGTTTCTGAATACAAAAATACCTTTCACTATGAATAAATACTGCATTTTTGGCTGGAAGATTTAAACTAAATATCAGTTAAGCATTTTTTATGACTGTAGGTAAGTGTAGTTGACACTGGTGGTGTTAAGAAGATTTTTATGCTATGTACTGCTGACCTCTGTTGGCTTATTTCCCCTGTATGCTGGTGCTTTCGCACTGCTCTTTTCTTCCCCTGGAAATTATGTCTGTATATTTGTTTAATTTAGGTAGTTTTGTAGCAGAATGATAAAGACTTGAGCATATATGTTACTTGTCATGCACGAATACACTCATTAAGTGACTTTCCAGTCTCAGGTAGGTCAATGAAAAAAAACCATTAAATTCAGGTAATCATTTGGTAGTGGCTTCTCATGTATATGAATTTACAAATAAGCTTTAATCGTTTTACTGAAGTGGGGTCTCAGAATTGCTAAGCTATAGAAATTAAAATAAATGTTGCTCTTGCAGTTTTCCTTTGCCTCTGTTAGTTAAAACCTACTTTTGTTTTTAAAAGAATAATTTGGCAAATCATCAGACTGTAACATACCCTAATTGGTTTTGGAACTGCAACATAAAATTTAAATTGGAAAAGGTATTTAACTGTGCAAAATATTCTATTGATTCCCTCTTAGAAGTTGATGCCATAAAGTTATGTTCTGAGTGTTCACTTTAATCAATTTTAAGTCCATTCTTAATACCTTACGCCATCTTTCTAATGTTTGTACACAAGTGCATAATTTTATTTGCATTTGTGGTAACAGTGGTGGCTTGGAGCAATTCTTACCCAGTCACCTGCCCTGGCAAATTCAAGTATTAAGGGGTTCCAGGTCGCACCAACCACACAACTTTTAGTAAGAACACTCTGCTGATGTCACTTGGTCTTCAGAAGTGGGGAATGTAATGTAGATTTATTTTCCAAGATTGCTTTATCAGAGAAAGGGGCTGTGATTAGCTCTACAACTATTAATATATCCTACGGGTAAAGTGATGCTCAGTGTGTGCTTATTAGCTGAAGCCATTGTTTGGGGTGATATTTAACTGGAATGGTTGCTTGTGAAATGAATTTTGAAAAGCATCAGTAGGATTTTGCTGGTTAGAGTACTGCACTGGGATTTCATACCTTAGTGACTAAACTGGCCTGAGAGAGTAATTCAAGGAAAATGTCTAAGTAGTAGGTTTTATGTCATGGCAGCTTGTGTACAGGTTATAGGGGCAGCCTGTAAGGTCATGACAATTCTCCTTGTGAACCTTCTAAAATCACTTGTGTCGATATAAGCAGATACAGAAGCAGGTTCTGATTGCTACTTTAGGCTCAAAATTTAAGAGTCAGGTCCAGAATGCTTTGGGATTTTCTTTTTTATTTATTTCCTGGGAAACACAGGAAGTAACACTGAGATGAAGAGTAATACAGCTTAGAGAATGCCTGGGGGATGCCAGATCCCCCTGGGTAGGTTACATAACAAATGCACAAAAAGGAGATCCTTTTTCTTCTTTTGTCTTATCGCTGTCAAGAGAATGACCAGGAAGGGTCTAAACCTTTGGCATTCCTTCAGATCTAAAACACCCAGTTATGATGTAGTCCTAAAGCAAATGAGGCCATCTTTCTGAAGAGCAGAGAGGGAAGTGCTGCTCTGGCCGTTTCCTCCTGAAACTTCTGGTGGGGAAAGAACATTTCAAATGTCAGCTCCTTCAAAGCCAGTTCTTTTTAGACAAAGTGTGTCACTTCTTGAGAAATGTTCCATACTTCTTTGCTCTCCTAGCAATCATAACTTGCTTTATAGGTCAAGAAGATCCCATTGCATCAAGCTGGATTTACCAGTACCAAAAGTCTTTACAGACTGTGAGATTACTCGTGCTCTTGCTCTATATATTGAAGAGTTTTCCAGCCTCACTCTTAGCCAGTGAAACTGGATCAGGATATTTACAGTGAAACCGAAGTTTTAGGCTTTGGGCACATATCTAGGCTGAGGAGGCAGCAGTAGCAGAAGTTGAAAGGTGGTTGGGAGGAGAACCAAGAGTCAGGAGAACATAACAGCTACACAGCAAGTGGGACCAGGAAGGAAGAGCAGGGCAAGCTTTTTTTTTTTTTTTTTTTTTTTTTTTTAAAAAAAAGTAGAGAACAATGCTGAAAGACTGAAAGACAGAGCTTAGATTAAGACTGACAGGAGGCTTGGGAGTAAAAACTGAGCAATCCTGGCTCTGTGTTGGGCTGGCTGCCTCTGCTTTGGAACGCCTAACTCACAGCAAAGGGGAGTTCCTGAGTCTGCAGCAGTCCATGTGGGAACCTTGCAGTTTTTGCCTTTCTGGAACTTTCAGGAAATTAGTGTGGAAAAGGTGACAACCCAGATCAGGCAAGGCTGTAGTGTTACAGCCTCAGTGAGTACAGCCTGGCTCTGGGAGAGCTAATGGGGCAGCGCTGCTGGGGAGGTGGGGTTGGGCCTCTTCTTTAGTAGGCTGCATCCTCGCCTGGTGTCTGATGGCTGCAATGGCCAGGCATTTCGAGTGATCTGTTAAATTTCGCGCTAATGGCCAGTGAATCCCTCTTCACCACAGCACTATAGATGAAGCTGATCGTTCCTTTTCATTGCAATAAGAAGTGTCCTGTTTAATCATACCTTATGATGTATTCCATAGCTGTGCTAAGCATACAGTAAACATCTAAACATCATATTTTCTGAGTTTTTTTTCAGAGGGAGCTTTATATTTTCACAACTATTATTTTCCATGAGAACATATTTAATAAAAAATTGTAGGAGAAATTGAGTATTTTCTCATGGAAATATCATAAAATTAAAGAAAGAAAAAACACTATTCAATTTCCTTTCCTTGTTTGAGTAATCAGCCTTGAAAAGCCTGAAATTAATAGAAAATGAGAGCCTGAAAGATTGTATTTTCACCTCTGACTGGTTTGTCTGATTCCCACAAGAATGTTACAAATTAGATTTCTCTGTGCGTCCGTTCAAGTATTCGGTTTCATGATGATGATATAAGTTCTCCTGTGTTGGTTTCAAAATAAGATCAAACCCTGTACTGAGGAGCACTTGATAGGCTGGTGCCCTTTGCCTCATGTTTTCCTAGTGCTATGATGAAGTCCACAAGATTCTGATGTTTTCTTGAAAAAGCCCTGTGGTTCCAGAAGTAGATTTAATGGCCATTTGTTCTCACCACCTTCAGAGCACACGTGCCCTAAGTTCAAGCGGTTCCTCCTCCTTTCTGCTTCATCTGGTCATGGGTTATTAAGTAATGCCAGGGGAACAGTGAGTGACACATACAGAAAGCTATTTAACTAAATGTCATCAGAAGCACTGTTGTCAGAAGAACATCGAGCTGTCCGGGTAAGGGCATGTCTGAATCCACTTTGTACCATGTGTGCTTGTTGTTTTATTTGTTGGTGCCACCAGATGATACCTAGCCTGGTGGTCTGCTCTGCATGAGAAAAGCTTAACATTTCCTACCTGCACTGGCAATACTGGGAGCCTTAAATGAGACCTTGGAGCCACAGACACATTTGATGTCATGTGAATGGAATGCCCTGAGAGCACCCGCTTCTGTTCATTGACCTTAGGTTTCATAACCTTCCTAATGTATATTCAATTAGTCTATATGAATAGGATATTTTCAGTGTCCAAGAGATTAAAAAAAAAAAAAAAAAAGGACCAAATTTTACAAATTTTTGCAAAACAGTCTCTTGGGGATATTATTTAGGCATGCCAAATCAGGAAATGAGGCCAGCTGTATAGCCAAGGATGAAGAAGTGACAATCCTTATATCCCTATGGAATGGGAGCAAGACTGAGATGCTCTCCCTGGCTTATCCTATACTAAAAATAGAGATCCAATATTGGGAAAAAAACGGCTCATTACACATTACTGTCTTGTTTACTCATTTGTTCCTTGCACAATTCATATATTTATTGTGGAGAGAGTTCACAAACTTTGACTCTAGGTAGTGGAACAATTTACCTATTTTTACAGTTGTCTGATTCATATTGTACATAACATAATCCAAACCAGTCACTTTTTTTACTGTTGATGATCAGACTTGACAATGACTTGGAAAAGCTGGAAATCCAGAAGAATTTCCTGTGTGACTTTAAATGCAAAATCTGTAACTGAAGAAAAGCAGTTGGAAGGTAGCATGTTTGGGTATCGTACTCCTTGCCCAGGAGGGAACTACTGGATATATTGAATTTTGCATTTAAGCATTTTTTTCCACATTGCCTTCTATTAAAAAAATCCTTCAACTGAAGGGCATATTCTTTCACAGACCTGGTTTCAATAAATAAATAAATAAAAGTGAGTCTGTGAAAGGCTCTGTTTTGACAAATGCTCATAAAGGTAACTCATGCTGCTGATCCTGTGTAAGAGTGATGAACCTTGGATGAATTCTTCCTTAAAAGTCTTTGCTCTGCTTGTTTTAACATATATGAAAGTATTAGCATATATGAAAGTATTAGCTAGCTAATACTGCTTAAGAAGCTGTGTTAAGGTGATGATCATGGAGAACTCTTCCAGCAGCAGGTTTTACTCTGTTATAAGCTATTCTCAATTGTTTTTATTGTGCCACAATTTCATCCATATTATCAATGTTATAGCTGGCCAGAAGCTCTGTCAGAGTTATTCTGTACTGTAAAATTCTCTTTTGAGAAAATGAAATAATTTATATGACTAAGTTTAATATTTAAAGGGGAAATACAGAGCACATGTGTGTTAAGTTTGAAATATTTTGGTTTGGAAAAAAAAATCAAATAGTCCTTGAGTAAGGTTGAAGGGGTTTATTTTGATAAAATAATAATTATATAGTTTGGGTGGCTATTTTGTAATAAGGATTTATGTTGCATTGTAGGACTAAAAGTGAAATTTTTGTTGAAAAATACCACTTCAGAAAGACCTTCTTTTTTGTATCCACAAATCAAGTTTTCACTCTGCGACAGCATTGGAACACTGTGCTAATGGAAACCTTCCTTATTTCTCATTCACAGGGATTTTGGGTCCTCTGCTGAGCCAGCGTGTGACCAAGGCTATGCCCTAATTTTTCCAAAATGGGGATGATATTTTAGGGAATTTTGGGATTTTATTTTGCTGCCTATTAATACCCCCTATATAAATAGGAAATTCACTGTGTCACAACACAGTGGGGAGGCTCAGCAGAGCTTTTGCTGTATAGGCACTTCTTAACTCACCCCTTAAAGATAAAAGAGCTTTGTGTGTCTTGGTGCTGTACTTCATTTTGTTGAATTATAACTACAGTAGAATCACAGAGAAATAAATCTTGGCAAGTTCAATACCATAGGGAGTTTGTGATCATGTCCTACTGAAGTTCGTGTGCTGTAGCACCAGGCTGTGTATGCAGGTTTCAGGAGCTGCCCTGCTTAAGCTTCAGGTGAGCAGAAAGAAACAGTAATAAAGCTATTCCTAGAAACATCAATGCTCCTCTTTTGCCTAACAAGCGTCAAGAAAATATTTATTTGAGGATTTTGTGACCAGATAGCAGGGAGAGAAGACATCTAGTATATCTGGGAGTTCTGTCTCGGGAAACTCCAATAGTGCTGGAGGATGTTTGTATTTGCATTATGGAAGTGTTCCCATGCATTAAGTTAAAAATGACTGTTGGGAGCACTGTTATTCTCGCCTACAGTGCAACTAGCTAGAGCTGTTTGCACATTCCACAAAACTGAGCAGCCATTCAGCTGAGGAAGAAAATAAGCAATACATTAAATAGAAAAGAATCTACAAGTAACAATAGTACTTTACTCTTCAGCACAGCAAACAACTGCTTTTGTGCCTGAAAACTTTTTGGGTTCCCTGCCCCTAAATGATGGAAGAAGGCATGTGGTAGTGTTCTGCTGAATGCTTTGTGCATCTCTAGAAATATCTTGCCAGTGCTGTCTCACGTTAGCAGTGGGATGTGAAATTACAGATCCTGAGGTAGCATGATCCAGGCTGCCAGGGATGATTGCACCAGGGTTGTGAAGAGAAACCAGGTCATGTGCTGTCCACCGTGTAACAGCAGTCATTGCCATACAGAGGATTTGGTCTCACAAAAGGTCCACAGACATTTGTCATTGTACTTGAATGTCCACTTGCTATTTCTACATTTCAGTAAATTCCAAGTGATGCAGTTAAATATTCAATAGTGCTTACTGTCAGTACTCGCAATGGTGGGTTTCTTAGACATATGAGAGATGGCTTTTTTTCTATCCAGGAATTGTGTGATTTAGGGGGAGAAGTGAAAATATGTTTTAAGTCACATTTGATCGCTTCAATAGTTATTTGCATACCGTTTGAGTTGTAGAAAAGTGTTTTTCACAGACTAGAACAGTTGGAGTGAAAGGCTGTCTATAAATTGCTTATTCCTACAGGATCTCGGAATTTATGTTAAGTTTTAAGATAAAAGTAGTTTTGCATATTTCCTTCAACATGCCTTTCATCTGAAATAATAATAATACTTAGCTCTTTCCAGCTTCAAAGTGCTTTACAGATGATAATTCCACTACACCCTGATAATACAGTGGGTATTTTATTTGCCCAGGGCAATGAAGGCAGATGCTGTCAGCTGTAGGATTAAAGTGAAAAAGGAGAAGAGTGTGCATGGAGAGGAATACTTGCAGGAAAAGTTTACAACCATCCTTTATTTATGCAAAATTCTCTTTTTTCCCTTGCCTTTTCCGAAGTGCAAGTTTTAGTACTAAGTGCTGAGAATATTAGGGGAAAAAAACAAACAAACACACAGAGAGAGGAGATCTCATGTACTTTTCTTTTTACAGCTCATTACTCCCGAAAATCTGATGCTCTGCTCTCTAACCTCAGTATCAGGTCCTAAGCAACAAGACTTATAGGTAAATGCCTCTGTTGGGGAGTGGAAGGTGGGGTGTAGTGCTTGAGATTATCTAATGTAGTGAAAGCAATGCAATATTGCATGCCTTTTAATGAATAAATCGGGGCATAAAAAGTTAGAAATGAAATGCAGCTCAATTGTGTGCTAAATTTTCAGTTTTTGTTTGTATCTACAGAGGGCAGCAAAGAGCTTCAGTTTAAAACTTCTGCAGCAGGTACCCTGCAATGTCTGCCTTTTTCTTTGATAATAGCTTTAAAATAACAACAGGAAAATACGTTCACAGCATTCCTAACTTTTGAGTCCAAGTCTAATGATGGTTCTGTCTGGAGTAGCTTCCAGCTATGAGATAGGATGGTCGGAATTAACAACCTGACCACAGGTAAAGGATGTTGCCAAATCAAGAGTCTCATAATCACAGCCTAAGCTCAGTTTGTCTGTATCAGTGCCTGCAGGTGATTTAGGATATTAGAAACAGGATTTTTATTAAACTTCTGGAAACCTATTTATCATCAAATCCATTGCCCTGGTACCCAGACAGACTTAGCCAACATTGAACTGAAATGCACTGCATTGTTACTCCGTGAAAGGAAGTCTTGCTCCCTCATACAGAGATATTGTGGGAGGCAGACACACTGGCAGGGGTGAGGAATCTTTGAAGGAAGGAAGATGGGCCATAGGATGTTTGGAGGGAAAATCCCTAAACATCCTGACATTAAAGGAAGAGGGAAAGATGGATACTAGCCCACTTTCCATGGGTTCAGTGCAGCTAATTCGTTTGGAACAGAGATGTGTAAACACAAGGACATTACTGTGAAGTCCAGACTCCTGCATCTGAACTTTTCTGTATGTTCTTTACTATTCTCATTTGCCTGGCTCAAGTCCAAACTTTGGTGCCAGTGAAATTAGTGTGAATTTTGCCTCTAATTTTGCTAAGACTAGCAGAAATGTCCTTACTGAATTCATTTTGTTCTTGTGTGTTCATCTGCAGAGCTGTTGTAGTGTTTTGTGTTCATACCTGCATGTACATTTCGTGAGGTGTAACTATGCTTGCCAGCCTGCACTAAACCATACAGGTTACACTATTTGTATTTTCCTTATTTTCTGGGACCTAAAAGGGCTTTATTTTTACTGTAGTATGCCACTCACATACTTTAATTCTTTGCAATAGATGGACCAGGCTAAGTACGGTCCTTAACCTCATCCACTGACTAGAATTCATCTCCATAACATCCCTCTTCAAAGGCACAAATTAAGATGTAGGAAAATCCATTTATACGTAAGAAATACTTAAACA
>VXAV01004357.1:44610-63087 GCA_013399715.1 Alectura lathami
GCTGGAGCACCTCTCCTGTGAGGAAAGGTTGAGGGAGATGGGACTGTTCAGCTTGGAAAAGAGAAGGCTCCAGGGAGACCTCATTGCGGCCTTCCAGTACTTGAAAGGAGCTTACAGGCAGGAGGGGGACCGACTTTTTACACAGGTGGATAATGGTAGGACAAGGGGGAATGGGCTAAAACTGGAAGAGGGGATGTTGAGGTTGGGCATCAGGAAGAAATTCTTCCCTGAGAGAGTGGTGAGGTGCTGGCACAGGCTGCCCAGAGAAGCTGTGGCTGCCCCATCCCTGGCTGTGTTCAAGGCCAGGCTGGATGGGTTCCTGGGCAGTTTGATCTAGTGAGCTAGTGGCTGGCAGCCCTGTCCACGGCAGGGGGGTTGGAACTGGATGATCTCTGAGGTCCCTTCCAACCCAAGCCATTCTATGGTTCTATGATTCTGTGATTCTTGCATTGGTGCCACAACTGGGACCCTAGTGTCAGGGTGGTCACTTGTGATGCATAGCCTTGGGCCTCAAGGAAAGAATTTTAATGGATTATGCCAAAAGTTGAGTGTCATGAAGTACTGTGCTTTACCTGAAATATCTGAAGTGATTCATTTCTCATCCTCTGATCCAGTAAAAAAATATAAGAATAGTTGTATGAAACCAACCACATGGTAAGTAGTGTTGAAAGTGAGCAAATTGCTCAAAGCTAATGGAATAAATTTTCCTAAGTAACTGCCTTTAAAACTATATCTTCTCTTCTGAGCACACTGCAGAGGCAAATGCATCAGCACATGAACTGAAAGGTGAGTGTGCTTCCTTTGCCCCAGACCATTTCAGTCATTTACGTTATTTGACGAGGAAAAGGGCTTGGGTGAATGCTGGAATATCAGGAATTTAAAACTGTGAGCATGGGCTGATAGCACCTGGAGGACTGTTTTTATGTCACATTTACACAGCCGTGTCCTGGTCTCAGACTTCTCTACAAAGGCCAAACTTCCAACAACTGCTGTCCTGTGTAGGTGTCTCTGAACTTAAGACCTGAAGATAAGCCAACAAACAAACGTGGTGCTGAGCAGAGCTGCTTGTTCTTGGCTTCTGCATTGCCTGAGATGCATGGAGATCCCCAGGGCTACAGCTCTGGATCAGAGATCCAGGTCAACAGATGTGTATCTTTTCCATTTATTTTAAGAGTCATGAAGTCATAGTTCAGTCATGATGGCCCAATCTGTTCCCATTAAGTCAATAAAAGTTTTGTCAGTGACTTAAAAGGAAGCAGACCTGCATCCAATACAAAAGTAAAAAAATAATAATAAAAAAAGAAAAATCCAGGCACTAGAAAAGCAAACTGAAAAAGCTCAATTTAACCAGACTTGCCTTGGGTATTGCTGTCATTATGTTGGGATGTCTACAAGGAAAAGTCTCTTGTAGGCACCACAGGTTTAGCTTTAACTGTTCAATGAACTCAAAATATATTTATGTTGAATAACATTGGAAAACAATTCAGTAGGCCTTGCATGTATATGTAGATATATATGTCTGTAATGCATATTGTGGTAACAGGAGCACAGGTGTTCATGACAGTTATCTTTCTGTAATGTAATCCTGATGAATGAAAACTCTCAGGGACTGAAAAATCAATCTTTACTCTCAACTACGGTTTCTGAATGTAATTTCTTGCCTTGTTTCTTTAAGGAATTTTGAAAGTCTATGGGGAAAAAAAGTCTTCATATTGCATTACTTTTTGGTATATGAATGACGATATTAATGCCCATTAACTGTTATATTTTACTTTAATTAAAGACACAGAATAAAAACTATACCTGCATTTTTTTGATGCAAGTTTCTTTCAGCCAGCCCTTGAACCAGTTACAGTTCCTAACTGGAAACATTAACTGCTTCAAATAATTACTGCAGCGTAGATTCAGCCAAGTGGGAAAGGTCTCAGAGGACATCTGCTCCAAGCAGAAGCAGCACTGAATTCAGAGCAGGCTGCTCAGGGCTTTGTCCAAATGGAAACCTCCAAGGGTGGAGATCCCACAGCCTCTTTGGGACACCTGTTCCATTGTTTACTTATCCTCACAGAAATTTTATTTTTTTGGTTATGCTCAGTAGGATCCCCCGTTTCAAGTCATGAATGTAATCTCTCTTTCTTCTGCACTTCAGCAGAGTGCTTGAGTTCTCTTGGTGACCGTTTTGTTAGGTATTGGCAGGCTGTAGTTGGTACTCCTTGAAGGCTTCTCTTCTCTGGGCTAAAAACCCCAGTCCCTCAGACTTTCCTCACTGGCATGTGCTTGTACAACTATATATTTTCTGTCACACCTACAGTATCTTGAGCTGTAAAACACTTAATTGAATATTCTGTTGTGTTTTTCCTGAGGCCAGATCATTTCTAGTATTATTCATTACAAATTTGAATTTCTTTTCAAAGTGGTAACTGAACAAATGGCTTGTAGCTATTAAAGATTAGTCATAGAGAATGTCTACCTGAAATTACATGAACCCATAATTATATTTTCTGTCAATAGAATCCCTTGTGATTGTGTGTTTATCTCAAAAAATACTGACGCATACCTTTGTATTTCATGTACTTCAATCCTTAAATTATCAAATCATGTCTCTGTCTAGGGAACTATTATGTTACTTCAGGCTGCTTTCACATATTAATGTCGGGTACACAGGAATGCATACTTTATTGAGCTAGATGAGAGTGTTCAACATCAGCCTTCTTGTACACACACCAGGGATCTTCTCTTGCTTCAGTTATACGTTGCGCCAATCCTGCAGTCAGCTTCAGAGGCAGCAGATCACGTGGAAAGGTAGCCGATACAAGTAATTTTTTTTTCATTACTGTATAATTATCTACATCACCTAAATGAGGCACAAAAGGTCTTGCATGTATTACTACATCATTTACAGAAATCTCAAGAGAAAGTGCCGTGTATTTTATTTTTTTCCAATAAATTGAGTGGATGTCAGGTCAGTGTTTCAATGTGCGTGAGGAAGATAGACCAGAGATTTCTCCATAGGGCTCATTCTTTGACCGTCTCTATAAGCTGTTGGGAGCTGATGAAACAATCAAGCACTTTCTGTGGGACCCTTTTTGGAGACTAAATTGTATCTTTTTTTTTCTAATTTGCTGAGATATCGATGGGCATTCAAGCTGGTGTATGATGTTGGTACCTATCCACAATATTTTCATAACTGGTTAATGAAAATGTGAACAAAGTCATTTCTGTTATGGCTAGCATTTGAAGCAAGGTCATGTTTTCACTTCTTAGCAACTGACACTGGCATCTATTGCTGATTTTATGAGCAGCTAAACTAAAACAAAGACCAAACAACAATAACAACACCAACACCAACAAACACAGAAGAACACCACATGTGATTGCACTTTTATTCCTCACAAAGTTGACATCTGATTACTGGCAATTGTGGTTTAGTGTTTCTGCCATGGGAATGCATGTTAAGTAGCAGAAGCTCCTATAGGTGAATGGGATGCAGTACAGGATAAATGGATTTTCATAAGCCACTGCTTCTGAAGGGATGGGATCTTTCAGGCTCCTGATCCACGGGAAATGAAGGCAATCGATAGGCATATGAATGAGATAGCTATAGTTGCATGAAATATATGTAGATTTTGTACTATATGTAGGACGTGGGATTGAAGTAATTCAGGCCGTATACAGTTCTATCTTGCAGGTGTCTGTTTCTGGAGAAACATAATTTGCATTTATGTAAGGAAGGGAAAAGCCTACGAAGTGCAGATTCGTAGCTCTTGCTGACTGTTAGTATTGCATTTGGTACAGCAAATAATGTTCCAACTTGACCTAAGCATGGATCTTCGTTCTCCTTTATTTTTTCAAGTGATACTATGTGAGGCCATTGTGTCCTTAGCTGGCATATTGCTGTCTTGTAAACACAGATGTGTGCAGCAGGGAGGTTAGTGGCAGTGAGAAAGGAGCAATATCTCACCTGCTTTTGTCAATATTATTGTTATTATTTATTATTTTTACAGCCCCCAAAAGTGTGCTAGGTACTTGGAGGAACCATCAGAGAAATTTAATGCTTCTTGTAATGCTCAGGTAACCAGGGACATTTACACATACATTTAGCTTTATGTAGCTAATTTTACAAGATATTCTGCAAGCAATAAGCTAACAGCTCTGTGTATTACTACTGTGTGTAGAGCCCTGCTGATTTTTCCTGCTCTCTTGTTCTTACAGTTTCATGAGAGAGGATGTGACAATAGTATTTATTGTAGTGGTACTTTATATCTAAAGGCAACAGTGGGTTTGCACTAACTGCAATGTAATTATAGACCCTGCTCATCCTTAGTCATGATCGTGTGTATGAAACCTATGGACATACCGAAAGAGGCCAGCAGATGCCCACAGATGTTCCTGTGAGTCCATGCTAACCTACCTGAGGTGTACCTTGAGGGAGAGTTTGTTTTGAAGGAGAATGAGGGTGCCTAGAGCTTTTTGCTCAGTTAGCTCTGGTTCTTTTACAGCCAAATCTCTACATGCCTGTTCACGTTTGGAGCTATTGCCAGTTTACTGCAAGGGTTTGCAACCTGGAAAGGTCTCTTGGGTCATGCCTTAGCACCTCTGGTTCATGTTGTGGCTGCTCAATGCTTTCGACGTGGTCTACGCAAGTGCTTGCACTTGGTGCATCTGTGTAGCATAACAGTAGGCTATGTCTTGCCTGGAATGCAGTTCAGAACTAGTGCTCATATCTGGTACAATTCCAAACAAACTCTTGGCTTTACTATCCAGTTAAATTCATGTCAGTTTAATTTATATTTTGCATGTAACATTTATATGTAGCAAATATGTATTACTTTGTATACTTGGAACAATCTTGTTGTCTTTTATTCATGATTTTTGATAGGGTTTCACCGTCATGTTGCTAAATCAAATGAGAACGCTTCTACGTTTAATACTGAATCATGACTGCTTATGTCTGTAGCTATCAAGAATGTGCAAAACAAATGAACTGTGACCATCTGTTGACATTCTTAAGCAAAGCAAAACAGCCTCTCAATTATAATTCAACTTTTTCTTTAATTTGCATTGACTATGAATGAACTGGGATGAAGAGCAAATGCTACAAGATTTATTAAAAATAGAAGTTATACTGAAAATGTAAGTGGAGTGCTGGAAGCCCAACTTGTTAATCAGATTGGGAGTATTATAGTCAACATCGTACGTGGGTGCAGTAGCAAGAGAACATTAAGTGCTATTTGGAATAGGCATTAACTAGTTCAATTTCCATATGAGTTTTTGGAAGCATGTATGCTTCCACTAGGAAGCATACATTGCACTAGGAGCAAACATTTAAGTTGCAAAGAATCTGCTTCTGTATTTAAAGGGTGAACAGAATTCATAAGCTATTGAAACCAGCTCAATAATTGGAGACAGTTCCATTGTCTAAAAAAGAGAAGGGGGAGAACAGAAGAATTCAGTGGAGCATAACTGATTCCATTTATGTGCTGAAATAAAATCACTGTGATAGAGATTTGTTCAAACAGCAGCTGAAGGCAGACTGAAAGTTATTCTAGAAAGAAGTGTGTGCTTTTTTAATGCAGGTTTTTAGTGATAGAGGTGCTGCATGAATATTTTTCATTTCAGTTAGAGAAAGATAGTGTGTGTTTTTGAGTGGATGCATCCTCTTGGCTTTCAACAGTATTTCCCAGCAGCAAGAATTGCCACAGATTGTTTAAAAGATATTGAAGATCATTTATCTTGTGAATGTCCAGAGAGTACAATGTTTCAGAATCTGTTTCTGATAATAAATATATTTTCCAGTATTTCCTGTACCCTGACACATCCCAGAAAGCCCTGCAGGCTGAAGCTCAGATCTGCATACCTGCAGGTGTTTCTTGCAGCCACCTACCAACCTGCAGGTGAAATAGACACAGCTTATTAATGTTTTGCATCAGCTTGAGGCTGCATCAGAGAGGAAAAGGGAACTTGCTTTTAAAATTATCTGCCTGTCTTAATGTTTGCTGAAGTATCCCTCTGATTTCTAACATCTAAGTTCTCCTCAGGTCTGTCAGATTTGCCTAAGATATCTTGGGGATTGTTTTAATACCTGCATGTACTACATGGCAGCACCTGTTCTTCCGTTCTTCTATTTACAGGAGATTCTGTTTGGACAAAACATGCACAAATAAAAGCTCTTTCAGAGCCTTCAGCAGTGTAGGCGCCTTTTGAGCTCAGTTCAGAGCAGATAACTGGGGTGACTGAAGTTAGAAAATGACACAAAAAAAAAAACAGGATGAATGTAGTGAATTTAAAACCTTCTTCTGCCAGCAGTTAATTAATTGATCTGTCCATTAAGTCTTACTGTGGAAGAGGCAAAAGCTTTCCCACCAGTGTAAAGCAGCTCTGTAGCAGCGGCAAAGGCCCCAGAGCTGCAGGGATCCAGGTGGGTGCCTAGACCCACTGCAGCCCACCCCATACTCATGCTGGGCAGACAGGGTCTTGTTTTCCAGAAGTAATAACAGGTGTGGGAATTTTCTTCTGCCTTTGGAGGGCAATGATCTTGCCATAATACAGGAGCCTTCAAAGGAAATGCCTGGATTTTTGCTATTTTTGTTTCTGTCAGAAGTAGGGAAAAGAATATTGCTGAAATCCATTAAATTAAATCCTTGAATGTAAAAGGTCTTCAGATTAACTTGGTTACTGAAGCTTGCAGAATATCTTTATTCAGGGGGTTTTATGCCCTATTCAAACTGCCAGGGCTTAGGAGCTGTTTGCACTTTCAAGTGTAAAGATTGCCCTGGGTGATTTGAAGCTTCAGATATAAAATTTCTACATATTTATTGCCATAAAGATAATCTCCCAAACATGAATGATGCAGCTCTGACTTCCTGAGGGTTCAGCACTTCCACCGTAGAAAACTTTCCCAAACAACAAAAGAGGGAAACTGCCAATACTTTGGCAAGATTTGTTACTGCTACCTGGAAGCCTGAAGGACAAAATTGATGTGATCTGCAAGTATAAGTATGTGAATGTTCAAGGGGGGAAAAAAACTGGATAGTTTGTGGGTAGGAGATGCTTCTAAGCCTCAAATAATGTTTTAGTTGGAAAAATATGTCTGATGTCTTGTTCTCTGTACACCTCTAGTAGATTTAGTACTTGGAATTTCTCAACTGAGATCTTAACTAGGCTCATGCGTTTGCTTGTTAACTTCATGAAATAAAACAAACAGGATTGCTTAACTGAGGAAGAATTTTTTACTATGAACCTACCAATCTACAGTTACATTTTTATTTTGTCCCTCTTCCCTTGGAGATTCTTTGTAAATGGAGAAAGCAAAAATGGTGAGAACTTAAGATAATTCATTTTCATAAATATAATTCCTGCCTTCTTACTGATCCAACAGCAGCTTGAATAAGGCAACTATTATATGTAACATATATTTTTCTTGAATCAACAATGACAATACAGTCAGAAATATTAGGAATTGTAGGCACCACAGGTGCTGAAAGAGCACAGGATGAAGGACTAAAGGAAGAATGTCAGAAAGTGCTAGTCAAGATTGATAGTTCCTTTCACCTTACATATTCTGGAGCTGCAACATGGGGCACGTGAAGGCAGAGGATGAGGTAATGAGTATGTTTGGAGGAAAAGATGGGGAGAAGAGGATCAAAGCATTAACTAGCACATTTGTGTTAAAAAACAGATCAATTTTACACATTCATTTTCATTTTTAAGCAGGAAAATATAGCGGCATTTGTCTAGACTAAAACCCCTTAATGTTTTTAGTTGGATGAATACATTATGTTGAATGAGAAAATCGATGCATTGTTGATGTGTTAGACAAGAATTTATGCACATCAAAATCGTTCTTGATGGATTAATTTTCAGGATAAAGGTGCCACTGTTTGGAATAGTATATGACATATTTTTGTAATGATTTCAAATGACTGAAATCACTGCTTTTGGAAAAAAATATATTTCCTGTGAATACTAATGTACAACATGTTCCTTCTCTTTTTAGGAGATAACTGTTGCTTTCATTGCCTTCATTGCAGCATATTCATAGAACTGTGATGTGGCAGTCACATTTGTAATGCATGTGACAAAACCTAAGCTATATTTCAAAAGCACTTTTTTGGCTTTTTGAAATTATATGCATTGTGAGAAATATAAGGTGCTCATCTTTCAAACCTGTGTTATTGTCTATTCGGTGTCTCTGTTAGTCCTGAAAAAAACTATTTTCATTCTGCTAAGGATGTGATCCACTGCTACTGCAGTGAATGGTGAGGATCCATTAGATTTTAATGGGCATGAGGTCATGTTGGCAGCGGGAAGGGATATTCTGGAATTGATGGCCTTGTTGCCTCTTGGTCATTTCAATGTAAGCTTCAGAAACAGGAAAGATGAATGATGTAAAACCCATTCATAATCAGAGATTGTATTTCACTGCAGTTACTGATCACAACAGAAGTACACATCCTAATTTCGTCTCTCTAATACAGGCTTACAAGCTGTTCTAGTACTGAATAACTTATAGCAGTGAGTAAGCCACCAGCTTCTTTTCCTTTCTGTGATCTGTAGTGCACTGTAAAACATTTTAAAGATGTGATAGTGATGGTGTGTGCTCAGCAGAGGTCCTTAGGATTAGTCAGCCTTCCTGTTGCTAGAAGGTGTCTCATTATCTAACAAAATCAGGAAATCAATGTTAATTATTAATAATTTTTTGTTAGATCAGATAGAGTCATTGCATCTAAATACATATTTTGATGTTGCTTTACCATATTTCTGTATGTGTTGTCAAGATTTTGCACAGTACAAAACATGCACACAAAAGAGCAATTCAGTGCAGTGCCCGAACATCTTACTGCCAAGGTGAGGCTGAAGTAAAAGAATTAGGAACACCAGATGATCTGATTGTAGTGAGATTAGATCTTTCCAGTACTTGTACAGCTTTGTCACCCAAGTGCAAGGATAAAAGAAACAAAAAGCTAGTATGCAAGAGAGTACAGGGACATCTACATACTGCCTAATTTAAGAGTGAATTATTGAGTTTCTTTATTGTGATTATATCTGTAATAGCAAAATAT
Organism: Alectura lathami; assembly: GCA_013399715.1. NCBI lineage: Eukaryota > Metazoa > Chordata > Aves > Galliformes > Megapodiidae > Alectura > Alectura lathami. The sequence continues at coordinate 53,670 of VXAV01004357.1, forward strand.
AGGGCTAAAGCTGTAGGAGTCTTTTCTGCTGTTAACTTCAGTAAGGCCACTTTCCTCATGGCATTGAACCATGTACTTCCCAGCAGAATGGAAATAATTTCGATTGGTTAATTTATTGCAGGTTGAAGACATTCAGAAAGGGAAGCTCAAAGACTATTTCTGCTCTGGGTAATAATGAACTAAAGTTGTTTCGCTGACCGTTAAAGCAAGTGGCACAGTACAGCTCACATCTCTCTTGCTGTACGTTTTCCAGTCAGACAGTGGCAGTGGCCATACTCCTGGAAACTGAGTTATCCTATCCCGTACACTTCATGCAGTTAAAAATCTCATTCATTTTCAGATGTTTTTCATAAGTTAACTCCTTATTTTTGGGCTTGAGAAGATTTTCAAATCAGTCAAAGAAACCTGCTGAAGGGTTATGTTTGTAGGCAGCTTTAAGAATGGTGAGATTTTTCAGTAGAATTTCCATTCCAGTTTGCTTTGTGATGCGCTTTGTTCCTACAGTGTTAGCCTGCTCCTTAAAGATCAAAGCTATGCGTGTGTATCTAAATGTCACCACGAGCTGCGTCTAATAATTTTTGTGAATACCCGAAGTCATCTCTGAGTACTTTCTCCTGTATGAGACCCCCAAATAGTTAAACCAAATAATGGTTGACATGGGAACTATAGCTGTGCATGCTCTGGTTTTGTACTTATAAAACGAAGGCAACACTAGGAACAGTGGCAGCTATAGCAGCCAGTGAGGTCTTCAAGGTGAGAATGACAAGCTTGAATTTCATATTATACTAGAAAAGGTAATGGGTTTTATGACTCTGGCTCCATTTCAGTGAAGTACTTAAAGCCAACGCATAGTTCCATTATGTAAATCTATTTATAGAGCTAGATATATTCCCTCTCTAATAGATGCATGTAACTCATTAGCATTAATAGAATTTATGAGTTAGCAGTAAAGAGAAAAGATAGATATTAGCTTGAATTATTCTTATTATTTTTTTTTTTTGGCAATAAAATCTGACCTTTGTCATCTGGGGGGCAAATAAATCTATCTCAGACTTGTTTGCAGAGTATCTCTGAGAATCGGAGCGTTTTTGCATGCACAACAGAACATGATGTCTGTCATTCACATTTCAAACTGGAAATTTTCACATAAAACATATTAAAAAAATCCACTAGTCATTAATTAATTGATAATCAAATAAAATCAAGAAGAAAATGTAGTGCAGCAGGCACAAGTACGTTTATTTTGCAACAATGGAAACCCAATGATATTCTCCCTTCCACAGTGTATTTTAAGAAAGTATTCTCAAAGATTGTAAGTCATTGGTATGTAATTTGTTACAAGATCCTCGAGATGTTGGTGAAAGTTCAGAAAACTTATATCTAGAGATTCAAATAAGCTTGAGAGATACTTGCTCAGCAGGCTCTGGGAGGCATAAAGGGATTATTTATTATGAAGGAAAAAAGGGGTTACAGGCTACTGAAGTTTAGAAAATACATATTTTTACATTTCTTTAAAAAAATAATTGAGAAGCAGCAGTTGTGCTTTGGTTCTGGCACAGGGTTCACATACTGCCTGTTACAGAACTGTTTTTAGTTACTGAAACCTTAATAATGTGTTTGGACTTAAGCCACTTGGGAGCTCAGAGTCCCTGGGAAATGGTGGTTAGGATTTGGTGGACAGTAGTGAAAGCAGGAGAAGATGTGGTAGAAGACACAATGGTCATTGTGGAAGAATTTCTGCAAGAAAGTGTGAAAGGTAAGGTTCAGAGAAAAGCAGGAGCCAAAACAGACTAAGTGCTGAAGAAGTGAAGTTGGAGTAAGGCTGGAAGACTTACAAATCTGGGGGAAAGGATGCAGGGGGCAAGGAAAAGCCAGGGATGATGTGGCAAAACTTTGTGCTACTGATAGGGCAGACTTAGTGCCAAGTTTGAAGCCTGGATCTGTTATTTCTTGGCACTGCTCTGCAAAGAAATATATTCATCATGAGCACCAGCTCAATGCTGCTTTCCTCTGCAACTGCTGGTGGCAGCAACAGCAGCAAGGCCATCTCCTCAAGACCACTCCGTAAGAAGAATTGGCAGCATGGACATCTCTTACTGGTACAGTCTGCCACTGTGGATATCTGCTTATCTTGCCTCTGCCTGAAACTGGCCCTGTGCTCCTCTCCGGGTGGTAAGTCTGTACAGAAAGAATGTACTCTTGCTGCCAGTCACTACTCTTTTTGCAGTCCCAGAAAGGTACCACAAGAATTGTTATTTACTTTTTTTTTTTTTTTTAACTGTAGAAAATTGTGTGCAGTTTACTACCTTGTTCATTCTTCCTCAATGCCCCCCAAACCCATGTTTCTTTTTTCTACAATATTCTTATCTCAGAGCTCATCTCTGAGATATTCTCTCTACAATATTCTTATCTCAGAGATAAGTGGTGATCACTGAACCAGTAACTACTCAATATTTCGTTTTAACATCAACCATATGGTAAGCCTGTGATCATTGCCTAACTCGGTCAAGGGCTTAGAGATGTAAAGCTTCTTATGCCTTTGTTAGGCCAGCTGTTTCTACTGGAGGCTGGAGATCAGGCATCCATAGTGCTGAATTTATCTAAAAAATCTTACTATGAAAATCTTAAAAAGGGAGCATTTTAAAAAATCTGGCCTGAAATAAGTGCTGAGAATTCTTACCTAAATAAGCTATCCAAGGCTAGTCAGAAAATGACATTTATTTTTTTCCTGTCATTCTTGCTGTTTTCTCCAGTTCCTTGATCAGAGTATCAGCCATCCAATTATTTTAGTGTTTAACCACTTTCAGCAATATGTCAGAAGAGAAAATAATATTTCATTTCCAATTTTAGTTTAAGCACAGTTCAAATGTTTCTGTAACAGTTGGTAGTAATGCAAGAAACATTTTCTGTCATACTTGTTAAAAATAAACTTTCCAGCAGAAAAAAGCAGAAAAAAAAAGAAAAGCAGAAGCATTACAATTGAAACAATTAATTGTATGTGACATTACAATTACATGACAGATTTCTAGTAGCTTATGACTTTGTTGAAGGGTTATAATCAGATGTGCTTTAAATGCACCTCATCAAATAGCAGTCTTGAGGACTTTTCAGGACATGATTAAACTCTCTAGTAAAATAGTGGCTGGATGTGGAGGAAAAATCATTAAAAAAACGTGTTTTTTCCAATGCACATGATGGCTTTACACTGAGAAGAGAACTGGCCACTGCCACAAGACATCCATGTGTGCTGTGCCAGGTCTTGTCTTCAGCTTGCTCGAAAGCCTATTAGCCCAGGCACAGATATTACTGATCGCATTCCCACAGGTGTGCATCCTGCTATTTGAAGTTGAAACAATCAGATAGGCAGAAATGGTGTTCATCTTTCAAAGCCTTACACTTGAAAGGCAAAGAGGATCTGAAGCTGCCTCCTGGAAATAACCTATCATCAAACGGGTGAAGCACTTCCCCATCTGCAGAGCGATTGTTGCTTCTGCCTCTCCCCCCTGGCTGAAGAGATGTGGTGGGTATAGAAGAGTGTCTGTAATTGCAAATCAAAAAGTGCCGCTCTTGAATGCACATGGTAGGAGTTTTCAGATGGATTCTTCAAGATGAATGTTGCAGACCCTGTTCCTTCTGCAGAGCCTGAACAGAAGAAAGGAGAGTTTTGTGCCTCCTGGAAAACAAGGAGGAGTTGCAATTTAATAAACAGAGCCATAGTGTCTGGATGAATGCAGCTACTCCTTGTTCTGTCCACGTGTCTCACAACACTTCATGCATCAATAACTGCTTGGCAAGTATTGACTTTGGGAACACTAATCTCACTGCCGACTTGTTCAGAGTATCAGGGATTTGCTCCTACAGCACGACAATGATTGTGGTTTTGTAGTTGCAGACTGCAGTAGAAAGGCCCTTTTCCTTTCTGCCTCCAGGTTAGGAAACAGTTTCCCACGCTCTGTAATTACCAGCCAAACACCAAAGAATTAACACTGTCCATCTGACAGATTCTGTGATACTTTGTGATTGCTCTGGTGGAAGCAATAACCGTTTGCTAACCTACAAGTCTTGGAGGAGGTTTATTTGATTGTTCCATTCAAACACATTTAGGGAAACAAGAATTTGAGGAGATACTCTGTGGGATGATATAAGTAAACCTAAAACGGCATAGCTTACACACTGACGTTTTCAGAGTAACACGGCACAGTCAATGAGGCAATCAGTTTAGAATGACAGGGAACATTTAGATAAACAGAAAATCATCTGTTGATTAAATCCAGGTAAAAGGGAAAAAGAAGAAATAAGTTCACTAATGGAAGGAAAGACTGCCTGTAGAAGAAAATGCAAATGAGTAGTGGTAAGAATTCAAATATCTGTTTATAATACTTAGTCATTTCAGTTTAGGGCTGTGAAGACTGAAGAGCAGCAGCTGGGTCCTTTCCACATTGAGGGCTTTAGGCCAGATCTAGTCTGCTGATTATCAGTAAATGCTGAAAATGCTGTCAATTATCAAAAATCACTCCATGTCCTCTCGCACCAGAACAGTGATAACGTGCCCTTTCTTTGCCTGGCAGAGCTAGCAGGGAGCAAAATCCTATTGATCAGGAAGGGCCTACATGGAAAGTGGTGATTTCTGACAAGATCCTAGGGCAAGAGCACAAGCCTAGGGTCTGGAAAAAGAGGAGACAACTTAATTTTCTTGCTNNNNCTGGAAAAAGATGAGACGACTTAATTTTCTTGCTTATTTGTAATTCTGGGTGATGCATTTAAGTCTTCTATTATGCCCAAAGAGATGAGGAAAAAGAGGCTGGTAGAGATGAGTGATTTTTAGTTTAATGTCTACTGTTTCAGGCAGGTGCATGCAATCTACATCTTGTTTTTTGGACGTGAAGGAGACTCTGAAGTATGAAGAAAATCAAATCTAGCTTCAATATGTTGTTGAGAATTATTTAGGAAAATAGATTCAGTAGTATATTTTTTGTTTGGAAAGGCTGCTTCATAGGCATTGATATAAAATCTGATCTTGATTATATAGCTATAAACTACCAACTTCAGTAGTGATCATAGCTGAAATTATTCTATAAAAGTCAGTAATAAAATTCAAAATAGAGAGAGGTGTTAGGAAATTGTTAAAGTGGAGAAGGATACAATCAGATAGTGCAAGAAGCACGCCCTGTATCTGGGGATGCAGCTGTGCCTCTGCTCATCTTGTAGCTGAGCTCCTCTAGTAACAATAGTCCGAAGATAAACCAGACTTGAAAACCCTGGTCACCTTTTGCTTAAAGTTGTGGTAAATGGGAAGCAATTTTTCTCAGTCTTGTTCTCTGACATTTTTAGTTTGTTGAGTTCAATAATAAAACTGACATCAGCAGCATATAGTTTAAAGTAGTGCATTGATTTTTAAGCTCAGCCAGCCAAAGGCAAAGTTCTCAGTGACATAAAACTGTTAAGCCACAGGGTTCTGAGTCTGAACTCTACCACAGAGAGTTTCCACTTGTAGTGCAATATGTATAGGACAAATGCAGATCTTGCTAAATGCCTCTCTTTAAATCCCTGTAGCACAACTACATGAAAATCTTTCATAGGTGCTTAGAGTGGCACCGTCTGAGAAAAGGGCCTGAATGGGAATTAATTCTCTGCATCCCTGTAGGTCATTGTCAGTGAAAATGCCTTATGAATAAAAGGGAAAGCAATTGCCAACAGACTTTCAGTAGTGACCTATGTTACCGAATAACGTGAGGAAAGAAGACCCAGCTGATTAGTTAGTCCACTGCCTGCAAGTGTCAGAAGCAGTACTGTCCTGTGGTCACATCTTTGGAATGATGCTGCCTTTAATCCTAAGGTTCATTTCACCTTCTTTGCTGTCCTTCTTGTGGTTTTATGAAGGTTGTAAGCTTTTCAGACCTGAGGCTTTTTCTGACAAAGGCATCTCACACCACATAGGGTAGCACTGCACTGATCTCACTTGCCAGAATTGCTGGTGCTGCAGTAGTAAAGAATAATACTGCAGGCTGCACCCGTTTATTCAGTACATTGGAAATTTAATCAAAAAATCCAAATCATTTGTTATTTGGAAACTGGCAAGAAAATACTTATCCTTAATTTAATTCAACAGCCAACCTGAAAGCACTGCTGATGTTAGGAACTCTGGGATCTGTTGGGTGCACTTTGTGTCTGTTATTCCAGTGGTAATTTTAGGTGGCAAAGCAATATTTATTAAATTGTTCTTAATACTCCTGGCTGCCAATTTATATGTTTGTGGTTCAAATAGCAGTCCTTTTGCAGCTTGTGGACATTTATATTATATAAAAGACTTCAAGGGAGTAGACATGGCCTTGAACAGGAGCTGGTTTGTAGCATGCCTCTAATTGTGCATCTCCTTGCTTTAGCTTCAGGATGTGCTCTTCCTGCCATAGACAAAAAAATTTGGGTTAAGGGGTTCCTGACACTGTTGATGATGTTTGCACTTATTCCACATTTGAACTGAATCGCAGAATATCCCAAGTTGGAAGGCACTCATAAGGATCATTGAGTCCAACTCCTAATTCCGCATGGGACCACCCAAACCTAAACCCTGTGTCTGAGAGCGGTGTCCAAACGCTCTTTGAGCTCTGGCAGCCGGGGGCCATGAGCTTGGACTGCAGCATTTCAAACCCCAGGATGTGTGAACCCTCCTTGTTACCAGCCTTTTCTGTGTATCAGTGCACAAAGGCTGTTTTGGGGTTTTGGCTGGTTTGGGTTTTGGGGAGCAGCAGTTCGTGAGGTTAGTGTTAGTTAGAATTTAATGTCTCTTTGACAGTTGAAAAGTAGAGCAGCAAAGGAGGAGGCCACAATTCTGTTGACATTTTGGTGGCAAAAAGTGGTTTAAGGCTTTCCCTTCTATGTCATTTGTGCATTTTGGGTCAGTGTATCTTTCAGCAGTTGTCATCCACATAGTTAGGAGTTTTCATAAAATGGAGCCTCTGCTTCTCATAGCGATGGGAGAAGTGGCTGTGCTCCTTGCCAGTGTCCTTCACAGGCTATCCCATCCCAGACTTGCTTTTGACCTTGTAGTTTCTTTCACTGTGTAGCCAAACTCGCAAGGCCTCTCTTGTGTATATATACAGGTATATAGTTGTAAAGCAAATTGTTTCCAGATTAACCTGTTTTATTTCTCATACTTTAACCACAGCCTCTGCACTGCAACATAGACAGTTCCGTAGGACAGTTATTCAGCTAGAAGAAACATTATTCTTTAAATGTAAGATGGTTCAGTTCGTATCCTGTTATAGATTATTTAGTGCTTTTCATGTACTATAGCTCAAAGTGTTTTACGAAGCAATGAATTACAGTAGAGGTGTGCTTTGAATGCAGAACTCAGCAGAGCTGCAGATATAAATGCATTAAAGAGTTATTTTTTGAGTCTGGATGTTGTCACTGCACCTGTACAAAAGATGGATAGGGATGAGTCCTTTGCAAAATAGATGTTTGCTTTTATGGACTGACTAGAAAACATGAATCCAAGACTAGTATTTGCCAACAGAAAATCTGTCTTAGAGAAAATGACTTTTTGCCATCCTATAAAAACACAGCAAAACATGTATGAAAACTGCAAGCTGGAAAGATGTTGGTAAATATGAAGGAGATGAAGGAGTATTCTACTACTTGATTAGTTAGTTTTTTTTTTATTATTATTATTTTTAATTTATTTCACCAACAGCTAGAATTCCATGAAGCATTCAGACACTGCATTTTTCAGGAACTGCAGAAGTCCATGACCAGAGACAGTTCTTCCCAGAAGAGCTTGCGGTCTGAATAGATAAGACACCAAAACGTTGTTGGTGGCAACTCAAAGATGAGGATTTAATTTTGAAAGAAGATGAGTTACAGTTGTATAACAGCAGCAGCTGGTCAGCAGCTGAACGGTGCATGTATTTTTAGCCTTTTCAGTCATGAGGTTACATTAATTTGCTTCATCACCCTTCATTGGGAAGGCAGGAGAGTCCTTGCATCCATTGATACTTTCTTGGTGCTGTAAGATGACTTTGTTCGCTGCTGTGGTTCAACCTTGTTTGATCATTTGCCTGCATCCCCAGCCATGAACAGATGGGAGTGGTTTGCACAAAGTCTTTGATATTTGAATCTTGATGTTTCTAGTTCCCTTTCCAGTACATTTAAACCTCTTACTTTTCATGCAAGTCCCTTGCATATTACTGCATTTAATGAGGCTTATAAGAAGATGAAGTCAGAGTGCAATTTAGAAAGATCAGAGAAAGTTGTATCTACTGTGCTGGTTTTCCAACATGTTTGCTCAAAGTCTCATCTTTCTGTAGCGCAACAATATGAAAGCAGCAGTCTACAACTGTGGGAATAAAAAAGAAAGGTATCTTGAAAATGAAGAATTACAATAGGTGTACCTTCAATCACTTGTTATGATGTTACAGCATTTCTTAATGGATCCCTTGAGCAAATATCTTCACTACTTGCTGCTCTTACAGGTTATCACAGAAAGGAAATGAATCTAAAAATTGTTTTGAATAAGAGGAATAATATCATACTGAAAAACTATGTTTCATTTTTCTTTCTTTCTATTCTTTCCATGTTTTCCTTGTTCAGATGAGTTCGAAGGATAACCAAGATCAAGTTTTAATCATTTCAGGCACTAATATTTTTTCTTATTCTAGAAGAGCAAAACCTCCATGGTTCTTTGTATCTCATGCTGATGTATATGATCTTGTACAAAAAGTACGATCAGATAAATATAATAGTTGGTTTGATATCATGTCTGCAGCAGAAAAGCATGAGAGCATTGCCTTTTGGAAGAGATGGATTGTGGTCTAGGTATCCCACTTCCCGACGATTTCAAGTCGCACCAGATGTAATAGTCCAAAGTCTTATCCTCTGGACAAGAATGCTCAGATTTATTTTTTAGAAACAAGGTTTTGTTTTGTTTGTCTAATTTTTACATCTGTGCATAAAGTGTAAGGGATATATTCCTTAACCCACTGAGTAAAGTTGGATTTTTCTGTGATTATTAGTCTGTAATTCACAGTCTCTCTACCTATCACTCTTGAATTTGAAGCCTGATGTAAATCGACATTAAACTCCTTATTTCAATTAGTCTTCATATTTTAAGAAGTGGATAATCTATTTAGTGTCTTTTAGTTATGTGCTTTGAAACACTGGAGTAAATACTCCCAGTGGATCAAACAGACCAGATGCATTTATTTCAAAATGTTTCCAGTGTGTTTCTCTGCCACCAAGGGAGGTCAACTGCAATGCCCTACATAATCTTAATGGAAAGTCGTTAAACAAACACAGTTTTCTCTGTGGTTATGTTCTTTTTGCTTTGTGGGTTTAATAGTCTCCCTGTTCTTTGTTATGAATTTGTTCATTCTTGCCACAAGCATAATGGTACATTATTATTTAAAAAAAAAAAAAAAAA
>VXAV01004357.1:63110-73583 GCA_013399715.1 Alectura lathami
TTTTTTATAAGAGAAGATTGGCTGTAAGTTAAAATTACAGGCTCTGTGTTCTGCATCTTGCTCACTAACAGCTTCTTCAGTGACCCTGCGCGATTCACTTAAACTCTCACTTCCCTCCCTGAAAATTGTGGATAATAATGAATTGAATACTTCAATATCTCACAGGATGCTGGAAAACAAAACTTCTCCTGGATAATCCACAATGGGAAGGTAGTAGGGCAAAGGAAAGGTACATGACTAGCCATATTTTGAAAGTAAATGCTATAACAGGTAGCAGAAAAATTGCATCAGTTTCAGGGAAATGCACCTTCCAAGTAGCTAACAACAAATAGCATCTATTATATGATGTCAGGAGGGGAGAAGAAAAATGTCAGATGTGCCATGCTTTGTCACAGTTCTTGATACACACGGGGTGTGCTCCAGCTCTTGGATTGTCTTGGGGTTTGGGTGGATTCCCACTGGGCTTCCATTATGTAGCTGCCTGTGTCACACTGGGAGCCCCAGGCAGGGCGTCCACCAGCACTGCAGCTGCAGCCACGAGTCCAAATTGGGGTGGGGAATCTCCTCCTGTGAGAAATTCACGTGCAGTCCTGAGATAGCTACTGCCTCCCCCATTGAAGCTCATACAGAGCTTTACACATAATTTCTCTCCTTAAAGCCAGTGAAGATGCCTTAAAACACTTTTGGAATGGAGCTGTATTAAATTATCGCTTCTTGTCTCTAAAGGTCGTGCAGTGTGGGCAGGAATCCTTAGCGTTTTCTATGTAGAAAACCCAGGTAGGGCTCTTTGCTGTTAACTGCTATGGACCAGTCTCTCTGAGGAGCAATTTCATTCGTGTTTTAGTGGCTGGAGCTCACTGTGTCTGATGGATTAGTTGCACAGTAATAAAAATGTCTAGTTTTCTCTGTTGCATAACTTTTATTATTGTCAAGAAGATTAGAGAGCTTGCTAGCACAGGCAAGTCCATGGTCTGGTGTGGCAGGGGGGATGGGATGCTATCCAGTTCCACCTAGCACTTGTATAGAAAAAACAGTTTGAGAGAAGTCACCTATAAAATAAATGAAATTGCTTGGCACTGATAAATACTCTGGCAATTATGTAGAAGTGATAGTGAATGGGGAACTGTAAAAGTTCATTTACTGAAATGCGTAAGTGTTCTAACCAAAAGAATAATTAAGACCCTATGTGTCATTTCTGCAACACGTTAGTGATACAAAGCAACACGGCGATAGCCCAGCATTTGATGTGTCAAGTACAGCTTAATGAAATAAAAGCCTATTTCTTTGCAACTTATCAAACAGCTGTGTGAAATGTGAAACTAGTCTCACAGGTTCTGTTTTCTTTTTGACTGGCCAGCACAGACGATTTAACAAATTTCACATTTATATAGATGAGGCTTTATTCACATCGGTTAGACTAGTAACTATATGGCTAAAATTCTTATTCCTCTGGTTATGCTATGGCTTGGTAGAAAAGCTATTTTCATGGAAGGAGCAGCAATCTGTTCTTAAAGTACATAAGCAATCTCTTATACTTGACTAACATTTAAAGCTGTCTTATGGAATCTGTTTCTTGCCTTGCTCTTAGCCATTTGAACTTTCCTGTTGTCATTTTTTATAGATTTTACTGACAAGGAGATGCTGGTTTGTACACAAGTGAACTTTGAGCTCTTCTAAGACAGTGGTCACAGGCAAAACCTGAACATCACTGAATTATTATTATTATTATTTCAGAAAGCAGTGATGTCTGACTGTTAAGTTCTCTTGATGTTTAGCTCATCCAGCAAGATTCCTGAAATGAATAAGCATTCCTGCAGTGCTGCAAAATTAGCCTAGAGTAACTGGTGCCTACTATGGGAGACAGGGCACTTCTGAAGCTTCATAATTATTTCCCCATCAGCATATTTTGGATAGCAAACTGTTGGAATGGATCAGTTGTAGCCGCTGTTTGGCAGTGCCTTACATACAAACATGTTCAGTGCTTCCTCCATAATAAGCACCCAGACTATGGTCTGCAGCTGTAGGGACTGCTAAAATAGTCCAGGAAGAAAAAGCGTGGTGAGTCCTGGCTTCACCTTTGAACCACAGTGGAATGTTTTCTTTATTCAACAGAATATGGAAGTGTGAATCAAACATTGCTTGTTTTGTGCTCATCTGCATTCATCCATAATGTGTTAACTGCATTCCTATATCATTTAAATTTTATATGCTTTTTTTTTTTTGGAGATGACCTAGAATCAATTTTTAAATTTTCATTGCATGTATTTTCTTAGGTAGAGTAACTAAGGCATCTGTCCAGGAAGCAGGTACTCTGAATGCCTAAATGAGCTTCCATTGAGGTTTTAGGTCAAGTTGTAGACTTTATTATATATTTGTAAGAAATTGCTTTCAAATTGCATGACATAGCCTTCAATTCTCAATATATTAGGAGGTGATATTCAGTAGGAAATATATTCAGAGACCTCAGAAACTAGATTTATAGAATCATAGAACGGTTTGTGTAGGAAGGGACCTTTAAAGCTCATCCAGTTCCAGCCCGCCTGCCATGGGAAGGGATGTCTCTCACCAGATCAGGTTGCCCAGCGTTGCCCCATCCTACCTGGCCTTGAACACTTTCATAGAGGGTACAGCTAAAACTTATCTGGGCAACTTATCCCACTCTCTTACAGCCTTCATAGGGAAGAATTTCTTCCTGATGTCTAAATCTCCCCTCTTTTAGTTTCAAAATGTTACCCCTTGTCTTATCACTACATGCTCTTGTAAAAAAAAAAAAAAATCACTGTCCATCTTTATTATAAGCTCCCTGTACATAATTGAAAGCTTGCAATGAGGTTTCCCCCAAAGCCTTCTCTTTTCTAGACTAAACAACCCCATTTATTTCAGCTTTTCTTCATAGGAGAGTTGCTCCAACCCTCTGATCATTTTTCTGTCCCCAATAATATTTTCTTCTTGATTCCGTGTCGTGCTGCATACCTTTATAGATGTCAGGCTTCTTATTCTTTAAGGACTTCTTTTAGTATTTGGAATCCCTTTTATCTAAATGATCATCTGTAGCAGCAACACAACAGTTAGTACATGGCTTCCTCTTTAGAAACTACAAGCTGGTTTTACAAATGTGAAATAATTTTTGGTAGGTAAGCTGTAGATGACTGAAGGTAATGGATAAAATAAAAGCAGTTGCATAGGTACATTGTGTTTTATTTTTAATTTTTCAACGTGTATAAAACAGCATTGTTATGTTTAGGGCAATTTAAGACTAAAATCATATATTCTTATATATTCATCATATATCATACATGGCTTTTTTTTCCTTTGAATATAAATAAAGAAAATCTTAATGTACAAACCTCATATCTATTCAGCTGGTGTTAAAACTCCTGTTGAGACTGGAGTGCCAGGATTTCACAATGAGCCCTGCTGAGGCTCGGAAGCGTGTTCCGTTCTGGCGGTGTCATCCAAGGATGTGCTGAGCCTGGTGTCACTTCGAGTGCTCCCTGAGTGCCGCTAACAGACCCTGGCAGTGTGCTCACAGTATGTGGTGCCTTCTGCCTTCACACCTAGGCAAGTGCTGCTAGTAGTGTTTTGTGTGAAATGTGAACATGTATTATGAGAGAAATCCCTTCAAATAATAGATCTTTCAAAGTCTTTTCCTGTGTAATACTGTTTGTCCTTCAAAATGTGCCTACTGCATGTTGTTACTGCTTCTTGGGGTCTCTCAATGCTCTTCTGTGCAGAGGCTTCGTAGGTGTAAAAACTGATGGATGATCTGCTGGTTGGTATTTTTGAAACAGGAGATATGCCCGTAGCAGGAAGAATACCATAGTGAAATTTGCAAAATCTGACTGCATTTTATTAGAAAGAAAAGCAGCAAAGATCTTGCTCTGTTATATCGAGGTCAGCAGGCACTTCTAAAAAGGACAAGAAGGACAAGGAAAAGGAAAAGGGAAACATCACCCCCATTCTCCAAAGGGGAAGAAGGGAAGATCCGGCAAACCACAGGCCAGTCAGTCTCACCTCTGTGCCTGGCAAGATCATGGAGTAGATCCTCCTGAAGGATCTACTAAGGCACACAGAAAGTGAAGATGAGGTGACTGGTGGCAACCAGCACGGCTTCACCAAGGGCAAATCGTGCCTGACGAATTTGATGGCCTTTAATGATGAAGTAACAGCATCAGTGGATAAGGGAAGAGCAACTGACGTCATCTATCTAGACTTGTGCAGAGCGTTTGACACTGTCCCACATGACATCCTGGTCACTAAATTGGAAAAGCACGGGTTTGATGGACGGACCACTGGCTGGATAAGGAACTGGCTGGATGGCTGCACCCAGAGAGTCGTGGTCAATGGCTCAGTGTCCAAATGGAGACTGGTGACGAGTGGCATCACTCAGGGATCAGTAGTGGGACCAGTGCTGTTTAACATTTTTGTCGGTGACACGGACAGTGGAATCAAATGCACCCTCAGCAAGTTTGCAGATGACACCAAGCTGTGTGGTGCTGTTGACATGCCAGAGGGAAGGGATGCCATCCAGAGGGACCTGGACAGGCTGGAGAGGTGGGCCCATGCCAGCCTCATGAAGTTCAACAGGGCCAAGTGTAAGGTCCTGCACCTGCGTTGGGGTGCTGGAGAGCAGCTCTGAGGAGAAGGATTTTGGGGTGTCGGTTGATGAAAAACTCAACATGAGCCGACAATGTGTGCTTGCAGCCCAGAAGGCCAACCACATCCTGGGCTGCATCAAGAGAAGCGTGACCAGCAGGGCAAGGGAGGTGATTCTGCCCCTCTGCTCTGCTCTTGTGAGATTCCACCTGGAGTGCTCTGTCCAGATCTGGGGCCCCCAACACAAGAAGGACATCGAGCTGTTGGAAGGGGTCCAGAGGAGGGCCATGAAGATGATCAGAGGGCTGGAGCATCTCCCCTATGAGGACAGGCTGAGAAAGTTCGGGTTGTTCAGCCTGGAAAAGAGAAAGCTTCTGGGGCACCGGATAGAAGCCTTCCAGTACTTGCAGGGGGTCCACAGGAGAGCTGGGGAGGGACTCTTTAGAAGGGTGTGTAGCGATAGGATTAGGGGTAATGGCCACAAACTGGAAGAGGGGAGATTTAGACTAGATATTAGGAAGAAATTCTTTACTGTGAAGGTGGTGAGACACTGGCACAGGTTGCCCAGAGAGGCTGTGGATGCCCCCTCCCTGGAAGCGTTCAAGGCCAGGCTGGATGGGGCTCTGAGCAACCTGGTCTAGTGGTTGGCAGCCCTGTCCATGGCAGGGGGGTTGGAACTAGATGATCTTTAAGGTCCCTTCCATCCCAAACCATTCTATGAATCTATGACAAAAACAATTCCTCAGTCAAAGAGATTTCTCTTTTAATTTGTTTAGTACCATTAAACATACTTGTCATATTTTGTACTCATACTGCTGAAGTAAAATTCGATGAGTGGAATATTGACAGTCACAGCTTTTTTCAAAATCAGAGATTTTATTTTTTTCATTTGTTGTGTTACCCGCCATGACATTTGCAGTCCTTGCAACTTTTATATGTCTTTTCATTTTCTGTTTTAAAGAGTGTTAGTTTCTTGTTTCACAGCAAAATTAGGCAGTCAGTTCTGTGAAGTATAGCAATGCAATCAAAATTAAAAAAAAAACTTTGGCTTGTTCAAAGACCCTTGTTGGTACCCACAGAAAGTTGTGCAGCACAAGTTGCTGACACATTAAGGCTTGGAGAGAGAGAATACAAAAAAGAAATATTTGTTAATCTAGAGGTGATGCAGAATAATGGAAAAGAAAGATTTAAGAGTGTTTTTTTTGAGGGGTGAATGCTTTAAATGTTAATCTCAGTGTAGAGGTGTGAAGAGGAAGTCAAGCTGCTTGCAGAGGTTTTGCTGTACCTAATTAATTCTTTATATAATAAAGATAATCCATATTCTTTCCATTGCAAAGTACTTTATCTAATTTAAAATATAATACTTTATCAGCCAGAGTTTGTGGTGGTGGGTGGGTCTGGTGTTGTATATGGGAAATTATTAGGTCTGAGCAAGAAGTGCAACAGTATCACTGTTTGAAATAGATGTATAATTCTGCCGGTCTGCACTGAAGTGCTGCCTGCCCAGATCCAGTCCAGTACACCTCAGGCTGAAGCCAGTTTCTGTTATGGACAAATATTTAATTATATGGTATCCAGGTAGTCTGTTGTAATGCAACCTTGGTATAGAGTTTGCAGTATTATTTAATATCGGGTATGTCAGCTTACTCCTACACAGCTGTGTTTCTGTACACAGTCATCATAAGCTTAAATATATGTGGACGGTATAAAATATCATAATAATGAAACCGAACTGAGCTACAGGTACAGCCAAAGTACTCTGTTACCAATAAACAAATAAATAAATAAATAAATTGTATTTGATCTTTATTTCTGCATCATTAATAAAGCCGTTAAAATCCTACCAACTGTGTTATTAAAAGTTTTTATGGGCATCCAGAGACAATTTGTACAGATCTTGACTGATGAAAAGATTTATTGAGCAAGGCAGAACACTGTAACTATGATACACGATATTTCATGTCCTTACTAATTAAGAAATGTGGCAAGAAAATATTTCATTCATTTTTCTGTATTAATGATAAAAATATTAAAAAAAAAAAAAACAGAAATATTTAGGAAATGACATCACATCAATACAGTCCTCTTTTTTTACCTCTCAGAAACACATTATTATTAAAAAAAAACAACTGATTTTCTAAAATAGAATCAATTGTTAAACAATTTGACAATTATGCCACAATTACAGTATCAAAAGTGTGTTTGGAATACTTAAATTGATAATAAAACAATTATTGTGCCACTTTAAAAAGGGAAAAAAAAAAGGTGGGAAAATGAGAAGTGAATCAATAAAAAATGCAGTAGGAAAATAGAAACTAACAATAATACTAATTTCTTATTTTCTTTCTTACTTTTTAAGCAGAGGAGGAGTTATGGTAAATTCAAGAAATTGATCTTTTGCTAAGTCCACTTCTGAAATACTTACTGAGATTGGCTACATCTACCCCAAAGTAATGTTGTTCAGAGGCAAGTGAAGACCTTTGCTTGACCTGCAACAGGCAGTAAAATAATCCAAATAATCATAGAATCATAGAATGGCTTGGGTTGGAAGGGACCTCAGAGATCATCTAGTTCCAACCCCCCTGCCGTGGACAGGGCTGCCAGCCACTAGCTCACTAGATCAAACTGCCCAGGAACCCATCCAGCCTGGCCTTGAGCACAGCCAGGGATGGGGCAGCCACAGCTTCTCTGGGCATAAGGAAGAGAATGGTTAACACTGTGAAGAAAATTGGCTCAGTACAGCTCACCACCTTTCCAAGAGTGTAACTAAACAAGGGGGAGTTCACAGAAACCATATAAATGGTTGGGGAATTTCAGGAAAAAATCTCATTTAAATGAAAAATACTGAGATTTAATGTTTTAGAAGGGAATTAATAAGAAATGTATGTTGGGATTGAAGACCAAATTATGTGAAAAATATTTATCTTCAGAACATTTAGTCATAGTTAATTTCAATGTTTTTCAAAGGCTGTGAAGATGTACACCTCGCGGCTTACATTCATCTCTACTTTTAGAAATAGATAATGATCAAATGTAGAGAGTCAGTTACTTCATATAGGTGTGATATGGTATTCCTGCACCTTTTTCTGAAGCATCTGTTGTGGTTAAGGATAAGATACAGATCCAACTAGAGATTTGTGTAGACACAGTGTTGAATTTCCTTCTGTTTTTAATAAGCTCAGATAAATCAGTGGCTCAGTGCTGTGTTCAAATCCAGACTCTCAATCTGTGAACAGCTTTCAGCATCTACAGTTTTGCATTCCCTGCTCATAAAAATAAATCTGTTCAGTTGGATAATTTTAGTTTCAGCCTTTCTATTCTGTCTCTAAGGAATTCATCTCACAGTCCTGGAGCCGTACAGTTCCAAAGGAGCCTGTTAGAACTGAGCTGCATTTTTTTTTATTTTTATTTTTTATTAAGTCAATGCCATCCACTAGAAATGTATCTCTGGACATGAGTGTTTTGAAGACTTTATGACTCTTGATATGAAGTTTCTCAGCGGTGGGATCAGTGGGTATTTAACTTGTGTTGTAAAATGGCTCACATGCTTTATAGGAAATAATATTGGTATATAGTTGTTCTTTAGAACAAAAGAAAAAAAAAAAGGCAAAAGCAGGTGAACAGTTAAGGTCCATCTGTCTTCCCACTGGACAGAAAACTGACTTTTTCCAAGGGCTTCCTACGCTCAGACTCTTATGGCTTGTATGATTTCACCTTGCCTACAGGTGTTTCTGAAGTGCCTTAGCTGCCTCTGTGTCAGTGGGAGCAGAGGAGGGCAATTCCAGGTGGAAGCTCAGATCTTACTGATTTGCCTGCTAAAGGCACCTTCCATTGACTGTAGAGGCAGTCTGCAGCAATTTTGGTGTGATTCAGTTCACCTAATTTTAGATACATACAGGCATTTGTAGAGTGTGGTTTGTGTGACATATACTAGGCAGCTGCTTTAGGATTAGATGAATCATGGCTAAAAATGTTCATTTCCCCCCATTTACTGTAGGGGAAGTTTGTATGACTACTTCATAAGTAAATGTCTCCATTTTCTATGTGGGAGAATAATTAGGCCATCAACAATTCTGTGATGAGAGATTTATTCTAAATTCCTTTCATGAGGGCTGCTCTACTTGGCCTAAACAATTAAGATACACAGGCTAAAAAGAAGGAACATTAATGAACGTTAACATAAAAAAAAAAGAAAAAAAAAAAAAAA
Organism: Alectura lathami; assembly: GCA_013399715.1. Lineage (NCBI taxonomy): Eukaryota > Metazoa > Chordata > Aves > Galliformes > Megapodiidae > Alectura > Alectura lathami. Next base: position 71,914 of record VXAV01004357.1, read on the forward strand.
AGAAGAAGAAGAAGAATATGGCTGTTGCAGTTAATTACCCATACAGCTGAGGAACACACAACTTCTGGTTTCAGTAAATGCTGAATGAAAAAGTACAAGACGGGCTGGAAGCCAGAACAACCATCACAGCTAAATCTTCTAAAAATAAGCCTTATGCTGAATCTGTCTTTTCCCCAGCAAATATTTATGCAAAATGGAAGGAAGGAAGGATTGCCCTCTGCTCTGCCCTTGTGAGGCCCCACCTGCAGTGCTGTGTTCAAGCCTGGGGCCCCCAGCATAGGAAAGACGTGGAGCTGCTGGGGCAGGTCTGGAGAAGGCCACGGAGATGCTCAGAGGGCTGGAGAACCTCTGCTATGGAGAAAGGTTGAGGCAGCCAGCTCTTCGCAGCATTGTCCATAAAAAACAGCCCCAGTCAGCACTATGACTTCTAGGTGGGAAAAGGGAAAAACATGCATTTTCTTTCATTTATGTAGTGCTGAATTGCATTGAAATTTTCCAATCTCATTCCTACATCACCAGACTTGTCAGACCACAGAGGACACACCTTCTGTCAGCTCAGGGAAGCATTTCAATCTCAGCTGAAAGTCTGAAGGTTATTAAAATAAATGGAAATAGGAAACACATATGTGCAAATCATTTTCTCCAGGAGCCAAAACCAAAACAAAACAAAACAAAAAAACACTCGGCATCTACTCGTTACTTGTGTTCTTTCCATTACTTATTACACAGCATCATGATATCTGGTTCATCTCTTAGGGATATAGTCTGCCCATCAAAGTCAATGAAAGAGGATACTATATTCTATAGGACAGTGCTGATGCTACATCTATAAAATACAGTAAAAGCAGGCACTTCCAACACACTTTGACCAAACAGTAGCATAATTTTACTCAGGTCAGCCTGGAGCATACTTGATAGGAAGACCTCACAATTATATACAACTTTTGATTTCATACAGTCCAAATGTCCTCTGTAAAGAAAAGATTATCTCATTTGCGACCTGAGAACAAGCAGCTGATGAACAGTGGTTGATATTGCACAGTACAATAAGAAATAAGTAGGAATCCCATAACCAAAAGTAGGATTTGGTCAGACACTGGAAATAGTTCCTTACTTATTACATCTTGCCGGTTTGTGACCTTTAGTTAATCTGAATGAATGGACTAATGAAGTAGCACATCAGCTTTAAATATTGTCACTGTTCTTGTTTTCTTTCCTCAGCAAGTTCCCTGGTTTCAGCTAGGACAGAGTTAATATTCTTCATAGTGGCTTGTATTGTGCTGTGTTTTGGATTTGGGAGAAAAATAATGTGGATAAAACACCAAAGTTTCAATTATTGCTGAGCTTACACTTACACTGAGTGACTTACACTAGATCAAGGACGTTTCAGCTTCTCATGCTGCCCTGCCAGCAAGGAGCTGGGGGTGCACAAGGAGCTGGGAGGGGGCGGAACCAGGACAGCTGACCCAGACTGGCCAAAGGGATGTTCCATACCATACGGCATCAAGCAAAACTATAAAACTGAGGGGAGCTGGTGAGGGGGCTGCCACTGCTCAGGGGCTGGCTGGGCATCACTCAGTGGGTGGTGAGCAATTACATTGTGCATCACTCGTTTTGTGTATTCTTCTCCCCCCCACACCCCTTTTCTTTCCTATCAAACTATTTTTATC
>VXAV01004357.1:105662-117633 GCA_013399715.1 Alectura lathami
AAAACATCTTTCACTTACATGAAATGAGTTAAACCAGGAAGCAGAGAAACAAATCTATACCTGTTTTAAATCAGGATAAGCAAGTGGAATTAGAACAAGTAAAATGGTATTTACTAGATAAGAATTTGAGTTGGACTTTGCATTTTACCCTGTGTTCACCAAAAAATGGATAGATAGAAACACAGTGGATCAGTTCTGCCCTCTGAAACTGTTCCCTATGGATGGGATGAATTGCTTGGTTTTGCGTTCCTTGCATTTCTCTGCTTTTATTGTAGCAGTGCTGCTTTATGCCAAATTAGAAATGACCATATAACCCTAAGAGTCAAATGCTGCCTTCCATAAGTGGCTGCAGTTCTCAGTGCCACATGAAATTGATTTTCACAGCATTGTCAACAGGAATTACACGCGTATATCCCAGAGCAGAACGTGCGATCATATTTGCAGCATTGGAGATGCAGCTATTAACTAGCTCTGTCCCCAGAGCTGTATGACAGCAGTAATGAAAATGATACATAAACAAGAAATGAAGAAAAAGTTATGTTAATTTGAAGCAGAGTTCGCAATAAAGCTGTCAGTGGAGAAGGTCAAGAAACTGAAACTTTTTTAAAGATACAGTACTGCAGACAACATAACAGAAAATATGTACCCTTTAGAAGAAAGACAGTGATCTGCTGTCAGGGCACAGCTCTTTTTTTAATGCAAGCAGGATGTCTAAGACTGTGAATGCTATGGACAGACAATAATTTAGTCATGCTGCACCTCATGCCTGGTAGTGCTGTAGGTAAACTGCAGTTGCCACATGTGCAAACACCTTTCTAATCTTACCGGAAGAAGAGATGGCTCTAACTTCATGTCATCACAAGAATGAAGGTTTGAGGATAATATGTGGCAGGAAAGCCGTTTTGGTAGTGACTCTCATGGTCTGTCCTGTTTCATTTGAGATTTCCTTCCAGGAAATTGCAAATTTCACTTCCCTAACAGCTTGCAACATAGTGGAGCTGTTCTTGAGAATAGTCTGCATGCTTCCCTCCCAGACAGGGAATGTGAAATGATAGTGGAAGCCATTCTGATTAAACAGCACTGTAAAAAGTCAAACAATGACAAGCTGATTCACAGAGGTAAAAAATCATCTATTAATTTGAATGGATTACCATTGATATCCTCTGGGATATAACCTCAGATTGACAGTAGTAATTGGGTCTGCTCAAATGAATGGCTCTATCCCACTGCACTGATTTACACCAGTGGAGGTTGCAACCCAGACACCCATGTGTCAGAAGTGATAATGTGAAAAAACAAAAAGAAAGAAAAGAAAGAGAGAAAGAGAGAAAGAGAGAAAGAGAGAAGGAGAGAAAGAGAGAAAGAGAGAAAGAGGAAGGAAGGGAGGGAGGGAGGAAGGAAGGAAGGGAGGGAGGAAGGAAGGAAGGAAGGAAGAGGTAGATATGAAGACGTTTCCCTCCTAGTGTTTCCATTTAGAAAAACAACAGTGATGAAAAATTAAGAGAACTTGGTGTGCAGCACTGGCTTATTGCATGTATTACTATTAATGCAGAAGTCTTGTGGAAAGGGTGGTTTATTTAAAACATTTGTCAGGTACATAGGAAGTAAGGTTCAGCCTGTGACAGCCACATTCTGTAGTTGTGTGACCAAGGGCAAGAAGTTCAGTAATGATGTGCTACAGTACATGTGAAATAGTGATAATAATTTTGTCCTTTGCTTAGTCTGTCTGTTGGCATTTTGATTGTTCTGTGCTAGGTGTGTATAGGTGACACACTGAACTACAAATTTGGAACCTATGAACAAAATAATATCCTTCCTTTCTGCTGTAATTTCTTATTTTTATCCATCTTCTCTATATAATTGGATTCTTGGGTCATTTTTATATTACATTGTGAAATACTTTAAATAAGAGCCACCTTTTCAAGCATGACTTTGTTCTATTCTATTCTAGTATAATCTAGTCTATGTATAAATATATTTAATCTGCGTGCTGCAGTATTATTTGTGTACTGTTAAAATATTATAATTACAAAGTGCTTCTGTTTATTATCCAGTTCCCTTTCCAGAAGATACCGCATGTGTAGTGAAATATTTTGTTTTGGCTGGACTTTCTTTTTTTTCTCAAATATGAGGAGGGTACTGCCATTCGTTTATTTTCTTTTGGGATACTGAAGCCAATAAAATGTGTTTCTACTTGGAGGAGAAAATGCTGCAGGGTGATAACGACACAGCCTCTGGGAAATTCACTCCACACTTTCAACCTTGGAGAAAGCTCCATCTCCACTATCAGGATTTTTCCCTCTGGCAGAGAGTTTCATTTCATTAAGGAGGCTATAGGCATTCATAGTCTTCTTCATGGATACCAATCAGAAGAATTAAGGAACCTCTGGGTTTGTAAGTACAGTAGTATGATGAGGCTTGCTTCCCCTGCCCCTTCCTCCCTGGCATTAGATCTGATAGGTGGCATCATGGAACATAATTTTTTGTTACTTCTAATACTTTTTTCTATTATATTAGTTACCATTAAAAGAGACTAACTTTTAGTTGTGCGTAAATACTGTAGGAAATACCGATTACATAATAGCATTTTCACCTGATGTTTCTGATTTCAGAGCTGAGGAATGAGTGGTAGAAGTCAAGTGGTCAATAAATAGCTCTCTGTGTAGTTCTGCTGCTCTGAATAAGGATGCAAGATGTATTTGAATAATCTATATTTGGACAAATTTAATTTGTAAAATACTTCATTCCTCTTCTAAAAAGTATATAGCCAAGAGCAAAGGGGAATGTATGAAACAGACTTGCCAATGGTTTCATATATTTTCCTTACAAGTTAGTTCAGTGTCAAAAGTATCTTTGAAGAGCACAAATTCAGTGCACAGCTTTGTTCTTAAAACAAACAAATTAAGAAGTCCAGATGTTCCTGGTAAGAAGACCTGATAGTTTGACATCATGTGAATCTATTCTTAGCACAAAATAACCTGTGCTTAGCACACCATGCTGCCAAAAAATGCCTGCATCACTGCAAATAACAGTACCTAACTTTAATGACTACTTTATTCTTTCAGACAAGTGTTAGTTATTGTTTAGACTTGACTTTGATGGCTCAGAATAGAACACAGAGCTCTAGGGAAATATTCTTGTTGTTGTGTATCTACCAGAGCACATCATGAAGATGTATTTCAAGCAGAATCACTGGCAAGAGTATTTAGCCTTTTTTGTATATCAAGCAAAATTAAACCAAATCAGGTAATTACATGAGATGAGGAACCCACTGTGCTATATGCAGCACTGCCACGTGTACCAGATGATTATGAGGAGGTCACTGCTTCAGATAACTGACAGCATGTGTAGAGGAGGCAAAGAACAGACAACAAATAAACCCACAGCACAGACAGTGCCTGAATTAACTGGCATTAGGTGGAGCCACGTTTAAACCCAATGGACCTCCCTTTCTTTTCCATTACTACATGTAACACAGGAACTAGTTACCACCTGGAAATGCACACAATAACACTGACATGTTTCTCTGACGACGCTGGGACTGTCTGGTTAAAAGAGATTGGCTTATGCATCACTGTATTGACTTTTCAGTGTGAATTTATGGGTGCTACTGTCTGTTTCAGAGCAGATGTTATTGTATAGCAACGCTGTACTCCCTCACAGTCAGCAGGCACGAAGCATTGCTCAGGCTCACAGTGTGTTGGGGCTGCATGCACTGCATTGCTGTCAGTGGGAAACATTGCTAGAAAAGAAAACCAACCAAAAACAATTTTATGGATATTTATCACAGTGAATTATGATTTTATCTTAATTAAGATCTAGGGTAAACAGATGCCCAAACTATATATACAAATTGCATGGTTGATTGAAAACATTGCACTGTTAGTCATAAAATACACATCATTTCTGTCAGCTTTGCACAGAAATTTCTTAATTCTACATACTAAAGATATCAGCTCTCAGCTGTTCAGTGACTCATCCATCTGTTTGAAAAACTCACCTTAAAATAATAGGTATCAAAAGAAAACAAGTATTGTTCAAGAAGAGGAAGAGTTGGAATGGGTCGAATGTGGTGTAAGTGTAGTATGAAGTGTGCACAGATTAATAAAATGAGGAGCATGAGTTGTGTACCAACTAAGATATTACAGCTTGAACATCCCATAAAAATTGTGTGAAGATGTTAGGATACTTGCAGTAGCTATATAGCTACAACAGCTTGTGTTTCTCAGAGATACTTGCAACCAAATCACATCTGTAAGAAAGTGAGACTGCTCGTTTTGCCCTTCACTCCTTGTCTTTCAGACCCTTTTTTCCTTCCTTTTTATTCCCTTAAGTGGCACACTTTTCTCTCCCGTATGAAAAATACAACTATCAAAAATCAGTAGATCTTGTGTACCGTAGTGCCAATATAAATTATTGGTCTAACAGCTAATCTGATGCACCACCAACTAAAGAGCTGATAACACCACCACTGAAGTCACTGAAGTTTTTGCACTGATTTTAATGAAAACAGGAACAAGTTCTGAAACTGCAAAACCTGCCCTTTTATTTAAGCTGTTTTTCTACCAAAGAATATCACATAGCTTGCTCAAGTGATGTTAACTACCATATGATTTAAAGACTAAAGTCTCTGGCAAGCAGCTCAGGTTGCTAATTATACCTGTATGACATCGCTTATCTGTGATACAGCAGACATAAAACATGAGAAATTTAGTTCAGTATTTGTGCTGATTGACCTAAAGAATTAATTCATTTTTATTTTTAGGGAGGCTTTCTAGTGTTGCAAAATGAGTTCTCCCATTCACATGATACAAAGGGATAAAGGATTGTGACAGTTTTAAAAGAATTTTGATGATAGCACTAATCTTATTGATTCCTTGAGAACTAAAGGAAAACTAGGGGGGCAACAGAATAATTCTTTTTAACTACCTTGTCCCTGCAGAACAAGAAAAACAAATAATGGAAGAGGTTGCAATTAACTTATTTCATGAGTACAAGTCATAGCTCTTAACTTATCTAAAGCAGCTTGCAGTTTGGGAAGTCTGAAGACTACACCTCAGACAGTAGGCTTTGCCAGCCTGAACATCTTAGAACTCTTTTCCTGAAATAACAAAACTATCTTCGAAATTATGAAAATTTCTAGTAGGATATTCCAACCTTGCAGTATTATTCAACTTTCCTATGATTTTTTTTTATGATTTTTACTTACTACATGATATTTTAAAATTATCTTCTTGATATTAAAATATTTTTTAAATATATCCTCTAGATACATCTAGTTTACATTTTCATGCCTCCATCTACAGTCAAATGGGTCAAAACATTATTTTTATCCTCCAGTGGAAGTTAAGGTATTTTACATAAAGGCAGAAGCATGTACCAGATTTTACAAGTTCTGAGATAAAGCAAGGGTAACGACGCTTATCTGGGAACATTATTAGTGCTTGGACTCAAGTTACCTCAAAGAGCTTCTTCAGTGTGGAACTTTTCACTTCTCTGGGTGATCTTTGGATTTGTTGTCTCTATTAGTATCATTTAAAGCCAATTTTTTAAAATCCTTTTAGCCTTCTCTCAGAAGTTAAACTGGCAGAGGCAGTGGATGATCTTTACCAACTTGTGATTTTCATCTGAAGAACTGATGAACATTGAGCATGGAGTACCAACCGCTGCCTTTAGAAACTCAGAACAATAACAAGAGAATAAGAATCAGTGTTGTGTGAAAAGAATCTATTTGGTTGCCCAGATTAAGTTACTATAATCCATATCTGCACCATTGAATAAAAAAGCCCAATCAATTTTTTTTTGTTTTTCACTTCTGGGGCTTTTGTCTACAGTCACAACAAAACGAAAAGTAGTATTGGGGATGGACTTCTTTGTGATAGACCATCTGGTGAATACTGAGCAGCTTATGTGACCTGTTGGCTGCCAAGTATTTGCCAAATAACCAGCCAGAGGAGGGCCACTAAGATGATCAGAGGGCTGGAGCACCTCTCCTACGAAGAAAGGCTGAGGGACCTGGGTTTGTTCAGCTTGGAAAAAAGGCAGCTCCGTGGAGACCTCATTGCAGCCTTTCAGTACTGAAAGGGGGCTTATAAGCTAGAGGGACACTGACTTTTTGCACGTTCTGATAGTGATTGGACAGGGGGGAATGGTTTTAAACGAGCAGATTTAGGTCACATGTTAGGAGGAAATTCTTTACTCAGAGGGTGCTGAGGCACTGCCACAGGCTGTCCAGAGAAGCTGTGGATGCCCCATCCCTCGAGCCCAGGGCTTTGCTCTTTAGACGCCATGCTCTGTGCCTCTGTTCCCTTCCTTTAAAAAGCTCATGTCTACGTCACAGTATTTATATTATATAACTGACACTACATTGAAGGTTTTTTTGAGATTTTTGTCATGCTCCCACCTTTAGAGAAGGAGGTACCCCTCATATTTCTGTGTCTTTATGAAAAAAAAGGAAAACTTGTAGATCTTCTGTGTGCAGTAAGCCAATGTCAATGGACTAGAACCTCTAGCAGCACCATGTTTCGAATACAAAAGTAGCCACTGTCCTGTTTTTACCCCATGGTGGTTTCTAACAACTTCATTTTTCCCCTGTATCTCCAGCTTCTGATCACATCCTATGCACTTTTCTTTTTCCAGTCTATTACTGCTATTAACACATCAACCTCTTGGCTAGGTATCAGTCTAATGCGGAATATTGAAATCATTTTGTCAAATGTATTTCAATGATACTGTATAGGGAAATGTTCCTTCTATGGAGATAGCAGAAATACATTTTGGTAAAAAAAAAAAAAAAATGCAGAGATTCCAGATTGTATTTCAAAAGCATCACTGAAAGCAGTGATCTGGATTTAAATGCAAAACAGTCATATAATTTAAGCTTTAAAATTTTTGCCTTGAAATTTTAAAAGGCTGATATGGATGTATAAAAATAAAAGGTTCTAGAAAGCAATAATATGCTTTCCAATTATAGATTAGAGATCTTTAGTATTACATTAATAACAATAAATTATGTGTCATTATTTAATGAATGTATTTCCTTTGTATTTTGTGGAAAGTAATCAGCGATACATACGACATGCTCATAAGATAAAAAATGTGGATCACTTTCTATGTAGGAAAGACTGAAATTAACTCTAAGTGGCTGATGGCATATTCTCAACTTGTGTTCTAGTGGCCCTTTGCTAATGACAAAATGCACACCACCACTCATTACAAGTCATCTGTTTTTTCTGATTCCCATTTTTGGTTTTGACTGACAGATAAGCTTTCTTCTTCAAGTCCTATTAGTGCTGCTATGAGTTCTTCAGCTCATACTGTACTGACTTGACTGGATACGTGACCTGACTTGTGGCATTTGTTAAACATATAGAAACACAGGAACATAATTTTGTTCAAAGTTTAAAATATAAAAAGCCCTAGTCATTTTTCAGAAATAGAATTCCCTTTTTTCTCTGCAGAAGAAGCTGTAAAGCGCTTCCTGGAAAATTTCCTGCTACAGGTGTCTCAGGAATCGTACAGCAAAGCTCTGTCCTGCTGCGGTTTACTTGCTTCACAGGCTACTAGCCCATCAGTTAATGACCTTTAGTTCTTCAAACATTGAAACTATGATGGTGATTTGCCAAATTTCTTTTTAGAAGCTGTCTTTATGTAAGATTTCCTGTTGGCAGTATCAGCAGCTACAAAAATTTCTTGTTTCTTTGAAGTTGGCCTGTCCTGCATTAGAACATGTGACCTTCAGAGGTCCCGTCCAACCTCAGCCATTCTTTGAGCTCTATGATAGTCTTTACTAGAATACATCAAATCCTCAGCAAATCTGAGCCTCTGCAAGTTCTGTTTGCTTCCATAACTGTGAACCATTATCCGCACTGCCTTCAGTAGCTACTAGTGCAGCGGTTCCCTCCCCTGCTCTGTTTTGGAAAATAGATGCAGTGAACAGTGAGGCTCATGCCTTTTCTTTCTATCCATGGAAATCCTTCATAAATTTCCATATAACTCTTTTGTGCAGTCTCGTATAGTGAAAAGGCCTGACCATGAGGCTATCAGGAACACATCCCCTGTACACTGCTATCATTCAGTTTTTTATGTTCTCAGTTAACAGTGGAAACATACAGAAGCTAGCACAACTTGATACAAAGCCCTTCAATCTGCCCTCATCATGCAGCTTCTCCTGGTTGCCCTGTGCTTTGCTCAGTTGCAGCTGATGAGACCCATCTGGCTGCATGCATTTTTTCTGTCTGAATAGAAACAATTTATTTGCAAAAGATGGCAAAATCATTCCATTTGTACAAGTAGAGGAAATTTATATCATTATGGGCAGACTGAGGCTTTTCCAGTTATGCTACAGCTTCTGGCAAAGAATTAATCTTGTGCTAATGCATCTGGTTATACCAGGTCCATGGGGTATTCATATTTTATCATTCCTCATTGAACCCGTGTACTTACATATTGCCAATATCAGTACTTAATCATTTTTATTTTCTTGTTATGAACAGTTTTGTGTGATTTAAGAAGTGTAAAGCAGATTATGCTTTGTATGTTAATTTCATTGTGCAATGTCATCTAATCAGAAATATGCACAGATTAACTTAGAATAATATGGCTTACAATTTTTCAGGATGAAAAGAAATGGTTATCCAAAAATATTTTTGAAATAGATGCAACCAAAAGAATCTTTAATTGAAGAAGATTATGTGAATACATTACTGAAATTCAGGAGGTGCTAGAGTAAATTAAAAGTAGGTTAAATCATTCATATCCTTCAGTGGGGTTTTGTTGGCACATCAGATTACTGTAGAGGTCAACACTAACAGAATACTATGGTGAAGAAGCTAATATATTAGCTGTGGATCTGCATGGGTTTTCATGTGTCTGAATAGAATAAAATAAGATGTAGTCACTTACGTGTCTAAAACTGCCATAGGTACCTAGGCCATTGCTCTTATTCACATTCCAGTTAGTTTATATTTCATAGCAATGTAAGGGATCTCAACGTTAGATCCACAGAGGGACACAGACAGATTTAGGTAGACTTTTGTTGTTGTCTAGATCTGTGATCGTCAAATCCATGGTCTTTTGCCATCTAATTTTATGGAGATTTAAAATTCGTAATTGTTTACATTTTCATCAGTGTAAGTTCTTGTGCACGTGAAACATTGGTCTGGGCAGTCATGAATTTCATCTGTCGTGTCAGGATTGATTCTGTGAAGGCAAGTGCGTAAGCACCCCACCCCCCCCCAGGAGTACACTCTGTAGGTGTTCACTTAAAAGGAACCAGGTACTGCACAAAGCACAGAAGTCATTGCTTTTGTTGGAAAGCATACCTGGTGGAGAGAAGAGAACACCCCATCTTGTTGACTCCATGTTACCAAGCCCTGGCTGACTTGCTGCTCACCAAGCTGGTGGTTTGGTGTCTGACTCCAAGCTGCCATCCAGTGGTCAGGGAAAGGATGAAAGGAAGCTTATGGCTTGTGTCTGTGTGTCTTACATAGAATCATAGAGCCATAGGCCGGTGAAGATGGCTCACACCAAAGCTATTGCTTAGGTAATACAGCATTGCAGTTTCGGTCTATACCATAGACAAGGCTCCGTCGAAACTGTGCCTCCAAATGTATTTCTTCTTGGTAACCTTCTCAATCATAGCATAAAAAACAGGCCAATTTTATATTTTTCTCCCTCTTCTTTCTTTGCAAGTCCTGCAAGGAGACTGTGAAATGTATAGCTGAGTGACTCATTCTATTCTTCAGGTTTTCATTCAAGGAGTATTAGAAATAATCTAGGATTTCCCATTGATTACCAAGGGCTATGGGGCAAGTTTTTTTCCTGTGCATCAAGCAGAATGGGGTCGGCTATAATTTTAATTTAGAATGGCTATATTATTTTAATCTTCATCTTTCTGTGTACTTTAAAAATAATTATAATTTCCTACAGTGCTTCAAAATTTGCCCTGAGATCATCAGTCACTTTCATCTACAGCGCAAATGCATCTGTACTTGTTTTGTGATTTGAGCACAAACACACTACTATCTAAATACGCTGCTAAAATTGCACTGACTCAGAAACATGGCAATTAGTGCCAGAAACAATTTAGTAATCTGGGTTTTAAAGCTGTCACAGAATAGTTGTCATTCTGGTTTAGTACACTATAATGCCATGTCCTGAAAGAGAGCAACGAATTTCTGAGAAAATTCTTGCTTTCATCATCTTCACAAAAAAAAAAAAACAGCTTTTAATTACTCCTGTTCTTTCCTGTCATTATCCTCAATTTGCATCTCCCAACTCCAAAATGGCTGGTAGAATTTTTAAGAGCTTATTACTTTTCAGAAACTTTAGAATTGGATACAAGATTATTTCTGACCTGGAGCAGAGCTCCTCTGTCCAAACTGGAGGAAAGAAGATAAAGAAAGGCCAGGATATCTGAGGATTCAGCCATGACCATGCTTCCACAGACCTCCATTTGTTCCAGAAAATATTTGAAGTCCATAAGGCAATATTTCTAAAAGCCTTTTCTTGCCTGCTAAGTAGAGAAAATATCCAAGCTCTGTGAGTTACATTATTTATTTCTGTTAACTAATTCCTATTTTATTGAATTTCTTTAAAAGTTCTGAAAAAGCAGCAGAGCCTAAAAGAAAAGAGAAGGCTTCTGCAAGATGCAATTATACTGTCTCTGCCCTTCTTTTATTAGGTGTGGAAGACTGAACCAACAATAATAAACATAAGAAATGTTAGTTCTTGTATAATCCTCTATTAGCATCATAAAAGAAAATTCTGAATAAAGATTAAAGATTTGTTTTTTTTTTTTTTAAAAAGTTACAGATTTATGTTCTCTATCTACAAAAGAAGGAAACTCAAAAGAAGAGGACTGTAAAGGAAAATGGGAAAGATGAAGTAAAAGTGTTTGATATAGAAACAAATTTCTTTGCTTCTTGCACCTGATGTTTTTTGTCCATCAGGCAGTGGAGGGGCCTGAAAGGCAGATGTGTCATGTGGGAAAGTAAAGTGCAGCTTTGTCCTTTTTCCTTTAGCTCTGTACAGACCTTGGAAGTGACATTGTAATTTGTCAGTAAGGGCTTCATGCAGTGAGCAGTGTGCGTATATACCAACTCTTCATAACACTATGGCAATGATATATCTTCTTTTGGTAACTTTAGGTCAAGTGAATTTAATAGTGCCTTTAAAGTTTAAAGACTCTACCTGAAATTCTAGGGGAAAAAAAAAAAAAAAAGATTACTATTTTGTATAGAAGTAACAACCATTATGGAGCTGCCTTTCAAGGTCATGGTTAAAGCTCAGTAAAAAAGATGTTAAACATTCATGTATGGCACATCTTAGTTTTATTTTTAAAAAGCAAATCTGCCCTTATAAATTCCTAACATCTCATTAGTCACTGCAGCCTCCTAATGGTATTTTTCACTGACCTTGAAAATGTGGAGAGGTTGGTGGAAGCATACATTTAATCCCATTTTTGTAGAAAGGCAGAGGTGTTCCTGACTTGGGCAAGAGCGACCTGAGGTTCACAGCACTGCTGTTGTCACTAAGGATGTGTCGCGACATGGACTGCAGTGTCAAGTTCAGTAGCTGGTCTTTTATTCTGCTTTTGAAAAATCTGTGCTCGTAAACAATTACCAAACACTGGCTAAAAGCTGAGTTTTAAGAGGGTACTTAGGGTTTTGAAGAAATAGTGAGCTCTGAGCAAAAAATAAACCTCTTATCCTCCCACTGAGCAAGCTGGCGTATGGACATGTAGCAGGTCCCAGGGCACACATCACAGGATTAGACCAGAAGACATTTGCCATTTGGATGGTGGAGTGAACATGTAGGTAACATCTGAAGATAAATTTGTACATGATTGTGCATTTCACTGAAAATTTTCTACAATTTCCTGATTTTTTTTTAACAACCAGAAAAATAGATCATTATTTTAGATTGAAGATCACCTTGAATTCAAGGTGTACTGTGCATGCCTTTTTTA
>VXAV01004360.1:259-12727 GCA_013399715.1 Alectura lathami
TTGTTTTTTACATCCCTCGCCAAGCTTAATTCTACCTGTGCCTTGGCCTTCCTGATCCCATCCCTACATACCATGACAGCACCTCTGTATTCCTCCCAGGCCACCCATCCCTGCTTCCACTGCCTATTCTTTTCCTTCTTTCTTTTCCCTCAACTTGACCAGCAGGTCCTTGCTCAGCAATGCTGGTTTCCTGCCTCCCCTGCCTGATTTCTTATTCTGGGGGATGGAGAGTTCTTGTGCTCTCAGAAAGATGTTCTTAAAGTGCTGCCAGCTCTGCTCCAATCCCTTGTCCCTAAGGACAGTTTCCCAGGAGACGTCTTCCAACAACTCCTTAAACAGCCTGAAGTTTGCTTTCCTGAAGTTCAGTGTCCTGACTCCACTCCTTGCCAGGCCCACACTCCTCAGGATCACAAACTCAACCAGGGCATGGTCACTGCAGCCCAGGCTGCCTCCAGTCTTCACCTCTTCGACCATCTCCTCCACATTGGTGAGCACTAGGTCCAGCAATGCATCACCTCTGGTCGGTAAAGTATGAAACTATGATCTGAGGGCATGTAGCGATAGGATGTGGGGCAATGGCCATAAACTGGAAGAGGGGAGATTTAGGCTAGATACTAGGAAGAAATTCTTTCCTGTGAGGGTGGTGAGACACTGGCACAGGTTGCCCAGAGAGACTGTGGATGCCCCCTCCCTGGAAATGTTCAAGGCCAGGCTGGATGTGGCTCTGAGCACCTGGTCTAGTGGCAGGTGTCATGGCAGGGGGTTGGAACTGGTAATCCTTAAGGTCCCTTCCAACCCAAAGCATTCTATGGTTCAATGAACTTTTATTTTTAAAATAATCTCCATCTACTTGAAATCAACGTAAATAATTCATGTAAGAAGCAGTAAACCAGTATCATTTGATGCTTGTTTCTTATTTTACAGAAGATTATTCTGGAAGGATATTCTGGAAGTCACCTTTAAATCAAATCTCCTCTTTGCTATTAAGTAACCGTTTTGCTGATGTATCAAAGGACAGTTATTAGCAGTATCTTTGAACTTACAGATTGAATAAAACTATTTGTTCATCTGTTTTGTCCCTTGGCAGTTCAGGAATATTTCCTGTAGTATGTCACTCTAATTAGCTCCACCATAGCTAATTTTATATTGTGTATTTCTGTTTTTTAGCATTAATCTCACTCATTTTTCAATAAAAACCTTATAGTTAATGTGAGAGTAGAATAGGCTTGAAGAATAAATGAAATAAAATTAAATACCAATGTCATTAACATTTCAGGATTCGAAAAGCCATTTTATATTAAAAATCCTTCTTACAACTCTGGCTTTGTGAACCATGTGTTAAACAATGGGGATCAGGAAGACCCATGGCAGAAAAAGATTTAAGCATTCTTCTTTGTGCTGGTTCAGCTGATCTACAGTGCACTATGCACCAAGACCTCTGTCTTTCTTCAACACAGATGAAAGAAGTCTGTCCAAGCACTGAGCTGTTCTTAACATTTGTCTCTGGTCACTTTCTTTTTTATGTCACTAAAAGTTGTCTGAAGCACCTTGGTAATGAGAGGGCAAATGGGGCTAGCCCTATGTTTGAATCATACTTCGCATTTTCAAAAATTTCATTTCTATTTATGAGAATATTTGTTTACAGAAGAGCATAAGCAATAGTAAGAAACAAACAGTAGCAAACTTTCTTTTTTTTTTTTTTTTTCCTATAAGCATTTATGTGACATGTAATTGCAGCTTTGTGATTTTGGTAGTCCACACAGAACTTACTTTCAGAAAGCCAGTGCTTACCTTATATTTAGAGAAGGAAATTAGAGCTACCACCTGAAAGAAAGCTACTGGGACAGCCCATGTTTCAGTTTCTTATTTCACAGGTGTACCAGAAACTCTTTGTCAGGTAATGTAACAGCCTCGAGGAGGGTTCACAGAAACCTGGAAAGCGAAGGTTCAAGCATTACTTGCTCTTTAGCTGCTCCTTATATTTCAACGTGTTTTATTGCCACCACTATTAAACAGGGACTCACACCCTTAATTTTAGCAGCAGATGAGTTATCAGTGTCAGCTTCCTTTTTACCTGATAAATTAATTGACTCAGCTTTTGAACACAATCTTTTCTGGCAGGATGGAAACAGAAGCTACTTCTTACACATTACAGAACCAACTGCCTCATGCACCAGTACACTGTCACCACTAGGAAAGTGGGGGATAGACAAAACCATTGTATTCAGCTGTCTTGAGAATAGTCAGCTATAACTACCAGGGATCCAGAGCCCACGTCTCTTCCACCTAACAAAAATAGAAGCAAGATTATGAATGCATTGCATTCAAGCAGGGGTGGATGAATCCATGATCTGTGCAGAGTTTCTGGAAGATGGGACAAGTCAAAGGAGCTTGACTGGTTTTCTTTCACTATCTTGTGATGTCCAAAATGAAATCTGTAGGGATTTTTAGTAGTACAACTAGAGGTATTTCTTTTTACATCTTACAAAAATCTACTTTCACTGGCTGATTCCTCTGCTGTCAATGCAAAGCTATGCAACCGTACCAGATTAAAAGGTAACCTCAGAGTAACTCCGCCTAACCCAGATGTCAATAATAGCGTGAATGTGAGGAGGGTGAATACTAATTTCTAAACACTCGGCTGTCAGTTTAGAGAAGGAACCTTCAACTACAGCACAGTTCTGTAGTTAGCTAGTCTTCTTTGGCAAGCAGAAGTCCTACCTGGAAGAAGTTGTTCTGACCAGCGATGCTACTGCCGTTTTCTAGCTGAGCATGTAGTCCCAACAGGCTTGTGGATTATAATGAGGAAGATGCCTTCGAGCCATGACCTGCTGTCATGGCAGTCTGCTGGAATGGCCCCTCCTTTGGGGTGCTGTGAGAGCAGGGCGACTGCTGCTACTCAGCCAGGAGACCTTGCTCAAACTGCCTAGACACAGAAAGATAAGCTTCAAACAAACCCCAAGCACCCTGACCTTTCAGGAAGTTCAGCTCTCAACTGGAACTCTGCAGGTTTTGCTCATTTTATGTAATTCTTCCTGAATTCTGCCTTTCAAAGAAAACACCTTTGTGATGGGCCTTGCAGCCCACTTGCAAAGAAAGGAGAAAAGTTCTGTTTTCCTGGTTCTTTGTCACCACATTGACAAAATGAACTGTCCCACTGCTTTCATCATTATCACACAGAAATTCATTAAATATTTTATACATTATGCAGAAATATATATTTCTCCTTCCCTTTTCCTGCTGGGAATTTGTAGTAGCATGGTAATTTATTTCAAGTAGAACAGAAGCACTTATGTTTTATCTTTCTTTTCATGTCTAGCAGCTAACAGTTTAGTCCAAATTTAATAATGGTTAATTATCCCTATGTGCACATTCTAGTACTGTTAACAGCATTCTTTTCATGAGATAATAATCACGGATAGCATGCTAATAGATTTACAGTAAGTTGACAAACTCCATTGTTTGGTTTCAGAGCAAATTAGAGTTGTAGACAGCTAATTAATTTTAAAACAATAGCATTCCTATTCGCTTTGGGAAGGTATTTTGACCTGTTCTGGAGCTGAAAGCCAAAAAGAAAAGTGAAGTCTCAAGGGTGAAATCGTGGCCAAATTGAGGATTACTGCAAAACATCCATTGACCTTAATACATCAGGATTCCAGACTTTATCTAACCTTCCTGTCTCATCCCAGTAGAGGATCATTTGCTTTTTTTTCCGAAGTTATATCCACATGTGTCCTAACCCCGCACTACTTGACCTCATGGAAATGAAACCACAGCGCTACCTGAACTGAAAAAATTGGATCCAGATGAGACAGGGATGCAAGGGGGAATCAGGGCTTTCCTGGCCTGTCAACCTGCAGGTCTCCTGTACAGCTCTGTTGGCTCCATGACTCTGGTCCCCCACACGATCAGAACCTCAGGCATGGCATACAGTTAGATTGATGCTGATTCAATCAGCATCAATACCAGGGATAGAAAAATTCTGTTCTGCAAAAGAGAACCTCTATCCTGGAACAGTTATGCCTGATTTTTGTGTGGCTTGTATGTAGGTTTTCTATAGTCTGGTCACAGGGACTTGTAGGTTGAGGTCTGATGTTCTTTGCAGTAACTGTAATAGTTTCCTTGAGTCCTCTGGAAGCAAAAGATAAGAGTATGATTAGAGCTACAATGACAGCATTCTTTTAGAGCATGACAAGATTTTTCATGTATTTTCAGTGCTGAAGAAATTGGCATGATGTAACGCTCTGACTACAGGGCACGAATGGTATTGCCAACTAATGGGCAGAATGTATAACTATTAGTGCGACTGCGACTTACATCTCAGCAAAACAGCTGCCAAACTTTCCTCAGGATTCATGAGCATTTTGTTCTCTACTATTATGGTACAAAGTGTGGTAGATATGAGCATAACTGATGTCAATTCTTCTTTAGATTGAGTAGCTGTAGTCATGAGAAATGTTATGCTAATTCCTATATGTTCTGCACATGTGGTTAAACTAATGACCTGAACACTTGCATTTATATACTGCAACTACAAAATCAGTGCAACAGATATTTTTTCTTATCCATGAAAGAGAAGACAAGTACCACATGGTTATCATTATGAAAATAAGATTGAACTAAATCCTGAATCTGAATACTTGAAAGTTTAGGAATATCTGTATTAGATTTTGAGCCCTGGTCGCCTCTGATTCTGAAGAATTACAGCATTTTTTGAGGGCTTGAGACATTTTCATTTTATTTAGAGTTCTGTTACTGTGATATGTTGGTTTACTCAATGTATTTTTTATTACATTGTGAATGCTTCTGAGTTATTACAAAACCACTGATCTGAACGAGGTTTTACTTGGCAGGAAAACATTAGTCTTATTGTTATACGTGGTCTACTTGGGATTTATTGTAAAATTAAAAGTATTGTAGAAGGTAGATCAAGACAGCAAAACTACTGGCAAATGCTAAGAATTCATACAAGGTCAAAGTGGAGGAAGAATTTGAAATAACCAGCTTGTCTTATCTTTGACTCACTGCTCTATGTTTTCACTACATTAATCATGTCAAAAGGAATGTCACTTTATATTTGTGAACTGTGAAGCTCCATCAGGGCAAGGGCCAGTACGTGTTCCTGGATTACAAATAGGAAATGGCTGCGATCATTATCACTTTGGGCACATGGACATTTTGTGGAAATTTACAAACAAAAGTAGCAACTTAATCAGTGAGAGCGCAAGTCTGACAGCCGACCCTGACACCTCTCTTGGAATATGGGGGCGCTGACAGTGCCAGTATGCCTGGGAGCCTAGTTAACTGATCACGGGGAAGATAGTCATATTTAGATTGTCTAAAGGATACATCACAAGCATCAAAATAGTTTTTTTACTAGGAAAAGGTAGCCAGGCTGTCATTTTAAAAAACATTCCACTTCTCTTTTAGCATTGTTGGAATCTGCATTGAGCATGCATGTATTGTAAGCCATTTGGGTCTAATTATTTATAATTTAGTAAGCATAACATTTGGAAATAATGTCTGGTGGCTTCTGTTTTCCCTTGTAAAACCAGATATATTTTCGAATTACTGCATACAAACTTTATGTCTTTTTGTTTAGAATCATAGAATCATAGAATGGCTTGGGTTGGAAAGGACCTCAGAGATCATCTAGTTCCAACCCCCCTGCCGTGGACAGTGCTGCCAACCACTAACTCACTAAACCAACCCCTAGCTCACTAAGTTTAGCTAGTTTAGCTTTCCATTTTTAGTACTTCTTCTGTCTATAATCTACGTTTGTTGTTCTGCGTATGTGCTTATGTGCATACACGATGGGTTGTTTACCTATGAATCCATTTCTTTGTTAACAACTGCAGCAGGAACAGTGTATCAACCAGAGAAACTACTGACAATGAGTTAGCAGTTAGGAAACGGAAGGCTGACATCTTCCCCACTTTAGCTTATGATTTCATGACTTTCAGAGGAATGCCTTTCAATAACACTGATTTCCAGAAAGAGCTATGATTATAGTAAACTGAAGTAGAAGGCAATATTCTTGCCAGGTCCTGGAAAAAGGGGAAAAAGTGATGCTCTTGAAGCCAGGCTTTTGGAGGAAACTATCCTCCGTTATTTCCTTTCTTTGGCTCCTCTTTATAGTGACCCAAGTGCAGGAATATCTCCAAAAGATGTGCAGATTTTCCTTAAATTGAGACATGGTTGGACCATGCTTTTTGTTTGTTTTTGTTTGCTTGCTTGCTTGCTTTTGCTACAGAATTACAGTAAAAGAAGAGATTGTTAATCCAGTTTTCTTGTAGCTACAAATGACTTTGTGGTCCTTGAAAAGTACAAAACAACTTGATTCTGCTCCTTACCATTGCATATCCAGTATGATCATTCCTAAAGCAGCTAATGGAAATGATAATACTTTTTCCCACTATTTGAACTCTCCAGAGAAACCTGCAGATTTACATTTCTCACTAAGGGACCCTTGAAATATCCATGAAATATACTGAGGGCAAGGAATTGATTTCCATAATCATATCCTGAATCTTATTCTAACAACTGAAGGTGAAGGAGATTGTATTAACTCACATTCATGGCTTAAGGAAGATGTGTGATTGCTCCTTTTCAAAATCCACAGAGGAATTTAATGAAAAGAGAGACCAGTATTGTCTATATAGGCTTTGGTTGCTCTCATATTTCCTATAGAAAAGGTATTGTCTTTCTACAAAATTATTAAACCCATACAAGAATTTCCTCTCTTGAACTATGCCATTTCAGATAAACCAAGATGCTTTTATCTTACTAGTTTTCAGTCATTTCTGCAAGTTAATTTGAGTCCCTGATATTTCATTATATGGTTTAGTGAACTTTAGATCTTTCCACTGCTGCTTCTAAAACAGATTTTATAATCTACTTACTGGAATGCACTCATCCTTATTTTATATATGCATACACATGTGTATACGTAAATATATGTACATATATACTGAACATGTGACAGTTTTGATCTGACATTTTTATGCATGTTTCTCATTCTAATAATTGGAAGTGAGTACTTGGCAACAATTTTATTTAGTTATTTTAACTCAGTTTTTGCTACATTTTTAAGCAACTAGTTCCACCAGCACAGGAGGAAACATAATTTTCTGGGGCTGCACATATTTTGGCAGGACTACCACCCCACTATACAGCTACATTCATTATATTGCTTAGAATTACAGGTATGTCTGGAGGCACTTAAGAGATTAATGGGTATATATAGAATTTCATGAAAGGAAAGGAAAGGTGTTAGAGTTTGTACTAGTGGTTAACATTTTTCTAGTGCTCTGGGAAACTGAAGTTCTTAATTTACTGCAATAGATAGTCATAGAATCATAGAATCATAGAATGGCTTGGGTTGGAAGGGACCTCAGAGATCATCTAGTTCCAACCCCCCTGCCATGGACAGGGCTGCCAGCCACTAGCTCACTAGATCCAACTGCCCAGGAACCCATCCAGCCTGGCCTTGAACACAGCCAGGGATGGGGCATCCACAACTTCTCTGGGCAGCCCGTTCCAGCGCCTCACCACTCTCTCAGGGAAGCATTTATTCCTGATGTCCAACCTAAATAGTCCTAGAAATTTCATTTATTTGTGACTAAAAATTATAGTGATTCCAGCAGATATGTATCAATATCATTTTATAATGACTGTAGTAAAGCTAAAGTAAACATTGTCATTTATCCACAACATCTATCATAAAACCACTGTGTCCAGATTATTGTAATAAAAGTTAAGAACCATAAATATAGCTAAACTTTATAGGACACAAATGAATTTTGCTGTCCACCTATATTTATAACCCATAATTGTAGGCAGTTATTATGTATACACTCATGTAAATCTATGCACATAAATACCACATATGAGAATATATAAACCCTTGTCTAGATACTAATTGCTGATAGCCTGAAGTAGTTCAGCAGATTTCAGGCCTCTATCTCCCTATTTTCTATGGGGGAAAGTATTTTACAGCACCTACAGACTTTCCTCTTTTCTATGCTAGGTACCAATGGACAAGAATATCAGTCTTCAATATAATCTGAAATCACAGTATTGAAGCCAATGCTGAACACAAGATGTAAATCAAAATAAACTAATATTTGTCATCATTAGGCAAGGGAAAGGACTATAAAAGAACAGAGCTCTTGATTAAGAGCATCTCATTCTGACTAGTGTAGCTAGGGCTCTTTTGAACATTTTTAACTAAATAATACATGCTGAGGTGAGGGATGTCATCTGCTCACAAGAAGCATGTCTGCTCACCTGCTCTATCTTGTCAAAGGTGTTGCTGAGAGTCACAAGCTCGTAGCAGCATGGTCCGCCCTCAAGTAGAACATGAACCATGCTGCATCTGAAGATGTGTTCTGCTTCATGTTTTGCCCGTGTTTTGAGATAAATTTAGTTGCGCAAAAGCTAATCATGGCCACAAGGACCACTAGGTCTGCTCTTCCTCTCTTTTTGGACAAGGCAAAATCCTGCTATGGTTCAGTCCTCACCAGCTGACTGTGAAACATCATGTACATCATAGACAGGGAGTATGCAGTAAACTTTGCATTTCCATTAACACTGAAACTTTGGGATGCTTGAATTATTGTGTCATCTAGCAAATTATATGAAATCACTTTCATTTTTCCTCACCACTGTTTATGATAGAAGCATATATAGAGGATGTGCATACATACGACACAGATCATGAGTTCTGCCAGGTATTTTAAGGATGGTGGGACACAAAGAGTGAATATTTTATGGAATTACCTGACTCAATAGTTCCCTAGAAAAGTGGGGAAGGTGTTTGATGGACCTTGCGTCCCCATAGCCCCATATGAATAGAAATTGCAGTACTTTCAGGGTGGTTTTAGAGTACCTAAACTTCCCATTTAGGATTTAAAAATCAATAAAGATCCAAAATTAAGACTGTAGATTTTTGGCAGTAATCATTGTAATACAATACCTAAAGACTTCAGCTGTCTATGAGCACTCGCATAAGGCATCGATGAAAGGCAGAAGAAGGGTGATCTCCAAGAAAGCTACAACTACACAGGAAAGATATACAAATGGTAATAAAATGGGTTTGTAATTTTTTCATCAGAGAGGATCTAAAAGCTGAAGGCATAGTTTCTGGCAATGAATAAAGAGATCCCTTCTCTGATATTTTTATCAGGCACTACAGAAAGAGGAAACTTGTGCAAGGACTAGAACAACATTGAGTTGGCTCTTAATCACACAACCATTCTTGGAAAAGTGTTTCATACACCAAATACCAACAATATGCTCAGATGTCATTAGAGATGAGTGTAAGAAACCAAGTAGAATTAAAAATAAATTAGTAATACAATGTTAAAACATTATGCTACACCCTATAACACAAATAAAAGTTATGTATAAACTCTAAACTATGCTACAGCTTTCCAGGTTCACTGGAAGTTTAACTATAAGCTGGCAGTGCAGTATAACAACCAGAACTATTTATGCAGTTTAAGACTACTTTTTTCAAGGATCTTTTGTAATGTAGTAATGAGATACTTGAATGGAGATAATTTTGATTATAAATTGTATGTCCTTCCTCAGAAATGAGCCATAAGTTGTCTAAACATTCTGCTACACAGAACTTGTAACAAAATTACCCATTCTGAAAAGTACTCCTCACTGAAGGTATCTTCACCAAANCATAGAAAAATATTTTTCAAAAAAAAAACGTCCCTGATATTCATTTATTTGATTAGGGCAAGATGGCAGACGTATTTTCAACAACTATACCTTTCTCTTCAGTGAATGGGTCATATTTGCAGCAAACCATATAACTGTAAATGAATCTAGTTTATGGAATTAAGTGGCTTGGAAAGTTAGATCAAGAAAGAAAAATACAGTTGACCTTGTATAAAATGTTTAAAGGTTAACATTAAACTGGATAATTCTTTGAACCCAAAATATTACTAATCAGTAGAAAATAAGAACATACTGTTCTAATTTACTTGCTATAAGTAGCTTCCTTATGGGAGCATTTAATAATATTCGATATGATTCCCAGTTATGCTGCTTATTGGTTTTAGTAAGCCTTAAGATTAAAAAATTAAAAGAGATCTAAAATTTGTATTTATATAAAAGTAATTGAAATTGATGCTTAAAGTGTGTGGTATGTTTTGTAATAACTGTAATTAGTTATATTTGAAAAGAAAAATTCCATTTATATTGATTTTTAGGTTTTTGTCTGGAAGCAGGCAAGCTTTTAGAATGATATAAAACTCTGAAAACAAATTGGAAAGATGTCTTGAAGATGCCTTAGTAGAAAGCTCAGATTGAATTATCAGGCCAGTAAAATCAATACTTTGCCCAAGTCAATACACTGTCTTTGATATGCCAGATACTTCGTGATACTTCTTGCTTTTATAAATTACACATATATTGAATGTTATAGCACTGAGTAAATCTAACCAGGGAGGTCTTCTGATGTCTTGAAACAAAGAACTTTATGTTCCCTATATATTGTCTTGACTGATGTAGCAAGATCTATTTCTATTCATTTTAAGTACAGCGCTTAACAAAAATAGTTTTTCTTCCAGTTTCCCAGGATTCCAGTGGGATGTCATACAGTGTAAAGTATCATTCCACCATAATTATCTATTATTACCTTTTACATTTTATGTACTTTACTGTATAACATGGTACAGAAATGCCACCATCGACACATTCAAGTATTCACAAATTTTCAGAGACTGCCATCTCTAAAGCAGCCTAAGTAACTTGAGCACAATAAAGTGCTTCAATTTTATGGTTGCAGAGATGGTTCACAGAATACTTTCTCAGATGGGTCTGCAGACCACATCCTTATTGAGATATATACATACATTCAGAAACATTCTCAGTGACTTTCCTGATTTTGCTGGTTTGGTCTGTACAGAACAGTCCCTCTTATTTATATCATTATGTTTTATTTTGAGACATTTCTAAAATATGTTGTTTGTAATTCATGACAAGAATCCTCTTTTTTACTGACTTCCTTCAAAAAGTTGTATTAGGAGATGAGTATTCCAAACTTCTTTCCACTCCAATGGTGATTTTATGATAGTTTCATTCCAAATATTGAGTCTGTTAGCTTAGGGCTGAAGTAAAACAATTAAAAAAAAAATGAAAAAATAACAAATAATCATTAGATACCACTTATTATTTCTGATCTTTACCTGAAGCATTCTTTTAAGACTCCCAGTGATGGAGTTTTCACAGTTTTCCAGCAAAATTCCTGTTAGTACCTTACTACCTATACTATTAGATAGCATGCAAAAGTTAAACTTTACTTACTGCAGCTTCATGGATATGGAAAACAAATGATTCTTTCTCTTTGCAGTCTCACATGCTTGTACTTAGTTATTTTCCTAATAGAGATTTTATTAAGCTAAACATTCATAATTGTTTCAGTTTTCTAGAGTTATGGCCATTTATCATCTTCTGCAAATTATGCAGACTCTGCAAATTATGTACATATCTTTCCTGAAGTCCAGCATTCTGAACTGGAAACAAAATTCCTGTAGACACTTCACTGATGCTGGACGCAGCAGAAAGGTTACTTCGAGTGATTTGGAATAGTTTTTTACATCTATTGTACCAGATTTCTTCTCACAAAAATGCCTAGTCATATTTTTGTTTATCTGAAAGGAAAATTTGATATTTTATGTATCTTTTAAATAGCTAAAAGATTCTTCCACACTCATAGCAAACTTTTATTTAACTGAATGTTACTATATAACCAAATTCAACCACATTGAAGACACTTGTAATTAGTATAAGGGAAGTCACTTGGATTATAGATCTCAGTATCAGTCATCTGAATGGAACTCTTTGGCCTCTGTGTGCTGAGAATGAGCCTGTGGTTTCACTGGTCACACACTAGAAGAAACAAGTGACAGTTATTTGCAGCAGTGTGCTGCCAGACATATGAGGATATATTCACAGTTTATTTATATAAATCATATGCAGGCTATAAATTAAACATACATAATCAACAACTGATTTATCCTGATGTCAATTTAATTATAAACCTCTATTACTTACTCTTTATAGCCAGATAATAAACATACGAGATATCAATGGTTCACTCTTCATTAAGGCAAAGTATCTTTGATGTATTTTCAAGACTAGGTTTGGGAGAAACAAAGTTATGAATATTTCAGTTAAGAAATGCATATACTTATTTCAGCATGAAGTAATTTAGGAGGATATATACACTGCAAGTCATTGTTTCTCTGCTAGGAATAGATATTCTTTTTGCTGCATTAAGGGTAGAATTTTGGTTATATCGCATTAAACCAAAAAAGATTGAACAAATTTTCTACAGCTGGTTTTCCACCTACATTTTTGTTCAGCTATATGTAGAGTTGCTGAGGTACTCCTCTTGCTCTTTTTTTTTTTTTTTTTTTTTTTGCTCCCTTTTAAAGTTTAAACCCAACA
>VXAV01004360.1:12736-40618 GCA_013399715.1 Alectura lathami
ATTAGAGTTGAAACCCAGAGATATTAATGTAAACATAACAGGCAATGATTTCTTTGTGAAAGTTTAATTTGCCAGATATTCCAACAGGCTTTTCTGTGAGTCCAGTTTGGGTATCAGCCCTTTGAAGTTTTCACTTTAGTGTAGCAATAGTTGATTTGATAAATTAAGTCAAATTATCAGGATGTATCCTCTATTTTCTTAACACAAGTAATCAGGTTCCTAAGGAAAAGAAGAAACTTGCTCAGATCTCTTCTTGTCTCCTTTAATGAGAGCCATAACCAGTTACTAAGTCTAACTGAGGTTCCATATGGAAAAGTAATCACCTTTGCTATCTATTTGATGATGTATTTACAAGTGTTTTTTTTTTTTTTTTTTTCTGGCCAATGTGCATTTTCCTTGATGTGCTTAACAATAAAGAACAATACGAAAAAGCTCTTATATCACTGGTATATCATCTTTCTACTATTACAAATGCTGTGCAATATACGGTTAATGGTAGGAGAAGGAAAGCAGTGTATTGTTACTTTAACTTGCATTCTCGTGCAAAGGCACTGTATGAAAGCCTGATGTTATCTGGATATCATAGCAGTCCTTACCATATAATTACATGGGACCAACAGTACTTGATCAAAGTAATAGAAAAACCTCTTATTTTATTTATAAGCCATCTGCCACAAACCATTATCATTTACTTAGGCCCTAAGCTGCAGTTTCCAATTTAATAGTTCTGTTAGTGTTTGGGTGGTTTCTATGAAGATTATTCAATAAACATTGTCCAGAAAAAGCTAGATACTTTTAAAGCATAATCCTCTGGAATGTTTATTAAACTATAACACTGAACCTTCTGACAGTTTTATTTCTGAGAAAGTTATAACATTATTATGCATCCCACTGGTAATTCTGCATTACTGAAAACTCCTGTACAATGTAACGACTCTTACCAAAAGCAGATACAGCTGAATTAATAACAGGAACATCAATGCACAATAGAAAGCCATACAGTGGAAAGGGTGAGATGAGGGGTGAAGAATGCAGAAAAGAATTCTGTTTCACTTTTGCAACAAAAACTAACTGAAATATGAACAAGTAGTATAAGAATTTGAAAATCCAAATGTACAAAAGTAGATTCACCTGAAAAGTGAATTTACTGTTTAATGCAGAATGTCTGGAAAAATTGAACTTTATTATAGGATGAACAGGTTCTCAAAGACTTAAGACCCTAAGTGTTCTTAGGTTTACTCTTGCAAATGGGTTTCTCTGTATCACTTTTTTATAGTGAAGCCAGCATGCAGCATGCAAGGATCCATTTATCACCTGTCAGACAAATGCTATCCGTGTTAACTAATCACAAAGAAAGCTGTCTAAGGTTCAGTAAACTCAATACAAAGCCTCTAAAAAAGGCAAGATTTCAGATAAAATACAGAGCTTTACCATAATGAAACTAGTAAATATTGGTTTCCTGCAATAAGAGTAACAGGTAAAATCTTGGCCTATAGGAGTCAATAGGAATTTTGCCATTGATTTTACCAGGGCCATCATAGCGACCAATAAATCCACTGAGCAAACTAAAAGAAGTGGGTGAAGGAAGGAAAGGGAATTAATGTAACAGAACCTTGACATTACAGAATGGCTTGGGTTGCAAGGGACCTCAAAGACCATCTAGTGCCAAACCCCCTTGCCGTGGACAGGGCTGCCAGCCACTAGCTCACTAGATCCAACTGCCCAGGAACCCATCCAGCCTGGCCTTGAACACAGCCAGGGATGGGGCATCCACAACTTCTCTGGGCAGCCTGTGCCAGCGCCTCACCACTCTCTCAGTGAAGAATTTCTTCCTGATGTCCAACCTAAACCCCCCCCTAAGGGAGGTTTGACATTATTTCAGTCTTCCTTCTACCCTCCCTTGCCTGTGCGAACTGCTCCTGGTACTCCTAAGATGTGCTCACAGAAGCCATGCTGGCAGTGTACTGAACACCAAATATTTACAGAAGCATTTAATGAGTAATTTGGAAACAGGAAAATCAGCTTTGTTGTTATAATGAGACATGGTCAGATTCAGCCACAGGGTGCTTCAGGGGTGAGTAACCAAGGGCAATTGCCCAAGACTGGATACCATGGGGAATGTGCTAGACTACAACAACTAAAAGTACGAGTTATCCAATATGACTCAATCTGTGCCTGTGTTCCTGCCAGGCAAAACTTGCTGTAGCTCCACACAGATGCAGTTCTATCTTTTAAATGTAATACTTTTTGTAATGATAATAAAATAACAAGCAAAGCATCTTGTTAGAAATATAAATGTCTTTTTGCTGTTTTTTTTTTTTTTAATATTTAAATCCTTGTCTACATTTCTTTTTAGTGATATGTGAAAATTTCTAAGTTCTGATTTTTTTATGCGTAATAAATTTAGCCACTATATTTTTGCATGGGTTTTTCCAAACATCCACAGCACACGTGTATCACTTAGCTTACACACAGTAAGTGAGGCAGTTTCAGAAAGCTGAAGAAATGATGCACTATATAGCCAAAACACATACATGTTATGGTCCTATCTGGAAACAGAAGATGTCAGATGTGAGGAAATTTATGATGTGTTGGTACCAGATTAAGGGCTGTACCATGACTTGAGGGCCCTGCGTTTCATCAGTAGTTGAATTCTGTGGGATAAATCTGAAGTTCTTGTTCACGTGTTGCAGTATCTGAACCAGAATGTGGAGAAGAGCAACCATCCACTTTTCTGGGGCTCTTTCACAGGGACTATTTGCAAACAAGGAATAGTTTGGAAATAAATTTAATGATTATAAAACCACCAGGAAGCAAAAGGTGGCTAAAAATGTGAGAGAGATATACAGGTAAAATACTTCTGAACATAAAAGCATGGGGTAGAAATATGACAGATTTTACAATCTCCGTCGAATTAGCTCAATAACTGTAACATCTCAATAATAAACTAAAACAGAGCAGTGAACCTACACTGGTAGTGGAAAATGGAGACATGAGGTGCAAAAATAGTTTTGCAATAAATGAAATTTTCTTTGGCTGTTGACTCTCATTTAAATATTCAACAATAAAGTTTCCCCACCACTTAAAATATTCTGCAGGTTTCTAGACCAGAGAGGTCAAGTGACAATTCAAGAAAACATTTTTGTGGTCTGAAACTGTAGGACCTCCACTTTTTTTTGACCATCATGTGTATTAATTGCTTCTCCAAACTGGGCTTTAAAAACAAACAAACACAACCATCACCAACAAAATATCACAACTACCTCATTCAGAAAACACCTTATAGTGTGGGAATATTCTTTTTCTGTAAAAATATTTTAAAACTAATAGGATGCACATTTAGTTTAGATTGTGAGGAGCTGCCTCTGAGTAATGATCAGGAACTGGTTGAGAGCCTATGGGTTAAAATTAAGGATGGGACCAATAAAAGGCAGCTGGTGGTTGAGGTCTACTTCAGGCCATCTGATCAGGGGGAGCCTGTTGATGAGGCTTTCTTGCTTCAGCTGAAGGAGGCATCGCAGACATGGGCTCTGATCCTAATGGGGGATCTCAACCACTCGGACATCTGCAGGGACAACAACACGGCAAGCTGCAACTGATCCAGGAGGCTGCTGGAGTCCATCGATGATAACTTTCTGGTTCAGGTCTTGGACAGACTGACAAGAGGTGGTGTGTTGCTGGACCTAGTGCTCACCAGTGTGGTGATGGTCAAAGAGGTTAAGACTGGAGGCAGCCTGGGCTGCAGTGACCATGCCCTTGTTGAGTTTGTGATCCTGAGGAGTGTGGGCCTGGCAAGGAGTGGAGTCAGGACACTGAACTTCAGGAAAGCAAACTTCAGGCTGTTTAAGGAGTTGTTGGAAGATGTCTCCTGGGAAACTGTCCTTAGGGACAAGGGATCAGAGCAGAGCTGGCAGCGCTTTAAGAACATCTTTCTGAGAGCACAAGAACTCTCCATCCCCCAGAATAAGAAATCAGGCAGGGGAGGCAGGAAACCAGTGTGGCTGAGCAAGGACCTGCTGGTCAATTTGAAGGAAAAGAAGGAAAAGAATAGGCAGTGGAAGCAGGGATGGGTGGCCTGGGAGGAATACAGAGGTGCTGTCAGGATATGTAGGGATGAGATCATAAAGGCAAAGGCGCAGGTAGAATGAAGCTTGGCGAGGGATGTAAAAAACAACAAGAAGGGTTTCTTTAGCTACATAGGTCAGAAGAGGCAGGTGAAGCCTCTTCTGTCCATTTCTCCAAGTCTCTCATGTCCCTGAAAATCCAAGTGGGGATGGGGGGAGCAAAATCCGTCCCTGTGTAAGAGCAGAGCACATCCGAAACCACCTTATCAGACAGAATGTTTATAAGTCTGTGGGGCCAGACGGGATGCATCCCAGGGTCCTGAAGGAGCTGGCTGATGTGATTGCCGAGCCACTCTCCATCATATTTGAAAAGTTGTGGCTGTCAGGCGAGGTCCTCAGTGACTGGAAAAAGGGAAACATCCCACCCATTTTTAAGAAAGGGAGAAAGGAAGAGCCGGGGAACTACAGGCCAGTGAGCCTCACGTCTGTGCCTGGGAAGATCATGGAGCGGATCCTCCTGGAGGAGATGCTAAGGCACATGCGAGATGAGGAGGTGATCCGAGACAGCCAGCACGGCTTCACCAAGGGCAGGTCGTGCCTGACCAATCTGGTGGCCTTCTCTGATGGAGTGATGGCATCGACTGACCAAGGGAGAGTGACAGATGTCGTCTACCTGGAGTTGTGCAAGGCCTTTGACATGGTCCCGCACCATATCCTTAACTTTAAATTGTAAAGATGGATTTGGTGGGTGGACTGTTCTCTGGATAAAGAACTGGCTGGAGGGTCGCAGCCAAAGGGTTGTAGTCAATGGCTGTACGTCCAGGTGGAGGCCAGTCACAAGCCATGTCCCCCAGGGGTCTGTCTTCGGACAGGTGCTCTTCAACATCTTTATTGACGACTTAGACTGTGGGATCGAGTGCACCCTCAGCAAGTTTGCTGATGACACCAAGCTGAGTGGTGCAGTTGATACCCCTGAAGGAAGGGATGCCATCCAGAGGGACCTGGACAGGCTGGAAAAGTGGGCCCACGAGAACCTGATGACGTTCAACAAGGCCAAGTGCAAGGTGTTGCACTTGGGTCGGGGCAATCCCAGGTCTGTATACAGACTGGGAGAAGAACTCCTTGAGAGCAGCCCTGCAGAGAAGGACTTGGGCGTTGTGATCGACGAAAAGCTGGCCATGAGCCGGCAGTGCGCTCTTGCAGCCAGGAAGGCCAATGGCATCCTGGGCTGCATCAAGAGAGGGGTGGCCAGCAGGGAGAGGGAGGTGATCGTCCCCCTCTACTCTGCCCTTGGAAGGCCTCACCTGGAGTACTGTGTCCAGGCCTGGGGCCCCCAGTACAGAAGGGATGTGGAGCTGTTGGAGCGGGTCCAGAGGAGGGCCACCAAAATGATCAGAGGGCTGGAGCACCTCTCCTGTGAGGAAAGGTTGAGGGAGTTGGGATTGTTTAGCTTGGAAAAGCGAAGGCTCTGAGGAGACCTCATTGCAGCCTTCCAATACTTGAAAGGAGCTTACAGGCAGGAGGGGGACCGACTTTTTACACGGGTGGACAATGGTAGGAGAATGGGGAATGGGCTAAAACTAAAAGAGGGGAGGTTTAGGTTGGATATTAGTAGGAAGTTCTTCACTGAGAGAGTGGTGAGGCACTGGAACAGGCTGCCCAGAGAAGCTGTGGATGCCCCATCCCTGGCTGTGTTCAAGGCCAGGCTGGATGGGTTCCTGGGCAGTTTGATCTAGTGAGCTAGTGGTTGTCAGCCCTGTCCACGGCAGGGGGTTTGGCACTAGATGATCTCTGAGGTCCCTTCCAACCCAAGCCATTCTATGATTCTGTGAAATATCAATGATTCATTTTGTAAGAAATCTTTTGTCAACTCAGCTGAAGTTGCTTATTGGAATATCTACAGTAGTTACCCATCAGCACAGGAATGCTTATAGATAAGATGAAAGCAACTCCTCTCATTAATTATACACTGTATGTCTGACTCTGGTTCCTTTCATCAGTCTTTAAATCAACTCTGTCTGGTTCTTACTATTCAGTTGTGCAGCTTACCTTTCACAGTGAAACATGCTTACTGCTGCAGAAATTGGTCTAATATGATTAAAATTATTAGGTAAAGAGTGGCTGCTTAAGTCTGGAATCAAGTAACCATAAAAAACATGATCAGCCACAGAAGGAAACCGAGGACTAGACTCCAGCTTATTTCAGTGGAAAGTATTGGAGCCAGTGTTTGAAACAACTTTTTTTTTTTTTTTTTTTTGTGTGTTTATTAATACTTACTTTATGGACAACATTAAGCAAGATTCCATAACAACACTTAGACATGTAAGAAATAATTTCATGATATGGTAGACTAGTCCTTGCCTTCTGGCCTTGTGTGGCAGGGCTGAGGCCTAAGTAGCTAGAAGGGGATGACCCTGCCTATGTTAACTAAAACAAACAAAATCAGAAAGCATCCCTCTCTCTGGGGTGCCTAGTTTATTTTCAGAGTGCTAATTCACATTCTTTTCAACGAAATGTAAAAGCAAAGCAAAAACTATTGAGACAACAAAAGCAAAGGAGCAAAACATCTTTCTACGCTTTTTGTTCAACAGCTTCCTTGTCTTATCCCTGTGACATTGTCCCCATTCCTTTATAAGCTTTTGGGCAGTAAACTGCTGTAATTGCTGAGTTTGTGGATCTCTCTTTGGGGATCTAACCCAGTAAAAAATCATGTTGTTGAATGACTGTGAGATAGGAAAAATCCAGAAAGGTAGGAAATTGTAGGATCTTTTCCAATAAAGACTTGCATGTTCTGATGTACAAGTAGGACCTGGAGTTTCTCAGTGATAAGCTTTATTCTTTTGGGGGGTCATTTTGGAATTGTCATGACATCTTTATCAGAAATACTTGCTGCAACTTTGACACGGATGGAGACAAGCAGCCTCATGCCAGCAGGTGGTGGTACTTGGGAAAATATGGGGACTCAGAGGCTGGAAGGGGCTACCTAGACAGTCAGATTCCTACCCTGGAAGGCTAGCTGAACTCCCCCTGAAAACACTGAAATTTCCCCTTTTGACAGGAATGCCGGTATCTGTATCCCACCAGAAGGCCTAAGCAGGTAAAAATTCCGTAGCTACAACCTCTTCTCTTTTACAGCTTGAAAGCTACATTGTGGAAAACATGAAATCCGAAATGGTGCAGCTGCAACAGAATGCTGTGCAGAACCACACCGCCACTATGCTTGAGATAGGGACCAGCCTCCTCAGCCAGACAGCAGAGCAGACAAGAAAACTCACGGATGTTGAAACCCAGGTATGTTCCCAGAGCAGTTTCCTAAAAGCTGTTAATTGCAGGGAATTTTCCCCATCCTTCCTCTTTTCTAGTACGTCATCATGCAAAACATTTCAACACAGGGCTCCAAGAAACATACTTTGTTCATGAACAGCAGTGATGACTGACACATTTATGTGTCTTTCTTTGGATTTCATTTTGTTGGTATACTTAGCTCTAGGTGTGCAAGGCAGGCTGGACTGTCCAGGAAACTAAATAGTATTTGACTTAAAATAAACAGCTCTGTTACCAACTGCAAATGATACAAGTGTCAAGCTAAATGACACTTAATGACCTAATGTCAAGGCTAAAATAGAGCCTTTGATCTCCATTATTATTTGCCTCCATTATTTTTTGAGGTTTGTTTATTTTCTACAAGATGTTTCCAGCTGAAGCGTAATGTACATCGGTAGCTTTTACACTCTAAAGAGAGCGACAAGCATCAGCTTCTTTATAAATCACTGTGTATCTGCCATTACTGCAGAATTACATAACATCACATGAATTTAAAAAGCCATCTCCATATGACTGTTAGCACTAAAATCACTCATTTGATTAAAATGTCAAGTTTAATCAGGGTTATAATGCAGAGTACATTTTCATATTGAACTTAATGCAATGATACATTCCGTTTTTTGCCTGAGTTCTTCTGTCAGTACAAGATGTAGATTTGTTTTTGATCTTCCTAGCGTGTAGTACGGTACAAGTTGCAAAGCATTCGCTGTTCATTTAGAACACAGGAATTACTGTGCTGCATTTATTTGGTTTATTCTAGTAGCATATGTACTTCTTGAGATCATAATGTCCTTACTTGCGTTTACAATAACATTACCATGTTATTACGTAACTGCATTACATTACACTGAGAAACTGCAGCAACTATGAAAGATAGATGCTCTAATTAACTCTAGCAAGGAATGATAGGTACAAGCTGTTGATACACTGCCTTACGCGGGTTCGGTCTTTTCTACATATTGGTTAGCAGAACAACATTCACTAAAGAATGTGGTGATTTCAGATGACCACAACTTCAAAAAGACATCATATTAAGCTCTGAAAATGTTGGGGAAAGTAGTTCAACAGAATAGCTAAATCAACACAGTAAACATATCTAAATTCAACAGAACATCTAAATGGAAGCAAAAGATGTGAAGACCTTCCATGGACTGTAATATCACTTGCTTGGCAGAGATAAAGGAGGTGTAATAACTCATAGCCCAAAAGACCTCCTTAGGTGTAGGTGTTGAGTTGTTGCTCCTTCATCCAAGCAGGTAAGGGACAAAACGTGCATTGCCTCTGTTTCACTTTTCCTTTGAGGACTCAGGTCAAGGTAGAAGCACCATCAGTGACTTCCTTCTTGTTCTGTACCTATAGCTGAAGTATTTAAACGATGCTCAAGATACCGGTGGGTATCTTCCTTGCTGCAGTCCTTGCTCTGACTCCCAGCGCAGTGACAGCATTTCCTGCCTTGACTCTCTCAGCAGTGTGGACAAGTCTTTGTAGACCATGGCCCTACTAGCAAGAAGCAAAGCATGGAGCAGATGGCTACAGAACTGAGGCTGCTGCTAGCAATGATGGAAGCAGACAGCTGCATAGCGGTGGTGGGTTGACCTTGGCTGGTTGCCAGGTTCCCTACAAGCCACTCCCTCGCTCCCCTGCTTCAGCAGGAGAGGGGAGAAAGTAAGGTGAAAAATTTTTCTGTGGAGACAAGAAAAGGAGATTGTTCACTAATTACCACCACTGGCAAAAGAGATTCAACTTGAGGAAGATTAGTGTCTTGTAATTAATAACATATCCATCTCAAACAACAAAATAGCTGCCTACAGATCAATTCCATTTTTTTTTTTTTTTCAACCACTGTACCTTATGAAAAGGACAACTCAAGTTGCTCTGTGAGTGTCAAGAATTTCAAATAAAAATAAGGCACCATGTAGATTTAGTTCGAGTGCCATTCTCTTTGCTTTATGTTCTGTAACACAAATTCCTTTTAGGCATTCATGAGAAAATGTTACCATATAATCCTACGATGAGACTGAAGATGAGACTGAAATTTGACCTTCCATTAAAGGTCTGATGGCTTGCATTACAGAGGAATCATGTTTAGTTCCAGAAGCAACTACCTCTCAGCTGTTGTGTATACACATACCTATAAAAATAATGATACACACTTCTCCAGAATCTATGCAATGAAGGCTAATATACAAAGATAACCATCATTAATTAATATTATTGCTTTCTTTCTTGATTTTATCTTCACTTTTGAACTACTTAGTTTGCATCTATTCTCTTCTATCTGGCTGAAAATCTTTTAGTCTCATGTGCTTAGTAAAAATTGTGCTATTAATACAGACCACCACTGAAATGAAAGACAATTGCATAAAGCAATGTTTAAAATAACAGCCTTCATCTTAAAAATCTGTGTAACAGGGCAACATAATGATAATGTAAGTAGACACCACATTTCTGCCAACACTACAAAAAAGAGATCTCAGGGGAAAGCTAAAGTAGGAATTCCATTTACAAAACTGTGGATGCAACACTTTGGCTTGAATCCAAGTACTCCTGCACTCTTCTAGTTTGTAGTAATGCATGTTTGAGGCATATCTCTTGCTCCTTCTGTTGAAAAGAAGCTTATTTAGCAGTCACCTTTCCTTCTTCTGCTAGCATAGCATTATTCTACAGCACACAGGCTGCCAGAATATCAGCTGTTATGTATCAATGTAGCTTGATTGAGTTCATTTGCACCAGCTGAGCCACTGAGGTTAAAAAAAAAAAAAGTATTTAGAAATCAGGGTCATTTTTGACAAATCATCAAATCAGAGTGAAAGGATTGCATTATATTTATGTTGTTATACCAACAGAATTGGGAAAATATGAACATTAATGTTTTTAATTTATTTTAAAGGTGCTAAATCAAACATCCAGACTTGAAATTCAGCTACTGGAAAATTCACTGTCAACATACAAACTAGAAAAACAACTGCTACAGCAGACACATGAAATCCTGAAAATTCATGAGAAAAACAGGTAAGAATGGGTAGTCAATCTCTTAAACATTTTCTCTGTTCATCATAAAGTGGTCTGATCATACTTTGTTCTAAGCAGCTGATGAAGTAGAAGAAGAAGATATGGTAAGCATGGGTAATATTTATGCAATTGTTAAAAGAGCTATATTGTGTACTTACACCGTGTTGGCTCCTGTAAGATAAATACAAGTTGACTTTTACTGCTTTTCATTTGCGCTGTAAGTTCACATCTCAATTCATTTAATGACCACCCAGTCATATGACTGAAGCTGAAAAACATAGGGATAAATTGTATGAGTATTTTCAAGCAGACTGTTGTAAAATTATGAGATCATCAGTTATTTTAAAATGCATAAGAAACAGAAAATTTTCAGAAGTTCATCTAAATTTAATGGTTATGAAGATCTATTATGTAGATGAATCTCTTTCTCTTTTTGGACTAATATAACATTTCATTCTCTATTGCATCTTGGAGCCATGCTTTATTTAAAAAATAAAATAATGACAAACATTTGGATTTTATGCTGAAAATGAAGGGGGGAAAAACAACTCTTCAGCAGCACATAACTTACCAAGCAGTGAATCCAGTGTTGAGAAGAAATTCCAGTGTTGTCCCTTTCTGTGCTACAGTATATTCATGAATCTTGAAAATGCCCTGGCTCCAGCATTCATAAATTTACTGTGGCTCTTTTCAGCTCCTAAACTGGGGTACACAGTAACTGATGCACTGACAAGGCAAGTCAGCCAAACAGCAGTGCAGGAGGGAACTGAGTGGCTGGATGTGTCTAAAGTCGCAGTTTGGTGGCTTTCTGCAAGTACTTGAAATCATGGCACTTAGCAATCCAGGATCTCAGAGCAGGGCTGCTGAGCTGACCTCAGTTGGCCACCAGATGCCCATCCAGCTGCTCTCTCACCCCCTCTCTTCAACAGGACTGGAAGAGAAAATAAGATGAAAAATCTCATGGGTTCAGATAAAGACAGGGAGATCGCTCACCAATTACTGTCATGGGCAAAACAGACTTGGGGAAAATAATTTATTGCCAACTAAAATTGATTGGAATGGTGAGAAGCAAAGAAAAAAATTAAAACACTTTCCCCTCTTCCTTCCTCCCCTTGTAAACAGGCTTAGTTTCACTCCTCCATTCCCAAATCCTCAACTCTGAGTGGCGCAGGGGATGGTCAATGGGTGCTGGGGTCAGGTCATCAAAATTTTTTCTCTGTTGTTCTTTGCTCCTCCTGACCCTATCCCCTGGCTCCCTCTTGGTTCATTTCCATGGGGAAAGGAACTTTTCGGGATAGGATTGCACAGCTGTGGGGTCCTCCATGGGCTGCAGGCGAACAGCCAGCTTCACCATGGTCCTCTCCACTGGCTGCCTGGGAACTTCTGCTCCAGTGCCTGGAGCATCTCCTGCCCTCCTCTTCAGTGGGCATGGTGTTCACAGGGTTGTTTTCTTCACATTTTCCCCTCAATACTCATTGATATGTGGCGCTTCTGCGCTTTCTAAATATGTTGTCACAAAGGCACCACCAGCATTGTTGCTGGGCTTACCATGCCCTGTAGTGAGACTGACCATAGAAAACCATGTCTGACATGGGGGCAGCCCTGGCCTCTGCCCAGAGATTCCCTGGCAGCCCCCTCCTCTGCAGCCACATATCCAAAACGTGGATGTGGTCACTCAGTACAGTGGGTTAAAGCCATCTTCCTTCTTGGTTGCCTGTCTGGAAACCTAAATTTCATATTCCTGTCTCCTTGTCAGCCAGGTTTTAGCAGGGAGGATAGATACTAATAATAATATGAAGCTACTGGGAGAAGAAGGCAAAGAACCAGATGTTGATGACAAGTAGAAAATGTCATTACGAAGAAATATGTTTAGCCGAAAATAATATACTATGAGTGCTACTAGTTATGGGCAATTTACTTGTTATAAACAGGGATTAGATTAAATAATTCCACCATTATAATTATTATAATTATAATAATAATAATTATTATTTTCCTGGAGAAATGGGATTGGATTGAAAAGTCTTGAACTCTACATATTTCCTTTGGATATATGTGTAGTTGAGTATGGTGTTAAGCTGCACTCCAGTGATCTAGAAATTGAGTAATTCAGCTAAACAGTGTATGCGGGTGCTATATGTAGTTCGTGGGAAGAGTTATCATGCTGTTGTGCAGGAGGCAGGTTTACATGTTTTACAAACCTATTTCAATTTCAGATTAACCCAAACATTAGTTCTTAAGTATGTAAATACTTTTTTTTTTTTTTTATTCTGCTGTAGTCTGTTTAGCATCAAGAATGTATTGACTAATCAAGTGATTTAGTCATTTATGCGTTGTCTTGTGTACTTACTCTGAATTTATTTATTTATCTCAGCAATGTGTTAGGGTGTAAGGCCTTCATGTCAATGAACAAACAAATTTGACTTAAGTTGACCTTTGGCTTGACTGACATTGTGATTAAATGGTCTGTGTCATGACAAAATGATCTGACTTGGTATTTAGGAAGAAGGGGGGGGTGATGTATGTTAATAAGCAACATTTAATATCCCATGTTTCCCTTATAAATACAGGTGTATGTGCATAAAAGGTTTCATTTTATAATGAAGCGAGAACCTTGCAAACACTTTCCAAGTTTTGCTGCTGTGTCCTTGATAGCGATAAAATTAGGGAGAGAGTAGTGTTATTAGTACACTGAAATATGAATCATCAGCTTCTGTATCATCTACTACTTTGGTATGTAATCTTGGTCTTATAAGGTCCTGATATTGAAATCAATCGTGTGTTAAGTTCACTAGGGGATGAATCTTGGTGATTTCAGGAGATAATAGGTTAATGAATGCACCAATGATTTTCTGCTTGCTTAACTTTAAACAGTGTTTATAAATTACCCATCAAGTGATGTTCGGCAGTTTGGATTTAAAATGTCTTAGTCCATCTATATAACATCACTCTCAAATCAATAAATTAGAGAACTCCTTTTATACATGTTTTATACATGTTGCCTACATGGTCTGAAAACTTTTTTTTTTTTTTTTTGTTTCTTTTGCAGTAGGTGTTCAGTACAGTGGGAATGAGGGCAGGAACTATCATAACCCAAAATGTAATCAAAACAGATGGTGTACTGTGTGCAAATCAATTCCTTTCTGTGCTAAAATTTCCTCCATATAAAATATAAATAAGGATCTTAATCATTTTCAAAGAACTGGATTTTGGATGAAAGAAATGCAAAATATTATAGTAATAAGTGATTGTTGATATACTACAGTACTTTGTATATTATCCTTAAATACAATGAGTGCTATGTATCAACAGGGGACCAATGCATGTTCTTTAGACTAGAAATATATCTATTCTTGGCCTTGGACTCTTTACTTCCTGCCTCTGCTGGGAAGAGTGGCCAATTTTTTTCTTTTTATCCCACTGCATTGAAAGATATTCTATAGCATAAGTGGAGTCACATTTGCCCCGGTATCTTGTTTCTATTGAATGCTCTCATGCCATAAATAATTTAGTCTTGCGGGTTCCCACCCACTGTAATGTAAATGGTGGTTTCTTGCATTGCCATTTTTTTCTCCCACAAGGGCTTTTTAAAAGCTAATTTATTCTTGAAAGATTTCCCTGCTTAAGTTCTCTTTTCAGGTCAAACTCGTGGTCCAGGTGCTCCAAGGCCTCGGCGATGGCTGTGGTGTTGCTCAGCAGGCATATCGTGCTCTGCATCTTGGCCAGCTACCACCCGGGCGGCCAGTAGTTCATGCCCACCTTGAAACCAGTCGGGAACTAGTCCACAAAATGGATGTTGCGCTTGGCCTTGATGGTGGCAATGACAGCATGGACATCCTGTGGCACCACGTCCCTGTGGTACAGCAGGCAGCACGCCATGTACTTGCTGTGCCGTGGGTCGCACTTCACCGTCTGGTTGGCTGGCTCAAAGCAGGTGTTGGTGATCTCAGTCACTGAGTGCTGCTTGTGGTAAGCTTTCTCAGCTGAGATCACGGGAGCATAGGTGGCCAGCAGGAAGTGAATGTGAGGATAAGGCACTCAGTCAGATCAACATTCAGGGCCCCATCAAAGTGCAGTGAGGCTGTGATGGAGGACATGATCTGGCTGATGAGGCGGTTGAGGTAGGTGCAGGTTGGGCACTCGATGTCCAGGTTCTGGTGGCAGATGTCATAGATGGCCTCACTGTCCAACAATGAAGGCGCAGTCGGAGTGCTTCAGTGTGCTGAAGGTGGTGAGGATGGAATTGTAGGACTCCACCACAGCCCTGGAGACCTGCGGGGCCAGGTAGATGGCAAACGCAGCTTGGACTTCTTGCCATAGGTGACCAAGAGGCGCTTCATCAGCAGGGAGCTGAAGCCGGAGCCAGTGCCCCCCCTAAAGCTGTGGAAGGCCTGCAGCCCTGTACACTGGTCAGCCAGCTTGCAGATGCGGTGGAGCACCAGATCAATCATCTCCTTAATGACAGTGCAGCGCCGCAGGATGTAGTTGTTGGCAGCATCCTCCTTACCTGTGATCAGCTGCTTGGGGTGGAAGAGCTTCCAGTACTTTCCCGTGCACACTGTGGGCTCCAAGTTCATGAAGACATCCTGGGGTACGTGCTTGCCATCCCTCATATCACTGAAGAAGGTGCTGAAGGAGTTGTCCCCCGCCCACTGATAGTCTTGTTGTTGGTCATCTGCCCATCAGGCTGGATGCCATGCTCCAGGCAGTACAGCTTCCAGCAGGCATTGCCAGTCTGCACGCCCACTTGGCCCACATGGACGGAAATATGGCATGGCATATTTCTATAAATTTCATATTTCCATATTTCCATAACCCATGGCAGCTTACTACCCAAGCCACTAAGAAGATGCCGGTGAGAACAACTGGTGGTTTGAGGGGAAGAAGACCAGTGTGGATGACCAGGGAACTTCTGCTGAGACTCGAGGAGAAAAAGAGAGCCTGTCTCCACTGGAAGAAGAGATGGGCAACTTGGGGAGGTTACAAAGTTGTTGCTAGCATGTGCAGGAACAGAATTGGGAAGGCAAAAGCCAAGCTTGAGCTCAACTTGGCCACTGCAGGAAAAGACAATTAAAAATGTCTTTAAAAATATATATACAGTAAGAGGAGGGCAAAGGAAAACCCCCATCCTTTACTGGATGCGGTGGGGAACATGATTACTGAAGATAAGGAAAACGCTGAGGTTCTCAATGCCTTGTTTACACCTGTCGTTAATAGTCAGGCTGCTTATCATCAAGATACTCTACTTCCTGATCTGAAAGATGGGGAACAAACCCCATGGTTCAGGTGGAGACAGTAAGAGACCTGCTACTCCATGTAGACTGTCACAACTCCATGGGACTAGATGGGATCCACCCAGGGATGCTGAGGAAGCTGGAGGAGGTGATTGTCAGGCTGCTCTCCACCATCTATCAGCATTCCTGGTTAACTGGAGAGGTCCCGGAAGAGTGGAGGCTTGCCAATGTGATTCCCATCTATGGGAACTGTTGGAAGGAAGATCCAGGGAACTACAGGCCTGTCAGCCTGCCCTCAGTGCTAGGAAAGGTTATGGACGAGATCATCTTGAGGGAGATCAAAAGGCCATGTGTGGTACAACCAGGGGATCAGACCCAGCCAGGATGGGTTCATGAAAGGCAGGTTCTGTTTGACCAGCCTCATCTCCTTCTATGACTGGGTGACCCACCTAGTGGATGAGGGAAATGCTTTTGAAGTAGTCTAGCTGGACTTTAGCAAAGCCTTTGACATTATCTCCCACAGTGTTCTCTGAGGAGAGTCTAATCCAATGGTTGAGTCGCCATCCCTGGAGGTATTCAAGGTATGTCTGGATGTGGATCTGAGGGACATGGTTTAGTGGGTAATCTTGGTGGTAGGTAGACGGTTGGACTAGATCCAAGGTTGGTCTTTTCCAACCTTGATGATTCTATGATTCTCTTTTGAGAGTTTTTTCCTTTTCTTTTTCCCCATAGTGTACCAGTGTGCTATTTGTTTCAATATGCAAGTGTGAAAACTTTTTGTTCACTTAGATTAAACAGAAGAGGAAAAACGTAATGGAGTCTGGATCTTCCAACAGTAAATAGTGGAAATGAAATTTAAACATAAATTTGAACTTGAATATGCAGAAAATCAAAGTAGAGTAGTGTTCAGTACAAAAATGTTCATATCCTGTGAAAGCCACGTACTTGGGAATGATGAATTACCATTTGACGGTGTGAAAGATAAGGAAACTGCATGTCTGACGAGTTTTTTTTTATACTAGATCTTCATATACAAAAAGATAAATCCAGATCCATTTCTTTCACTTCACTTTTGTGGTTTCCGTGGAATTGTCTTACCACTGGTATAAAAAACCAGGGTAACAGGCTAAATAACCTTGTCTTAAAGTACTATGAAGACACTTTTTTTTTAATGTCTCCTTAAACCAATCAGACCACCTACTTAATACCAGTGGTCAGCACCTAAAAATACAAGGAAAAATTCACTCATGTAAAAGCAATGATGAAGCAGCATATACTGAAAAAATACTATTATTGCAATCAAATGTACACATTAAAGTTCTCTACCTGTTTATATTCCCATACATACTTAATACAAGAAAAACACATATATACAGCCAAAGAATTTTTTGTAGTGTGATGTTACTTGTCTTTATTTATTGAATAGCTTAACAAAGTAAATGGTTTTGTCTGTATTTCTAATAAGTCCAGATTTTTTAAGAGATTATTTTAATGCAAAAGATGTCCATCTCTAAGATCTGGTCTATATCTATATCCTGTTCCCATGTGTTTAAACTGAGGCCTCTAAAAACAAAGTTTNGTACCTTATAAGGCAGATAGTCTAAACCAGACTTCCTTCCTCCCTGGAGAGCTACAAGAGTGT
The DNA here is from genome assembly GCA_013399715.1 of Alectura lathami. Classification (NCBI taxonomy): domain Eukaryota; kingdom Metazoa; phylum Chordata; class Aves; order Galliformes; family Megapodiidae; genus Alectura; species Alectura lathami. The sequence continues at coordinate 30,013 of VXAV01004360.1, forward strand.
TTTCTACATGTTCTACTTCATCACCTTTCAAAACGACAGCAATTTTCACTGGAAGTCGTTCTATGACTTCTGTATTGGCCTTTTTCAGTGTTATCAGAGGGCTTTTTCTGAATGAACTGGACACAGCATACTTGCACCACTGGCTTACATCCTGACAAAGATTACACATCATTTGTTGAAAATAGATTCCCACCCTGACTGAGTTCAGTATATTGGAAAATGAGACATGGTTACTTTTGAGGAAAACTAAGGAGTTTCGTTTTTATTATTATTATTTACATGTCTTCTAGTAAAAACTCCAAGGAGTCACTGTCCAATGGATAATATCAATATTTATCCATATTAACAACAATATTTGTTGTTCTTTCTAACTTCATTCTGTGTCCCTTATACCTGATATTTTTCCCCCAAATTGGAGGCTTCAATTATAAAAACACATACGTACATGTGTGTAAATTTGATGCTTCTAGTGAATAGTGATTTATTTTTATTGTGAATATTGTAGTTCCCATGTCTGCTTCATCTCTCTGGTAATCTTTTCAGACCTATTGGAAACTTATACAGTAGACTTGCAGTAAATAGGAAACAATAATTTAATTATGTCCATACCATTTTCCTGGAAAGTGTTATTAAAGTATGTTGTACAACGTTAGTCAATGTTTACAGGTTGATTAAGTGGTATAAAGACAGCCTTCTTTTTGCTTTCCGTAAGATTGTCAGCAACAGTCATTAGAGAAAGCTAGCAGAGATATTTGTACTTCAACTCTGTCTTCATAATATCTCTTGAAAAATGGATAAAATATGTTTACCAAGTACTCACCAAAGTTCTTTTTTCATGATTTTTGGCTATTAGGAATTGTTTGTTCTCCCTTCTTTCCGCATTAAAGTTATCTGACAAGCTTTTAAAAACTCTAAATGTAATTGAGTTTGCAATTGAGTTGCATTTGAATCTGCAATTAGTTTCAATTTGTTTAAATATTTCTTGATGAATTTTCAAGCACTTTTTATTTAAATGAGCTATAATACATATGAATGTAATAATACGTATGAAAAATTCAGTCCACATTGGAATCAAAGTCCATAAGAGCAGCTTTTCTTGTGCTATTTAAGAATCTCTTGGAACAGGCCAGTGCAAAAGTCTTCTGTCTATGCGAAGTTTTTGCTTTAGTTCATTAGTGCTTTGAGTAAAGGTTTCTCATTGATTCTTAGTAAAACAAAATTAAATGCAGTTGTTATGGATTTTTCCCAGGAATACAGGGAGTGGTCCTGTCCTCAGGACTTACTCTTATCTGTTGTAGATTTGTGGATATGGAAAGATCATTGCACAAATACATATGCATTCCTTAAAATAGCTTAGTTTTGCAATTTGTTATAGCAAGACTTTTAATCTTCATACAAAACTGTAAAGGAACCAAGTGCCTTGACACTCCCATCTTTCCACCACATGTTGTCGAAACACCACTCATAAATATTAGGATGTATTATTGTTAAAGCTGTAAAACATCTGCTTGCTGTCTGTCTCTGTAGACACCAAACAGGGAAGCCTGAAGGACTGTCAGCATTCTTCCTTTTTACTTGACATGGCCAGTATTGCTCCGAGTAAGACTGTCATCACCATGGGCTCAATAACTGTGGTCTTAGAGCTGTGATGGGAAACAATTAACACAATGTGCATATTGTGGCTATCAAAGACTGTTTTACATGGAATCATTCAGATATGGAAATCATTTGGATTTGGACATGCAGCTAGGATGCTGCAGAGTTAGGGAAATGCCTTGTACCATACTGAGAGATGGACAAAGGTGAAGGGACATATTTTTATCTTTACCTGTTGTTTAACTATAAAGCAATGTTCCGGCTTTGGAAATGGCATCTTCTTTACATTGACAAGGCAGAACATTTTCCATGGATTGTAAGAATCATAGAATATCCTGAGTTGGAAGGGTCCCCTGGTAACCATAAGTCCAACATCTGACTCCACAAACGGCAACCTAAGAATTAAACCATATATCGAAGAGCGTGGTCCACACGCTTCTTGAACAGACAAACAGGACAGCTTCTCTGGAGATCCTGTTTCAGTGTCTGACCTCACTCTCAATGGAGAATTTTTTTCCTAATACCCCTTCTGAACTCCCCCTGATGCAGCTTTAAGCTGTTCCCTAATGTTCCATCATCAGTCATCACAGAGAAGAGATCAGCACCTCACTCTCCACTCCACTTCATGAGGAAGCAATGAGGTCAGCCCTCAACCTCCTCTAAGCTCAACTAACCCCAGGTATCCTCAGGCACTCCTCCTAAGTCATGCCTTTTAGACCTTTCGCCATCTTTGTTGCCCTCCATTGGACACATTCTAATAATTTTATTTCCTTATATTGTGGAACCCCAAAATGCACACAGTACTTGAGGCTAAATGAACACTAAATATTGTGGGACAAACACTTGTTTTGACTGGTTAGATATAATGTGTTTAAGGCTCTTAATACAGTTGGCCCTTTTGTCTGACAGGGCAGAGTGTTGACCCATAATGAGCGTACAGTTAGCCAAAACAGCTGGATCCCTCTGCAGCACTTGTTCCTCCGCATCTAGAATTATACCATCCCCGGTGCAGAATCCAACATTTGTTCCATTAAATTTTATATGATTTGTGATTGTCTAGTGCTCTAATCTATCAAATTTTCTCTACTCTCAAGGGAAGTATCTATATTCAGTACTATTCACAGACTTACCTAGTGTTCATTCAGCTCTTGTGTCCAGTCATTGATAACATCTTTGAAAAGAACTGTCCCTAAAATTGAGATCTGAGGAACACTGCTAGAAAATGGCCCTAGCCTCAGGTTACCCCATTTCCTCCAAAACTTTAATCACTATCATTTGGTCAGTTGTAAAACCATCATATTGTGTACATGTCCATCTGTATGTTAGACATTTTGTCCGGAAGGATACAGTGAGAGACAGTATCAAAATCTTTGCTTAAATAATAATAATTAAAAAAACCCACACATCTACTACATTCCCTTTCGGAAGGTTACCCCTAGGTGGGTAACCTTGTTGTAAAAGGAGATTAAGTAAGTTGGATATCAAACTAGGAGATAGCCACATCTAGCTCCCATTCTATCATAGACTGTGCCCAAGGTCCAAGTTGGGGTCCTATCCATAGTGTGCTAGTGTAACTTACAGTCTATCAGAAAAATTAAAATCTGCAGTCAAAATGAGCATTCCAGTAATTTCCATGAAAATATTGACAAAACTGATAAAATTAACATAGAAGCTTTTAAAATTTTGTTGAATAATATTTTATGATAAAAACCAATTCCATTAGAACCATTTCTGTCTGACTGCACTGATTAGTCTGTGCATAACAAATCTCAAAGACTTTTGCATAAATATCCTCAAAAAAAATCCAGGTGGATCTACAGCATAAAGGCATTGTGTTTAATGTTAGAGTTCAAGTGATGAAAAAATCATCTATGGATTTGATAAGGTGTTAAAATAATTTAACTTTGGTTTTAAAATCTATATTTTGTTTCATATTGAAACTTTCTGTGGTTAAATGCTGGCCCAGAGAATTTTTGTGCTTTTATTACTAATTAATAAGCCTCTTAGAATGAAATATCATGTTCTCCCTGGCATTTGAGAATGAAGCTGACCTCAAGAAAAAGTGTTTTCCCTGCCACTCTTTTCATTTATTCTTCCCCCTTACTCAGATCCTGTGATTTTTGCAGAACTACACATGTTGATCTTGCAAAATACTGTTTTCTTCAATATCTCTGCAAGTCCCATAGTCATAACATTTCAGACAGAGATTTGCTGTTTGGTTTCCTTTATTTAAAAAAAATAAAAAAAAATAAAAAAAAATTATATTACTCTAGCTTGTACAGCAAATCCAGGGCCTGGATTTAATCCTTGCATTGGTATCATTTGTAACAGCTCATATTAAGGCTCTGTGATATCTAGTAGAAACAACTCCATATGGATTTTATTACATTCTTTAGTTAGGTTAAATAACCTGAAATTATGCAGGCATTTTGCCACTGATGTATTATCCAGAAGTAAAAACAAAGTTGGGGGAGAGCACATAAAATAAAATCTAAGACTGACTTTGACAGACAGCAGTTTGTTGGGAACTTCATAACCATCAGATAGTTTATGGGCATGAGAAACACCTCTTTTGGCATGTACAGTAGAATTACTGAGCAGAAGAAAGTAGCAGAGGGGATGAATTTATCTCTTTATCTTTATAATATTAATAAAATAATTCTGCTAAACTCCCAGCTATAGTGCTTTAACATCGATGGGCAACTAAGAATCATCATGCTGCTCTCTCACTCCCCCTTCGCAGAAGGACATGGGGTAGAAAATAGGATGAAAGGAAAGCTCGTGTGTTGATATAAGGGCAGGAAGATCACTCACCAGTTACCATCACAGGCAAAACAAACTCAGTGTAAGGGAGGTTAGTGTAATTTACTACATCTTAACAGACTAGAACAGTGAGAATCTAAAAGTAAATTAAAAACACCTTCACCCCCACATCCACTATCTTCTACTTCCTCCCTTCATCATCTGCCACTCCTTCATGGTCACTCTCTGCCCCTGCTCCAGTGTGAGGTGCCTCCCATGGCTGCCATCCTTTCCAAACTGATCCCTGTGGGCTTCCCACGTGCTGCAGCTCTCCAAGCACTGCCCCATCACGGCTCCCTACCACAGGGCCCATCTTTCAGGAGCTGCTCCAGCACGGGGCCCCATCCGTGGCAGCTCCCTCAGGCCTCCTCTGGGATCTGCTGCTGTAGGGGCTGTCCATGGGCTGCAGCCTCCTTCAGGCCACATCCACCTGCTGCACCATGGGCTCCTCCACGGGATGCGCGTGGAGATCTGCTGCAGGGGGACAGCCTGTTCCACCACGGGCGTCTCCTGGGCTGCAGGAAATTTCTGCTCCGTGCCTGAAGCACCTCCTGCCCTCCTCCTGCACTGACCTTGTTGTCTGCAGGGCTGTTTATCTCACATTTTCTCACTCTCAGCTGCTGCATATTTTTTTCCTTTCTTAAATCTGCTCTCCCAGAGGCACAACCAATGTTACTCACTGGCTCAGTGCTGGCCAGTGACAGGATTCATTTGAAGCTGACTTGGGCTGCTCCGAGAGGCCACCCCTCCAGTCCCCTGGCTATCAGAGCCTTGTTATGTAAGCTCAGTGCACCACCACAGCATCAAAGCACTGCATTGAAAAAACATCTTGTTCACTGTTATTGTTCACAGGTATTAGCTTGAAATGTGAAAGCAGATACCACTCACATGGTACACAATTTTTTTCCAGCTTCACTGAGCACATCAAATGGTATTTTTATTGTGAGTTACATATTCTTTGATACCTCCTAGTACTTACCTTTTTCCTTTCATTTGTAAGGCCCTTCAAAATTCTTCTTTACTTTACCACTTTTTTTGTCTCTTCATATTGACCCACCTGTACTACTTATGATGTCCTCTTCAATGCCGTGCTCTTATCCCTCCTTTGCCTTAGACTTTTCTACATGAGCTTCTATACACAAATATGTTACTGTCCATATGCTTCATGCACTTGGATGGGTATAACAATTAGATATGCAGCTCCATGCTCTTTATTCTAAGCTCCATTGCATGCAAACATCACAAGATAGAATCTTAGAGATCAATAATTTGGTTGCTTGATGGAGAAAGTTGGTGGGCTGAAATAATAGATGTGACATTTTAGAATAAATAATTGATGTCTTAAATTCTATGGTGAAAATAAAGTATCTATCTCTGCTTTCTGTATTATGAAATATGTTAGCATGAAATAACATCTGCTGATGTTTTATTTCATTTTAGTTTACTTGAACACAAAATTTTAGAAATGGAAGAAAGGCATAAAGAGGAGCTGGACACTTTGAAAGTGGAAAAAGAGAATCTACAGAACTTGGTCACTCGACAAAGCTACATAATCCAGGAACTAGAGAAGCAGTTAAACAAGGCAACAGCCAATAACAGTGTCCTGCAGAAGCAGCAGCTTGAATTGATGGATACAGTTCATACTCTAATTTCTCTCTGTTCCAAGGAAGGAGGTAAGAAAGCAGAATTATAAAAACATTACAAATACTAGGAAATTTCATCTGAAGTGCTGTATTTTTGAAAGGTATAACTCAATGAGCTTATTACAAGAAAGAGAAGGACATGGAGGTATTTAAGAGATGTGTGGATGTGGTGCTTAAGGACAGAGTTTACTGGTGGACTTCGTAGTGTAACGTGATGGTTACACTCGGTGATTTTATGTGTCTTTTCCAAGCTAAATGTCCCTATGATTATAATTGAACGAAAGACCAGATAAGAACCCACCAATCAAATAAAGTTCAGGCAGTGCTGAGGCCAATTCTGTTGCCAACAGTCATATCTTATTTTTTAAATTTAATATTGAGTTATTATGCCATAACCTTAGCTTATGAAAGCCACAATTTCATTGACTTCCTTTGAGCATCTGTCTTCTGCTGGAGGTAATCTGGCCAAATGTGTTAACTGATGGTAACTTTATAGATGCCTACTCTAGACTTCCTTTACAACCACTCAGGAGAAAATGGTACAAAATGGAGGAAAGTAACACAGAATTCTTTACATAAACACGTTTTAAAGTTCAGATGCAGGTACTTACAGTGCAGTAGCCATCCAAAAGATGAATCTCCTACACTGAATGAATTTTTTGCTTGTAATGAGGGATCAAATTTATTTCTGCTGCCTTTCTGGATATTGTTTGTTTGTTTCTGAGTACAAAAGGCACACTACGAACACATGAAATAGAAATAATATCTTTTGAGAGAAGAGATTGACAAACCATCTAGGACAATTCTGCTCATGTCTGAGTTTGTTAGTAAAAACATTTCTTATAGACACTGAGAAAGGAATTCAGGTGGGATTTTAGTTTTGAAATGCTAAAGACACTACAGGATGTCTCAGGAAAAACATTCCTTTCATCAGGACTGTCCAAGGGAGCTGGCAGAAAGAGACAATATGATAAGTGGAGATCACTGTGAGGAATGGAAATAAGACACTGGAAAGAATACGTTAGTAACTACAAAAAACAGGGCAGACTTATAAAGGGAAGAAGAGATGTGAGGGAGAGTATGGCAAAGGCCATATCCTAATATTACCAGCTAAAAGGGGATTAATGGCTGAGCCTGATATGCCATTTAGTGGGTTAAAACCACTATTGGGGAAAGAAAGTTGAAGAAAGAAACAGATCCATCTGGGAAGAGGTCACCAAAACCCTTTTTGAGAAAGAATACAGACTAAACATTGAGAGAAACTGTAGATGCAAAGTTCTGCTGGTCATTCAGTGAGTGTGGATGTGTGGATGAAAGAGGTCTATGTGAGGTTAAGCACCAGCAATCCAAAGTGCCCAGCACATTTACTCATTGTAATCCTAGAGTTCTAAGTTCTATAAATAATTTTTAAAAATAATAATAAAAAAAAAAATCAAAATCATTTCACCAGAATCATTATTCAATATTTGGTTCAAGAGGCACAAGAACATGTTATATCGTTCACACTATTCAGCTCAAGGCAGTGTGGGTTTGCTCTCTGCTATATATTCCCATGCAACTTGTGTGGCTTTAATGTGAATAGTTCCAGTGACGAGGATTACAGCTCATCCTTTGGAAGTGTTTCATGCTTGGACCTATGTTGATAGACTACTTTTTTTTTTTTCTTCTTTTTACTTTTTTTTTTTTTTTCCTCATGTCCATTTTAAATGTTCTTTTCTGCTTATTCTGTTATATAGTTCCCCAACATTTTGAAGTAAATAACATCCCTCATAATAGGCAGTTCTCATATCAGTAGAGAAACATTGTGATGCAATGTAAATCCCTTATTATGTTTTGTGATCTTTTGGCAAAGAAACCTGGCAAAGTTGTATTCAGGGTGTTCTAATAGAGTTGAGATGTATTTTTAAAATTAATATCAATACAAAAGATATATAATTTTCAGATGGAGGTATACTGCAAGTTCTTTTTAAGGCTAGAAAAAGATTTTCAAAATATTCAGAATTTGAGTCAAAATAAAAAAAAAGCAAAACACATTTTTCCTAAACTTAGTTTCCTCAGATGCTTCTTATAAAGACTTTGAAAGAGGATTTCAGAAATGGATGTTTAAAACTGGGCTCCTGGCACAAATTCAGGTCTCTGAAAACCTGAATTTTCAGCAGTCTTTTTACTGCTGAGGAACTGTGGAAGTAAAAGACACTCAGCATGGTTAAGTACCTAAATATAATTTTAATTGCCTAACTCTAAGCCTCCCTTTTGGACTCTATTACATTCTGTGTATTACCATGGTAAGAATTTTGCTTGGGTACATTTTTGAGAAAATTTAATGGAAAATAATTGCAGAAAAGTTTCCACTTTCTATCTAAGTCAAGCTACCTAATATTTTGGTAAGTATATCCACAGTTGAAAAAGAAGCCAAACAGCTTAAGTTAAAATAATGTCCTAGAATACAAGACTATTCCAATGAAGGCAGAATACTAAATCATTGTAGCAAAAATTACTACCAGCTTCAGTCTACGTGAATATATTTTGAAAATGGAAGAGTATGTGTGCTGGGAATACAACTAAAGCTACTCTAAATTCTCACCAAATATATGAAGTTTAGTCTTCTACATATCTTTATGTATGCACTAATGTTTAACGCATAAAGTATGCTATAAGAAGTGGTGTTTATTGGGAGACAGAGAATAGCAAATGTGGTACATAAATCAGTGACACCCCTTCCGTCTTATACTCTGGTCATCTAATTTCATAAGGGATATAGCAGAAATGGAAACGGTCCAGAGCAGAATAGGATAATGGAAATAATTACAGACCTGGAACGATTTCCATATGAGGAGAGAGAGCTGTAACATACAGAATTATTGGATGAGAAAAAAAGGTATGTACGATACTGTTATATAAACATACTAAATAACTAATGTTAGAGAGAAGGAGAGCCTGTAACACAGGCTTATTTGCCATTGATAAAAGATAGTTTACTATCTAGTGATAATACTTGGTTATGTGAAGTATTTGTTATCATCTACTTTTGTATTTCACCTGTGGCTGGATAAATGTTATGTGGATTTCTGAAGAACATAAAGGGAAATGAGGAAGAGAGAAAAAAGTGAAAGAAAGAAAGAAAGAAAGAAAGAGAGAAAGAAAGGAAGGAAGAAAGAAAGAGAAAGAGAAAGAGAGAAAGAAAGAGAAATAGAAAGAGAGAAAGAAAGAGAAATAGAAAGAGAGAAAGAGAGAAAGAGAGAAAGAAAGAAAGAAAGAAAGAAAGAAAGAAAGAAAGAAAGAAAGAAAGAAAGAAAGATACAAAGAAAGAAAAAAAGGAAAGAAAGAAAGAAAGAAAGAAAGAAAGAAAGAAAGAAAAAGAAAGAAAGAAANAGAAAGAAAAAGACACACAGAGGATAATGTTTAAAAATGTAGATGGACTATAAGACAAAATCCAGATCCCACTTTCAGTGTTGGTTTTGTTAGAGACCAGTTTTGAGATGGGGACCACCTGTCAAACATGAATTGTTTGTGAGTTTGGTTTCCAAAATACCACCCACCTCTCTCCTATTGTGAGTGATAGGATTTCAGTTGCATGTAATCCTTAAAAATAGAAACACTGAAAGGTCCCAAAGCCTACAGAGTCAAATAAATGCAGGATACCATGGGGACCCACATATCTCCATTTTGGCCTGTGCCTATGGCTGAACAAATTTGTCACAATGTTTATGTATTTTTTAGGCAGGGATAGCAATCTTGGCAGGAGTTGTCAATAAATTTCTGAATTAGCATTTCAAACAAAGCAGTGATTTCAGACACTAGCCTTGCAATTGAAATGATTGTTCACTATGGTGGAAATTTAAAGTAACTTTTTAGAAATGGAATAATTTCCAAACTTGACTCTAAAAAAAGACAAATGCCTATAACTTTTACTTTTCCACAAAAGAAGAGTAGAGAAATAGAAATGTTGAGCTGCAGGCTTAATTAATCACCACAGAGGTACTACACATCTATCTCCAAGGCTGTAGAAGACCTTCACCTATCTTTGGATAACAGAGTTGGACAGAGGTCATTGTGTTCTGTGCAAAGGTCATCAACGATTTTGTGGTTTTATTTTCTTAAGATAATTCATTCCTCACACTGCTTTGAGGATTATCTGTCTGAGGATGGATAAATCATTTTGCTCTTTTGTGTATGAATGGAAAATCAAATAGTTTTTTCTTATCAATAGCCTTCTTTTTCCTATTCATTGTAAGATGTTACAGTTCTCTGGATGAAAATATTATATTTGGGATTGTGTGTATAGTTCTTCAGTTAAAAGTGCTGTTTCTCTCACTAATGGGTAGTACTATGAGTATTTCAGAATATTCGAGGCCAGGCTGGATGGGCTCCTGGGCAGTTTGATCTAGTGAGCTAGTGGCTGGCAGCCCTGTCCACGGCAGGGGGGTTGGAACTAGATGATCTCTGAGGTCCCTTCCAACCCAAGCCATTCTATGATTCTATAATTCTATGAATATGTAAAATATAAATTTTCTGTTGACTCAGGTGCATTGTTGTCACCATCAACCAATAAACATCTAACAATA
>VXAV01004360.1:42733-78316 GCA_013399715.1 Alectura lathami
TGGAGAAAAGGAGGCTGAGAGGTGACCTCAATACTCTTTGCAGCTCCCTAAGGAGGGGAAGTGCAGAGGGAGGTGTTGGGTTCTCCTCCTTGGCCACCAATGACAAGACATGTAGGAACGTCAGAAAGATGCACCAAGGGAGGTTCAGACCATGAGGGTGGTCAAACACTTCCTAGAGAGGTGGCTTCCTAGAGAGGTGGTTGATGCCCCATGGCTGTCAGTGCTCAAGAGGCATTTAGGTAATGTCCTCATTGTGGTTAGCCCAGATGTGGTCAGGCAGTCAGACTAGATGATCTTTGAAGGTCCCTTCCAACTGAACTATTCTACACTATTCTAAAAAGAGCAGAAGATTGCTTAAAAAAAAAAAAAAAAAAATCAAGTTTTTCCATCCACAATTCACAAATCTCACTATTACAGATGTATTCCACTTTATGAGCTGCCTGTATCTGTATTGTGAAATCCAAGGGAGAAAACCTGAATTTGCATTTTTCACTGAGTGTCTTGGAGGTGAGGTCTCCCTTACCTTTCCTGTAGCCAAATCTGAGTACAGGACCCACCAAGGTGGAAGGCACTGCAGTGCTGCAGTTTTCCCAGCAGTGTTGTGTAGATGTTCCATAAAACATACACATCAGTATCAACTTTTTTCTTTGTTTCATAGGTTTGTTTGTTCATGTACTGTCAACTTCCTGTTTTCTTCAGAGACTTTGTATGTTCATACACATTTTTCAGAGATGCTCAAAAAGTTCAAGAATTTTCAGGGTTCAGTTTTGCCTGACTCACCTAACATTGACAGTGTAGATGCAGAGACTTGATCTACACTTCCTTTAGAGACAACAAAGGAGCTTTTGTCAACTTAGATGTCTTAGGATGAGGTGAATTGCATCCGAATGTGCCTTTTTCTTTCTATAAAGGGTGAAAAGAGTAGTACTGCTATTTATACAATCAGTATCTACATTAGGAGAGATGAATTTTGTAATTACTCTTTTCTAAAAGTAAAGAAATAAAGATATTTATACCAAATCATAATATTTTATATACATATATATACCTTTTTCAGTCAAGGTTAGCTTCATTTACAAGTTACATGGTATAATAAAATACAAACAAATACGTTAGTTAAGATCAAGTCAGACTGTGGCTTAATAGAGATACTGTTCTTAAATAAGTTAATTTACATGTACGTCATTTAATATATCTGCCAGTGGGATAATATTTGAGTGCTTCAAAATAAACTCAGGGATTCCTGTATTTATCCGTATTGACTTGTTGATGGTGACAGCAAGGGATCAATATTTATTACTGCTGAAAAATGAACACTTTGAGTATATATTTTTGTATCTCAGTTCTTGGTTGTTAGTATTGAAATTGATTACCCTTTGGTATTCCTGCGGTATATCTCAGTGCCAAATCCCTCTTCACTCTGCTTTGTGAAAATGGTATCATTCACTCACACCAAAAATATTAGAGGGGATAGCAGCATATATAAACCAGCCAACAGCACTGCTAGTGTCACCCAAATGACTTGTTATTGAAAAATTTCTTTGCATGCAAAACCATGGTTCAGCTGAAAGCTGAAATGCACATTAGGGTGCCTGTGTGGAAGAATATAAATCAATTAAAGAAATATGGACCTGGAGATATTCAACAAAGCCAGTGGCTTAATCTCTCTTGTAGCAGTTTGTGAAAGACTTCTTTAGTTCTCATCTCTCACTGAATAGCTGGTTACTGGCAAAACTGCTGTCTCAAGCAGAAACTATTAAGGAACTATATTGCAGCTGGATAATTAAGTGTCTTTATCTCTTTGTAAATGGGCCATAAGGCATTCTATTTCAGCTCACTAATGAGGACCACTTTATGGTATTCCTAAGTGATGTCTTTCAAATGCACAGTGAATTGAAGTATTATTGTTGTTACCAGTCACTAAGGCTGGATTTATTGGGAAACAAACTTGATAACTGTTGATAATTTATTAGGTAGTAAATAATTATGCCCTGGAGAGAGTGAAAGCTCACTATGTTAACATCGTTTTCCAAGACCTAATCAATTCCTGCAGCACTACAGGAGGGAAATTCTGCCTTAAATGATTTATGTAATAAGTAGTTGGATAACTTGAGTGCTCTTGCTATGCCATTGTTTGCTTTTCTTACTTCAGACTCTTAGAGGGAAGAAGAAAATAGAAATGTAATATTCCGCTAGCTGTGAAAACTTTTCGGTAAATGTTAATGTGAGGCAACTAATTTGCTGAGCCTTTTCTCTTCCCTTCCCAGCTTAAAGGTGTGGATCTGAAATTCTTTTTTGCAATGAACCTTGGTGTACCTAATGAAACTGGGACTTCACTAGTTCCTAGGCTGGCAGAATCAACTTAGCCCTGCTAACTGCCTTTCAGCATGGTAATTATGCTGGGTTGTAGTAAGAGAGGTTTGCACATTCATTTGGGCCTCCCACATGCAGTAAATGGTATGTACAGTACCATGAAGGGCTATTTTTGCTTTTGTCATTTCTCCTTAAAAGCAGTTTTGCTTCTCCATGCATTCTAGTGATAGTAGGGTCACAGGATAAGTCAAATTAAATGAGCTGTTCCAATGGGATTATATGCCTGTTGAAAACAAACAAACAAAAACAACAAAAACAAAAAGCCCTCTGAATTCCCCTCCCTCCCCTCCACCCCCCTCAGAAACAAACAAACAAAAAACCCTTTCTGCTAGTTCTCATGCTAATTGACTCACTCTGTGTCTATAGAGACAATCTACAACCAACAGCAATAGGAAGAGCAACACCACTCCTTGAAATGACATTCTTCAGGTTGATTTCGGGTAATAACTAAATGCTCCCTTAAACATAACAAGAAACTGTTTTCTTATACTGCCATTAACTCTGAAAGTTTTAACTAAGGTCAGGATTTTCCATTCTAATTATTCCGCAGATGAGTGTATCCAAGGAAGGGGTTTTAGAGTTCTGTTTTCTCCCAAATTCTGTTTCTCCCAAGTAACCATGCAAGTTCAAGGTAAATCTCCCACGTAAACATTTAATGGAAAGCCCAGGATGTATTTCTTGAGTATTAAGGATTGAAATGAAAATAATGTTTTATAAATAACTACAAAAGAATGGAAAGTAAATCAGAAAAAAAATTGTACCATTGTATAATTCATGATATGCTCAAATATTATTTAAAATGTTGGAACCTATTTCTCAAAAACAAAACCAAAAAATACTGAAAAAGAACAAAAAATAATGAAGAGTGTGACATAGATCCCATTAAGTATATTAGATCTAGTTCAAGTGGTGAAAAAATTGAAGTAGGATACGATAGAAAGTATTGGTGACTTGCAGAGCATAGATGCAGAACTACTGACTCTTTTAGACAAGAACAAAGGGGTACCATCTGAAAAATCCTGGTTAAAATCTAACAGTGAGAGATTGTCCTTCACATGATATTTGTATGGGCTTCTTTGATATGACACTGTGAATTATTAAAGCTGACATAGGTTCAAAAGAACAACTGGAGGTGTTTGTGGAAACAAATTCATTCAAAGCATATTAAATATAAGGATAATATATAGCTGCTAGAGGAAGTGCGTATGCTGTAACTTCCTGGTAATGCTATCCTGCTTTTTTCCTCTTCTTCAGTCATCTCCTCCTGTTAAATCTCCTTTTTGAGCCTAGCCCTTGGGAAACCTTATGAAAAAGAAAATAAGGAGAAAATATGTAACTATAAAGTTGTAAACAAAGAAAACAGAGAAGCATAGAGTTAAAGACCAAAAATGTCTGGGAAAGGAACAGGAGTGGGACATCTCAACAAAATCCACAGATCCCTGAAGGCATCCAAGAGCCAGTAGAATCTTCTCAGTGATGCCCTCTGTGGAGATGGGGGCAATGGGCATGGGCTTCCCCATTGAGTTCCCTTCTGATGAAAGAAACAGAGCTGGCTGGGCTGGCCAGGCTTGAGGACAAGCTGGTGAGGAAGCTCTCTATCTTTTAGGGCCTCGTGCTGGAGACAGCGTGACTGGGGAGGCTGGAGCTACAGTGGAACCTTGTACAGCCATACTCATAACTCATTTGATGTTAATAGGAGCCTGGACACTGATGTTTTATAAACCATAATCCACAAATACATAATCTATAAATTTGATTTTGTAGCAATAGATTTAGGGTAAAACCTAGGGTAAAAAGAAAAAGCTTCAAGAAGTGGAATGTGATATTTTCTTCCCTTATTTATGAAAATCTTTATAATCTAGTTCCCAGGACCAAAATATTTTATTCCAGCATGTCAACACAATTTTTTTTCCAGTATTCCTCTGGCCAACTCTTTTTGCTGTATTTGGAACAATCTCACAAAGAAATATTACTTTGAAAAGCATTTTGGTGAATTGATACTTTGCTGGAAGGAAAATATATATCCAAACGCCAGTCCTAAATTTTCCCCCACCTCCCCAATAAACAAACATGAGCAGATAAGCATGCACACAAACTGCCTTGTCTGAAGAGACTGTTGGACTTCTAGACATCCAGAAGAAACTTTCATATTAATATCCTTCTGGTATTTTTAAGATGATACTCAGACTTCATGGATATGAATATAAAACATGGTGTTAATACAGGAAAATGTAAAGTTGACCTTGGAGGTAGTTTTGAAGCACATGGTAGTAGTTTGCCTTTCTCTCTAATAATTTAGAATTGGGTACTTTGTGCATGTAAGATTTATTTTAAACCTTTACTTAGCCATCTAGATCCATAAAAAGAAGCATAAACTGCTGATGTTTTATCAATAATAAGTAAGTGCAGTATTTTTCAGATTTGAAGAATAGAAATTTACTTCACAGTGGTTGTTATAAGTTTTCTATTTTTTTTTGACATTGTCTAGAGTGGTTAATGATGACTTTTTATGTATCTGAAAAGACTAGAATCCAGAAAATGCACTTTTCAAATCCTCTTTGCCAGGTACACAAACATACTCTTATATGGCTATAATTTTAGTCTGTAGGCAACCAACACCATGGTTGTCTGGAGAGCAAATCTGAGTTGAAGTGTGCCTCCAGTTTTTGCCTGTTCCTGTGATGCATGGAACATTTGCAGCACAACTGTTATTGCAGAGTTGTCTGGTGTGATACTGGGATATTACAGACATCTATTAGATTGCAGCTCAATATTTGTTCTCAAGCAGAGGTTGGTATATGCAAGACTAGGCCACTGAAGCAACAGACTGTACCTCTGGATGTAAGTCAGCAAAAACTTTTCTCCTCAAAACAAAAATAAGCTTCACCCTTTCTCTGCTATATCTGTTTGTGGTTCCTGGTGCTAACTCTGGGAACATACATACATGTATGGCCATGTTCCAGGCCTCCACAATGGGGATATTTGACTGACGTCCTTCTGATAATATTAGCAAGCTGTTCCTGATCTGATTCTTCATAAGCCAGGTGCTATCCGCAGTTTTAACTGCAACTGCAGTGGAGCACAGCAGCTGCACCCAAGTGCCTGAAAAAAAAAATAGAGACACAGAGGTGTAGGATTTCCCACTGTGTGTCTGGAACCAAGACAAGATTAAGACAAACTTTGTTTGCAGTCTTGGTACAGATATAAACTACCATGCTGTAGTCCTTGAATGACCCTGTACTGGAATTCTGCAGCTGTAGGTAGAAAGACATCAGTTTACAAGCTTCTGCTTTCCAAATTTTTAGAAGCTCCTCATCTGAGACAGAAGATTTCAACTCAGATGCTTTTGATAGAGCAGCTAGAATTTGGCTTAAACATATTTGCCAATAAGTTGTTGGAGGGAGGCTTTTCCTTCAAAGCTTCAAAAACATGAAGACATTTTTGTTTCTTTTGGTATGTAGAACAAGTACTAACACCTATAAGAAAATTAGATTTATGTAAGTAAAACATTAAAACTATGAAAATATAATAATTAGTGAAGACTGCATAAATCTCTTCATATCTGTGTAAGTCACCATCATACACAAAAAAAAATGGTTGCCTTTCATTAGTGGCAGTATGATTACAGGACATAAGACTCTAGTGATTAACACAGTCTCAACTGATTTCACAAATATGGCAGTGCAGAGTTTAAATAATTCAGTATAAATGAATGTGGCTTTGACTGATTGATCGGTTCAGTCAACATAATGAACTGTAGTTTAATATTCTTTATTGTTTACAGACAAACTGCACTGTTCATTCACCAAATATCTAACAGCCTTGAAAAGCATTGAGATAACTACTTCATTTTCTTAAAACCATTCAGAATTCTCAAAAAAATCAGGATATTAATTTTTAAATATTTTTTTCTAGTAAGATCAGATTACATAATTTTCATATAGATAAGAAAAAAGATACACGCTATATATTTTCTCTTTTGTGTTCAGATCCTCTATACCCTCGACTCCAAAACCCAAGGGGTCTACCTCTAGTCTCTTTAGATGCTCTCTGCCAAAGGCTCCAGGTGGGACCCTTCTCCCCGGCTGCAGCGTAGAGCAAGATTGTCACATCTTGTCCTGCTCGGTCTGGTCCCAGGGCTACTTTGACGTCTCTTCCAACCCAAGACATTCTATGATTCTATGATTCCTAAACTGAGTTATTTTCATGACTGATAGCCGAAAAACAGCTTCATTCTACACAGAGGCACACGCAACTAACAAACAGTGATGAGATTGTTTTGGAAAAAGGCCCTGTGCATCACAGCTCTCACTTGCAAGCTGCAGTAAGCTTTTCTAAGAAAACTGAAGAGGTTACAACTTCAGGTGCTGACCCTGTCTTTCCACTGAAGGTTAATGCCCTGTTAGAAGCAGCAGAAATGCTGCTCAGCCCTGGTAATTCGCAGCTCCTGGGCTAGCAGAAACCCCATTGATTTGGGTTCCTGTCCTTCTTCAAGGCCACAGAGCGGCTGCACTGCCAGGGTGCAGCCATCTGGCAGAGCCCTGGGCACTTACAGATGGTACCTGCTGTATTGCCTGGGCTCAGATCATCATCCAAGACTTTGGAGAAAAAAAAAAATTAAAGCCAAAGAACTGATAACTGAAAGAAATAATTCACAAGGTAGGGAAGCATAGGTAGTGTAGACCAAGGAGGAAGTTATTGGGCTAAAAAAGAAGTAAAAGCCTTTTGAACATGCAATGAAAGAAATTTATTTTGTTTGTTAATTCTTTTGTTCAGGAAAGCAGGTTTTACACATAGGCATCATTACTTCAGAAGAGCATGACTTCATCACGAGTTTATTCAACCAGAAATGGCAAAACTAAAAAGCCCTCCAGGGCTCCAAATTTTGGCTAAGCATTCAGGTTTAAAAATGTAATATTATTTTACTTGATATAGACTTATCTTTTTCTTCAGATACACAAAACTTTGGCTAAGTATTGTAACTGAAAATAGCTAAACCAATGGTAAAGTCAGTTAAGATGTTTAAGCAGAATAAAGAAATATAATGGCTACACATTTTGTTTTAAAACTATTTCCTTGACCCTTATTACCTTTTAAATATTTATTTACATGTTTACCAGTATATCATTCAGGAACCTCACTTGATGCATAAAGGATTCAGGGTCTATGAAATCTTATAGAAAAAAAAATTATTGAATGTTAGAAGTGGTTTGGAGATTGTATGGAATATTAAGTTAGAAAAACAATATCAAACCTTAGAAAAAACATTTTACTCTGCAAGAACATTACCAGTAACATTCCTGAGTGTTAATTTTCTGATAACTTTGGGCTGTTCTTGCAAATTACTACCTGATGTATTAAAGAAAACTGAACTTTGTGCTGGTCCTGCTAAGTATACTGTGCTGCAATATGTAACAGCTCAGCAACAGCTTCACAAGGGGCTAAGCTCTCCTTCCCGTGGGAGCACCAGCTTCTGAGAGAGGGATGACAGGCACCTAAAGCAAGCCATCTTGTCCTGGCAACAGCGGTCCTGTGGATGAAACCCACTGTTGTAAAAGAAGGGTATTGCGTTACTTAGTCCATGGGAAATTACCATATCTGCTTTGTGTGGTCTCAGGTATTTCAGCTGCCTGATACTGAGAGGAAGGGAGGAACTGGGCATCTGTAGGGCATTAATATGTCCTTGTCACCTACCTCTCTGAAATCGTAAACAGTTTTGTAGTGTTTTCTCTAGTTTCTAAGCAAAAGGAAGAGTTCTATTTCTAGGTATGCTTGCTAGATATCAATTTCCTTAGAAAATTCTTTTCAAAATTATATCTAATTCATCTGGAATTAAAATTTTACCTTATTTAAAAGTCAGATAATGTTAACTTCGGGAGATAATTTTTTTTTTTTTGTCTCACTTTCAGTTAGAAAGGAATGAAATTCAAATTTCAGTCTCCCTGAGTGACTCTTAAGTAGTTATTTCCAAGTGTTTTGCAATATGTATATTATGGTAAAATAGAGGTAAGATGATCTTTCTACATATATTATACATATTAAAATATAAGTACTTTAAGGCTGAAGGAAATGAAGACTGCCTCTGCACAGTGAAATACATTTTTAGACAAGAAAGACTGATGTCCACAGTTTTAACAACAGTGCTAGAGAAATTCAGGCCAGGAAGAATGGATTTAATCTAAAGCCCCCTGAAATCAATGAGAGGCTTTGCTTTAACTCCTCCGGGATTTGGCTCCAACCCCAAGTAATTATTCAAGCTGGACTTTGGCCACTGATGCTAACACCATCTGCTTACAGAAAACTACTGTGAAATCTTTAATTAACACAAATCATGAAGGCCTCACTCCTATGACTTACCTAAAAATGACACCTTCCAGAGTGCACTGTTCCGTGTGCCTTGCTGAGGACCTCACTTGCTGCTGTCTCACAGGGAAGTGTCACCTACTGCATAGCCAGCTCTACATTTCTTTTCCAAATATGGCCAAGTTTCAGAGTAGTTGATTTTCCAATTGAAGTTGACATGCAAGTACATTAACCAAGTTTTATTTTTATTGATGGCATTGGATAAAAATAATAAACAGAGCATATGCATGGAAAGGGAGAAATAAGAGGTTTTGTTCATCTCCATACCTAGAGAGCAGGATAATCTTATAGTTTAAGACTGGATTTATCACTGTTTTTCCATTTTTGCCTTTTTACAAAACCATTGAGGGAAAACATTTAATGTTTTTCCTCCTCAATATCCTCATTTGTGTAATGATATTAATGCCAGTTGATCTTGCAGAAATTTACCATGCTACAATATTGCTTTGAAGTGTTCAAAGGTGAGTTAGTATATCAAGCTGTAAAGCATACTATCTTACAGCCTGGATGGTCCCACATGCTGTGCAAGGCTGTTTCTCTTTTGCACACCATTATCATTAAGCACCAGATTTGCAGTATGGGCCACTTCATTGAGAGTGAATAAGGCGTAGTCCTTTTTGTACCTATAACTCAGATTTTTGAGCCAAAAAATGAAAAAAGATGTGCTGTCACCAAACAATGAGTGCGTCTGGAGGACTTAAATGTTGTTTCCTTATTGTATGGATTAATGAAGTGCTGGCCTGGGCCCTGCACAGCACTTACGGACATGTTTAACTTTAAGAATCTGAGTAGACTGATGGATTTCTATGGGAATACTGATGTGCTTAAAGTATGTGTTGTTGGAATGAAGTCATATCCTTTTGTATCGTGTGGGGTCAGGCTATTTTTGTTTGCGAAAGTGAAGGGAACACTTTCAGATGTTACTCCTCCTACAGAAAATCTCCTGGCTGTTCAAGACTGGGATCCTCAAACATGTTCTCCTGATTTCTCAGCCTATATATGTGGTCTGTGACATGCAGGATCAAGATCTGCACTGGTGTTCTATCATTAATTGTTTTCCTGTTCTGAGTCATAAAAAGACTAAATATGACTCTATATAACTGACTTCAGAAGCACTGATTTTCCTTTTTTGTTTTTTTCTTTCACAAATTGTGTCTAGCAACTTATACGTAGACACGAAACTCATTAAATAATTCTCTGCCCAAAAAAAACAAACTTAAGCAAAAAACTCCCTTACCCCAAGCCCCTGGGCTGCTCAAAAAGCAATACATCATTCAGAAAAGGCATAGGCTCTCTCCTCCTAGGGTTTTGTGTTTCTGTCTCAGGTGAAGTCTGTCTCAGATCACATCACTGAACAAGCTTGTCCACCTCCACATGCCGTTGCTGGAGTGTTCTTTAACAACTTCCCAGATACAGCTTTAGCCAGGCGCAACACCTGCAGCTGCACAGCCCTTTGCACTCAGAAGGAATCTGCTGTGTTCATCTCTCTGTAGACAAGATGTTCTGTTTGGCTATTTGCCTCATGACTTCTGCTGGTGCCTTCTCTGCCATCTGTCTGAAAATTTCATAGTAGTTCTTTAATAGAATTTACCAAATGCACTGACTGTGTAAGAACCACAGTATAGTTATTACTGTGTGTGTTTAAGAGGAACACAATGTGCAAAAGAGAGGCTCTTTGAGAGAGAAATGCTTAAGATGACTGTTGTAGCATATTACTGTATATTTCTGTTTTGCAGTTTTACTTAAGAATGCAAAAAAGGAGGAAGAAAAGCCTTTCAGAGACTGTGCGGATGTGTATCAGTCTGGTTTTAACAAAAGTGGTGTCTACACTATTTATATCAACAATGTGTCGGATCCTAAAAAGGTAAGGCAAATATTTTTTTTTTTTTTTTTTTTTTTTTTTATTGTGATGTTTCCTGTCCTTAAAAGGAACATTTGGAGCCTTTATGGAAGCTACCATTCTTCAAACTGCTGCACTGATACAAATAAACTGTTTTTTATTCAGTCTTGAAAACATACAATGGAGTGAAGTAAATGATAAACTGTGGTATTCTAGACATTTGTCTTTCTCACTGACAGAGACTCATTCCTAAATTCCGACATACATTTAAAAGTTGACCCACTTCCTCCCACTCAGCAAGTTCAGTTGAATCAGAATATGACCACAAATAAGTCTGAAATAAGGTATAGAAGGTTATTATCTTCTCTTATAAAAATATTATTTTCTTCTACTACATTATCTTCTTTTATAAAAGATCTCTGGAAGCTTTTTAGTGAAAATGAAACATTACTTTGTAAAGGAGGCTTTTCTAGAATGTTTTTGGGGCTAAGGTGACTGAAAAAGCTGAAAGTTAGCAGAAGGTAGGAAGATGAAGGAATAGCCTAAGCCTAATTTATGCATGAGGAAATGCTGGCTTGCCCCAGTGGCAGGGCATTATTTGGAATAGCCCCCACTAAGGCTGTGGTCTGGTCTCTGCCAAGAGGCATTCAGCAAGTGGGTCAGATAGGGGGGATGGAACTGTGTCTTTCTGGTGATTTTATTCTTACTGCAGTGCAATGGTGACCCTGCAAACAGAAGAACGCAATAACAAATATTACCCATGTTGCTCCCTTATAGGTATTTTACAATGATACTAAGATGTGTAAAAATTATTTCTAAGGTGAATTTGGCTTTGGAAGGCCTTTGGAAGCCTGTGAATGTCAACACATTGTAATTTACTAAGGAATTCATGTTCATTAAACCATGACTACAATTGGAGTGGGAGAGTGCTGTGGGCAAAGGTCAATGTAGCTCTGACGAATATGAATGGACATTACATGAAATACAGAGACACCATTAAGTGCTACTGAACAGGACAAGAAGAACAAAAGGAGTTCTGTAGGAGCTGTTCACCTCAAAACAGAGATGTTACACCAACGTAAGAATTGCAGTGGATTTTTTTAGCCTTATTAAAGTTCCAGAATCTGGACTGCAATGAAAAACAGTGGCTATCTGAAAGCATTGTAGCACTGATGCTCCTGGTATATTTACCCTAAACACACTTCACTGGTAATACAAGGATAAAGACATTATGGAAGCTACTCAGTGTTTCTAGTATATCACTGTTTGCAGACTCTGTTATCAACCAATACAGGCAGCACAATTCAGCTTTTATCATTGCATTTTTTTTTTTATTTTTTATTTTTTTAATTCCTGGAGGCTTCTTGTTTTAGCAAGAAAATGTGGGAATGTGTGAGTGTGTTGAAGGGCTTTATGCTAGCACTTGTTTCTGCCTTGCCCCAGTGATAACGCAGCAAGAGCTGATCCTAGGCATGTTCATGTTAGTCAAGTGAGGAGTCTAATTGCTTTAACAGATGTTTTTTCAGACATTAAGGTTGTATTAGCAGTCTGCAAGGTAGCGCTGTGCAGAGATAGCTGAACCAACTCCAGCTGAGATAGCTTCAAAATCACATCAGCGTAGCACTGTGCCAGGACTAATTAGCCCAGAAGTAACACCACGCTGACACAGTTAGATTGTTCTGGGACCCAAGCTAATATCCTGATAGGTATTCTATGGAGACATATCAGCTTGTTTAAAGCAGGCTTACTTATCTGGAGTACCACAATGCAATGCACAACTCTGACATGTCTTAAATGGCCTAATGTATTGTTGCCTTCTGTAATACTCGCAGCCACTGGCAACTGTCTCATTTATAGTCATTTTATACTTTGGGTTACAAGACTAGACCTTCGTTTCTTTTTATATTTCCTGAGGGATACTTACATCCTGACATTCAATAGAAAATATCCCTTCATCATTTATACAAATGTTACTGTCAGCTCTAATGTTTTTCTCCTTATACCTTCCTGTATTCATAGAAAATCATCCTTCATGCTTACAGCTCCATAACATTCATATGCATCATTTTTGTATGCTTAAAAAATTAACTTGCAGTTTTTGATTCATGTCTCTAGCTTCAACAGTTCAGTAGTTTAAAATGTCTTCCAACTCTACGTCAAAAATAAATGATTCATTTCTGCTAGTACCTCCCTATCCTCACATGGCTCATTGTATTGAACTCTTACTGCCTGCTCTAACATCCCCTAAAGTCATCATAAGGATGATTTCTTCTAACTTCTGTGTGCACTGCGCTGAAAATATCATGTTAAATTGCTAGTAGGGTCTGTATATCTGTGTGTTTACAACAGTGCAAAATCTCTATGTTGCCATGAATGCAACCTTCACCCCTTCTGCTCTGCTTTCGGCCTGTGGACTTTCTACCAGCTTCACATTGACGAACTCTCTGAGTACATCTGCCAGAATTTTAACTCAGTAACTACGTACAAGCCACATGGACCCTGGAGACCGTGATTCTGGCATGGTTACCAACAGCATTGGTTTCTGCATTGTAGAGACATTCCCTGAATCTCAAATGGCTGATCTTGAGCTTGTTGCTACAGGCAAACAATGTAGACTTGTGAAGTTTTAGTGTACAAGCACTTACAATAGCACATAATCCCACTACATTTGTTTACTTCAGAATTGCACTAATCTCCAAACAATTATTACTTTTTAAAATAATTTAGTTCATAAATCTGAAGTATTTGCAAATAATTCCATATATGACTTTTAATAGCTCGGGTATTTTTACTTATGTCATGCATTTAATGAAGGCAATACTGCAATGCTTTGGATGTCCTTTTAATTTAAATCAAGTTTTTTTGTTGATGATAAACTCAGAATCTAGATATGCATAAAAATTCAAAGTCTCTTTTTCTTTTTCTTTTTCTTTTTCTTTTTCTTTTTCTTTTTCTTTTTCTTTTTCTTTTTCTTTTTCTTTTTCTTTTTCTTTTTCTTTTTCTTTTTCTTTTTCTTTTTCTTTTTCTTTTTCTTTTTCTTTCTCTTTTTCGGTAGAGAATTAAACATCAGAACATGTTAGAAGTTGTTTAATGGTTGAGTGCTCTGACCTTGTCTGGGACAGAAGCCAGTTCAGGACATTTGTTGGCTAGAACTATGCACAGCGAACATCTATAAGGAGCTTGGCACCCCTGTTAATATGGCAGGTGTTTGTGTCTACCACTTTGGAAAGTGCCAGACCGTACAATGCTGGCTAGTGAATTATGTGCTGCTGTGAATCTTTCTTTCATTGTGCATTTTTATTTTTTAATCTGTGATATTATTTAGAAAACACCAAAGTATTTAATAGGTATGTTATATTTTAGAAAAAAGAACTTGTGTCATTTTTGTGCATCTTTACAATGAGTAGTCTTAATACAGATGAGGATTTAATGCTTTAGAAATTGGCAGCGGATTCAACTTTACATGACTTATAAGGGAAGCAAATCCATCATTTAGAAATTCTCCCTGTAAATCAGACCAAAGAAATTAAATCTTGTAGATAAATGTTTTGACTTTCAGTGTCTTCCCTGAACAAGGAATGGGGCCAAAATGTTCATTAAAAAATTGTGTGTTTTCTTGTGGTTAACCTAAATCAGGTTCACATATTTGAACCGTTCAGTATTCTATTTCCTTCCTGCACCTACACAGGGACTTCACTTGGCATGCCTGGAGCAAATTAAAAAAAAAGCACTTGCACACAATTACTATGACAATGCTTATAAGAAAGAAATATTTCAAACCGTTGTTGCCTGAGGGTGGAATATAGTCCTCTAGTCAAATGAGGGAGGGAACTTTATTTAACTGAATCAGACAGTAACTTTCTATTTGGCAAAGCAACCTAAAGTTAAAAGTTACTGTCCAGTGCTGCCTTATTGATGAGAATACCAAAGGCTAAACTGACGGTTGGCACTTCTTCAACCTTCTTACATATTGACATCTTTCTTAAAAAGGGGAATGTAACTATACAAGTGCACAGTCAAGTGAAATTTAGGATAGTTGCAGTACCAATATGGGACAAATATGTACTTGGGAGTGAAAATCAGGAAAGTTTGGTTTAATTAGTAGCACTGAGAAACTTAGCTGGATCTTAAAATTGTATCCTACAATAAAGAGTACTATTACTTACCACATACCAAGTAAAATGAACGTATAAGTAGTATTTGTAAATTTTTCATAATGTATCTTCTATATTTTTAAAAAAGATAATGTAAGAAGAGTGCAAAATGAATAAAAATCAAATACCTGTTTTAACTATTACATGGATTAAAGATTGTTGATGGATTTCACCTGAAACCATATTCTAACATCAAGCTTCAGCTAAATTCTTAAATTATCCTTAATACACAGACTTTCAATATCTAACAGCTTTTTATTTTTTAATTTTTTTTCAATGCAGTCTGGTAAGATCTCTGTACTCGAGCCTGTTCCTATGTTCTCTATTATCTCTCAGCTTACACTGAGATCAATTATCTGCGTTTTCAGACACAACTTGACCCACTGAGACATTACAATACAAAGCAAAACATAATAATCTAGTCTTTGCTACATCTTAGACTCCTTGAATTGGCATATTCTGTAAGAATTCCTGACGATTCTTTCTTGTGCAGAATGACACTGCTAAAGGCTATCGAAAACATTATCACTGAAAAGTACACCTCTTTGTTTAGAGGAAGGTAGTAGTTTCAGGGGAAATACAGAGAAAGTATATAAGGAGCATGGAGGGAATATGAAGAGGAAAGCTGAAGATGCAGAGGGAAATGATGGGGAGATATTCTTGGTAATTTGCTGAATGAACATGAGACTTTACTGGGAGAATGACACTGAACATAAGAAGGGTTCAGGCTGCTCTAATGAGGGGTCTGAGGATATGAGTGGTGTCCCTCAGGGGTCTGTACTGGGACCAATCTTCTTTAACATCTTCATCAATAACATTGACAGTGGGATCAAGTGCACCCTAAGCAAGTTTGCAGATGACACCAAGCTGAGTGGTGCGGTCGATACGCCTGCAGGATGGGATGCCATCCAGAGGGACCTAGACAGACTGGAGCAGTGGGTCCAGGCTAACCCCATGAGCTCCACTAAAGCAAAATGCAAGGTCTTGCACCTGGGTTGCAGCAACCCCTTCTATCAATACAAGCTGGGGGATGAAAGGATTGAGCAGAGCCCTGCCGAAAGGGACTTGGGGATACTGGTGGACAGCAAACTGAATAAGAGCCAGCAGTGTGCCCTCACAGCCCAGAAAGATAACCACCACACCCTGGGCTGAACCCAAAGAAGCGTGGCCAGCAGGGCAAGGGAGGTGATCCTGCCCCTCTGCGCTGGTGAGACCCCACCTGGAGTGCTGTGTCCAGATGTGGAGTCCTCAGTACAGGAGGCACATGGGCCTGTTGGAGCGTGTTGAGAGGAGGGCCACAAAAATGATGCAAGGGATGGAACACCTCCCCTGTCAGGACAGGCTGAGAGGGTTGGGGCTGTTCAGTCTGGAGAAGAGAAGGCTCCAGAGAGACCTGATAGCAGCCTTTCAATATCTAAAGGGGGGCTACAAGAAAGAAGGGGACAGACTCTTTAGCAGGGTCTGTTGTGATAGGACTAGGGGAAATGGTTTCAAATTGAGAGAGGGGAGATTTAGATTACATATAAGGAAAAAGTTTTTTAGGATAAGGGTGATGAAGCACTGGAACAGGTTGCCCAGAGAGGTGGTGGATAACCTGTCCCTGGAGACCTTCAAGGGCAGGCTGGACAGGGCTCTAAGCAACTTGCTCTAGCTGATCTAGCTGTAGGTGTCCCTGTTCATTGTAGAGGAGTTGGACTAGATGACCTTTTAAGGTCCCTTCAAACTTGGACAATACTATGATTCTATGAAACCCGCAAAGGCATAAAGTGTGAATCCATACGAAAACAAGCTTCCTTAATTCCTATATTCACATTTTCCCCACTCTAAAATGACAGAATTCCAATGCAAACATCTTTTTTTTTTTTTAATTATTATTTTTTTTTTAATTTTTTTTTATTACTGCACAGGTCTTTTGCAATATGGAAATCGCTGGAGGAGGATGGACAGTTATACAGCATCGAGAAGATGGGAGTATGGATTTCCAGAAAGGCTGGAAAGAATACAAAATGGTAAGGTAAAAAATGTGGAATAACTGCATGATTCATTGGAAAGTTAGATTTCAAATAGTATTACCTGTTGTTTTAAGCAGATTGTTCTGTCTATAATGTTTTGATGTAGTTCTGTAGTCTTTTATGTGCATTCATGCACACATATACATGTGGGTTACTTTTTAAAGTCTTTCTTTTTTTTTTTTTTTTTTTTTTTTCTTTTTGGCACAGGCCATCTACTTCAAATAATCTGTAAACTTTCTTTAGAGAATACNATGTCTTAGGGTTTATGTCACTTCAGTTACTGAGATTAAAATGAGGTCATGCTCAGGCATATGCAGGAAAGAATGTTACTGTCCTGTTTTCCCCTATGAAGTTTGACTTGCTGTGACTTTAAGGGGTAGTGAGTATGTGCTGATGTTCCTAATGCAGGGATATTTTCAGCTAAGGGGAACTCCTTTGGAGTTTGGAGCTTCTCAGATAGGAATGAAGACTTTTACTGGGGTTTGTCCCAAGCCACACAACACCTCTGCCAATCAATTCAATGTACTGGAAATATTGATACTTCAAATAGGATTAAAAGAAAATACATAACTTACCAAATTAAAGATGATATGACTTCAGATGGCTTTTTTTCAATTTTTTCCAATTGCCAACTCAAAAATATTTTAGTCCAGTCAAAATAGCTTATGAGGTTTTCATGTGCTCCCTGATCAAACTTCTTGATGGAGGTTCTTTACTTTCTTTACTTTGAGACCCCGAGGACTGTTTTTTTCAGTGACATTCCCAGTGAAGTTCTCAGAACTGTGTTATCAGCTTGGGAAAGTATTTTTTTCCAAAATTTTTCAAAAAGTACCACAAGAAAAGAATATTCAAAATATTTAATTATTTAAAAAAGAAAGCAATTTCAGATCAATATTAATTTGTGTGAGAAAAAGTTATGTTACAGAATTTATCATTTCAGAAAAAAAGGGATATCAGATTATTCAACCAAAATATATTTTTGAATTCTATGGATACTTTGTTTTCAATATTTTTATATAACAAGAAAATATAAGTTATAGGGGTAAAATTAACCATTGGTGTTCTTGACATCAGGTCTCTGCTACTATGTTTAACCAAAAGATGTAATCTATTTCGTAATATAAATAAAATAAATACAATATTAAAATGACAAATATTTTTGAATGTATTGTCAAAATTGGACAGAATTTTTTAGAATGCATGAATATAGAAAACCAGATTCTATCAGGAGTTTTAATTTAGCAGGAAATTTGAAAACTTGGTTGACTTTATTATGTTTTTGAGTCATATAAAATATAAAACAATTATTTGTTTTGGGGAACCAGAAATTTTAAGATTATGGCAGTCTTACTTAGAATTTGTGTATGCAACCTAACTTTTTCCCTATATATATGATGTTTTAATTTCTACACAATATGTGAATTATTGAGATTTACTCTGGTGTATTCTCCTGCGCTTTTTTATTAGACTACTTAATAAAAACAGCCTTTCTTTCTTTTTAAAATTTTCATTGGCAACAGTATGAACCTGTTTTTTAGGATTGGATTATGGGGGTTTAGTCTATTTCAAGACGTCTAAATTCATTTTGCTTTTCTTTATTTATGCCACAGTCTTCTAAGATATACCTCACTTCTACCAAATATGTAGGATCTAGTTTGGACTTTCACTGATAAGTCATGATAAAAGCTGGTATATAGATTTTTCTCCACTTTCTGAACCATTTTCATAGAATCATAGAAAATGGTTTACTAAAGTAATTTTTACCAAAGTAATTAGCTGAGGCCTCTAGCTGTGGCTATTTTATACCATCAAATATTGGATAATAAAGGCTGGTAGAAGAGACTCTGCAGATTACTGTAAAGTGAAGGAGTCAGAGCTTCAAGATAAGAGCACTACTGACTTAATTCCCTCATTTTTCAGTGAGAGCGTGCAGGGTCTATTAGATCACATCACATCTCCTTCCTTTCCTTCCTGACACACCTACCTGGTGTTTCTTCCAATGGAAACCATGTGCTGTTGTAGAACATGCAAGATATTGAAGTGACCTCCTTTTTTTTTTTTTTTTTTTTTTTTTTTTTTGTTGGTCATAAACATTAATAGGAAATATAACCAAAAAACAAAAAGAAAACATATGTACATTAGACGTGTCAGACCTGTAAACACATAAAATCTCTAAAAAAGTAAAATAAAATCAGATATTTAAACCTTAAAAGTGTGATTGTTAATTGCTTTTGCATTAGAAGAAATTTTCATTACCCCTGTTATAACCTCAAAGTCAGATGATTTAGAAGGATCACCTAGAGGGCAAAGATATACAGCTGCTCCTGATAACTAGCTAAATGGATTTTATAACAAAAACCTGTGTCTTTCTGGCAACAAGACGTTCTGTTGTTCCCTATTTTTCGCAGAAGGGATGCAGGGGATGCATTTGACTAAGTACCTTTCTTTTTAACTCCTGGGCGGTATCTGTGCTCACACTGCACAGTGCCATGCCTGGGTGTGAACACAGGCTTTTGAAGCAAAGTCCACATCATTAAATTTTTAAGGGAGTTTTGGTCTGACTTAATTCCCTAAGTGATGCTCAAGCAGTTAGGGGTAACAGGCCACTCCCATATGGCAGTTTGCACAAGTCTGCCTTGTTTTCAAAAATGAGAAGGTTTTGCTCTTAGTACATGAATAATTCTATTCTTCTTTCTTCAGCTTGGCAGTGTGGTAGGGGCTGTTCCAGGCAGTCTTCAGAACAGTTTCTCCTCTCCTCTTTGACTTAGTGAAACAAGTCTGAAAAAAAAAAAATGCTGGTTCAAAGAATAAGGGAAGGCATTTTGTAAATAATCTGGGAATAGGAAAGGAATATAGAAGTAGGAGACCCTTCAGAACACTATCTGTTCTACACCTATCCATCTGTCTGTCTGCCTATCTGCTACCTATCTGTCTGTCTGGTTGCAGGCACATCCTACAACTTCTAAAGAAATAGATTCATTTTTTTTTCCCTGAAAGTAGTGTGAAAAGCTATATAAAGTACATTGTAATATCAGCATGATCCTTCCAGTAAATGAAGGAATTGAGAGAAAGGATGGACCTGCGAGAAAGGCAAGAACTAGATAATATGTGTCCTTGGAAAAGACAGAAGGCATGTTGCTTCTGTACTGGAAAAAAAAAAATGGTTTGGGAGGTGTTATTTGTTAAATGGATAACCTCCTCAGAGTGAGATAGGAGTACAAGGGGACAAAAAAGACACACTTAAGACACAAAGATAAAGATATGGATTTGATGGGTGGACTGTTTGCTGGATAAAGAACTGGCTGCAGGGTCGCATCCAAAGGGTTGTAGTCAATGGCTCTACGTCCAGGTGGAGGCCGGTCACGAGCAGTGTCCCCCAGGAGTCCGTCTTGGGACCGGAGCTCTTCAACATCTTTATCAACGACTTAGACTGTGGGATCGAGAGCACCCTCAGCAAGTTTGCTGATGACACCAAGCTGAGTGGTGCAGTTGATAGCCCTGAAGGAAGGGATGCCATCCAGAGGGACCTGGACAGGCTGGAAAAGCGGGCCCACGAGAACCTGATGAGGTTCAACAAGGCCAAGTGCAAGGTGTTGCCCTTGGGTCGGGGCAATCCCAGGTGTGTGTACAGACTGGGAGAAGAACTCCTTGAGAGCAGTCCTGCGGAGAAGGGCTTGGGCGTTGTGATTGACGAAAAGCTGGCCATGACGTGGCAGTGCGCTCTTGCAGCCAGGAAGGCCAATGGCATCCTGGGCTGCATCAAGAGAGGGGTGGCCAGCAGGGAGAGGGAGGTGATCGTCCCCCTCTACTCTGCCCTTGGAAGGCCTCACCTGGAGTACTGTGTCCAGGCCTGGGGCCCCCAGTACAGAGGGGATGTGGAGCTGTTGGAGCGGGTCCAGAGGAGGGCCACCAAAATGATCAGAGTGCTGGAGCACCTCTCCTATGAGGAAAGGTTGAGGGAGTTGGGATTGTTTCGCTTGGAAAAGTGAAGGCTCCGGGGAGACCTCATTGCGGCCTTCCAATACTTGAAAGGAGCTTACAGGCAGGAGGGGGACCCACTTTTTACACAGGTGGATAATGGTAGGGCAAGGGGGAATGGGCTAAATCTGAAAGAGGGGAGGTTTAGGTTGGATATTAGTAGGAAGTTCTTCACTGAGAGAGTGGTGAGGCACTGGCACAGGCTGCCCAGAGAAGCTGTGGCTGCCCCATCCCTGGCTGTGTTCAAGGCCAGGCTGGATGGGTTCCTGGGCAGTTAGATCTAGTGAGCTAGTGGTTGTCAGCCCTGTCCACAGCAGGGGGGTTGGAACTAGATGATCTTTGAGGTCCATTCCAACCCAAGCCATTCTATGATTCTATGATTCTATGATTCTATGACAAATAACTTTGTAAAATATAGGCACAAATACATTTTTAATGAATAGTATGTTTCAAAGGCATGAGTTATAAATTGTCTGCATATGAAAAAAATTTAATTTAAGTGACTGGGATATGTGACATGGAAGTAATTTGTTTCTTTCAAACATTTACCAAGTAATTTGGATATAAGGAAATGATTTTTAGTGACTGGAATGTGTATTCAGATATTCTGTGAGTAACGCCTTTCATGGAGACCCATTCCTCTTTGATAAAGGATTGCATGTGACTCTACTTTATTAAAATGTCACTTCTGACTGAAACTGCTACTCAGATAATTGTCGATTTCGTCAGTGTATAGAAAGAGCCAACATGTCCTTTGCCTCTTCTGAAGTCTAAAGCATTTCCAGTGGAGGCAGACATGATATGTGAGAGACAGTATTCGGTTTTATGAAAATGTGTTCTTGAAACTGTTTTGGTTCTGACCAAGGCTGTGTGCATTTCTACCACATGATCGAAAGGATCAAAAAAGAAATCATATATGCTTCAGAGAGATTTGTGTCACTAGACTAGGCAACAGAGATGTTACCACACGAGGAAGCATCTTCTTTACTTTTTGGAATATTTTTGGAAGAAAAGTTAAACGTAATGTTGTCTTGGAGTGCAGTAGTGTTTTAACTATGCTGTACTGAGCACAGTCTTCCTGTGGTACTGGATAATACCATTTTCAAGAGCTGTGTTGGCACATGGTATGTACTTGTGCCTGCTTTGCCTTCAGAGCTTTAATACCACTGATGGATGTTGATAAGAACGATGTTAATAGAACCATGTAAGGTATTGCTTACTTGTAAGACTTTTAATAAATTGTATGTAAAGATTCCATTTAATTAAACAATTATTTCTCTTACTTCATCTTATTTATGGTAGCAGCCTTTTGCAGAACATCATGGGTAATATTAATGTTTATTAGAGAAACTTACTAATGAAAAGATGGACATGCTATTTTACCAGATCCAGATGAGTTTGTTTGTTTGTTTTTAAATTAGTGATTGGAACATTCAGTAGAACTGTAGGAGAGATCCCTAGGTACCTGCTCTGCTGTCTTCCTCCCTTATCTGTTCCATTTGGAGCTTACTGGAGCAGCCATTCACCTTGGGATTCAAGTCAAATTACTGCTGTAATTATTCAACTCTGGTGTCAACCTTCTTCTAATCTCATTCAGTTATTAGTGTCCCAGTGAGGCCCAAGCAAGAGAGAGGAGAGCAACCCGTAAGTCTGATGCTTGGGGAAGAGAGAGAAAGAGAGAGAGACAGAGAAAAATAAATCCTTCCTCCAAAAGTTCATTCCTTCTGCCTAAAGTGAAACAAAATTACTGTTTTTTAAAAAATAACAATATTTCTGTCTAAACTATACAGTATATTTCTTTGCAAGTAACAAAACAGAAACGTCTCTTACACTTCCAATTTGTCTTTCTTAGAATATAAATTGGAGCTTTCTTTTCTTTAAAACAAACCCATCTCCCCTGGATGCACTTACTAAGTGTCGGTAGATTCCCAGGATCCATGTGTGCTAGGCTGAAGATAATTTGGGAGGGGGGGGTTCTCAGCCTAGTCTGCCTTGGTAGGAAGTACTTGCTTGTTTTTGAAGAGTCATAAAATTAGATTGAAATCCAGGCCAGAGTAAGATGTGCTGGCTGATGTATGTGGACAACTAGCGGAAAGTGAGTTGTTTGGGGCTTGATGCCAAGCCAGAGGTACCATTTGTGTGAGGTTTGCACTTCAAACCTTGGCTCTGATGCTAGGACTCTTCCTCATGGGGAAGTCTGCTACTACTGATGTTGTGCATGTTTGGGAAGCAAAAAGGAAATGTGAACCTGACTTCTGTCTACTGATAAATTTAGATTAGAAGGAAGTGCAGCAACAAGAATGACTGCAGGACTTGAAGAAGTTTTCAGGACATACTTTTCAAATGTGGAATGTTGTACAGCCATTTAGTTCTGTATCTAGTTTGAAAGTAACATAAGTTTTGATTTAATCTTTTGAGAAGGTACCTCTGGCTTCCACCCAAACATATTTTTAAAACTTTGCACCAATTATTTGTTGTTATTTCACAAAAATATGAATATTATTATTATTTTACTATATTTCTAATGTTGCCATTATTTAACACATTTGTTGTTTGAGGAAAGTTTAGGTCATTTCTATAGGCCACATGTTTATTTTTGAATATATATATAAGGAGTAATCTGATGTGATGGACATGAAGAAGTATGCTGAACTTTTTAGAAATTATCTTCTTAAACAAAATCCATGCCACATTCTCAGCTAAGGCAAAAGAAGCTGAATATTCTTTATGGCTTCTGGGAAGACATTGCTGTTGTAAAAAAACTGAATTATTATCTGCTTTATTCAGTGGGTTGTCTGACAAGAGATGAACCCATAGGATATATTGACTGTGTCTGGTTTCAATTTTGTTTTGTCTATAAAAAGTCAAAGCTTCCTGTGAACATTATCAGACAAAATAAATAAAGTAAGAGAGATAATTGTTTAATGAACTTGGAGCAACATGATTCAAGCAGAATACCCCCACAGCTTTTGCCAAACCTAATAAAACTCTTTTGCACCCTACTTATTATTTTTGAATAAGTATCAACCTTGTAAATTTTTCAGGTCATTTTTTAAAACAATATTGAATTCAATTTCTTTGTACTTATGACTGCTTTGCTACTTTTGTCTCTGTTAATCATTGTGCAATTGGAAATGAGGTGATGTAGAACCTGGATGTCGTCTAGAGTAAATATTATAAAATATGGCATTGCTGTCTGTGCTAAGTGCATTAACACATATAAAAGAACAACACATTCCTATTATTTCTTCTTTTTTTTTTTTTTTTTGGCATAACAGTTTGGCATTATGTTAGAATATACACAATTCACTATATAGCTATAGACATGAAGAACCAAAAAACTTTTTTGCTTTGTCCTAGTATATATAAGGGATAGTAACTGTCAGTAAGATTATGTATTGTGTCATTTTTTGCTTTGAAAACAAGTTGTGTTATGTCTACAAGAATAACTCTAAATGTATTACAAAACATTACCATAGTATTCATTGATTTAAAAAAAAACAACAACCCTACTTTACTAACTGGTTGTGATCTTGCATCTTTTTAACTAGCTTATTTCAGATCAAACTTGGCCCAAATACAATCATATTGCAGATTTTCAGCAGCAGAAAAAATACAAATACTTCCAGTTTGTGAAACATAACATGAAGCACGAATATAGTCTGTGCTAAGTCAGTGCAGAGATTTGTATAGCCTGCCTGTGGCTAGTGGTGGGCAGTTAAGAAAGCATGTTAGGGAATGCAAACATTCTCCCAATTTTCGTAGAGTGCTAATGAGGAAAATGTAGGAGAGCTCTGAAAACTTTTGGAAATTTCTGACCTTTCTTTGTTATGATAACCATTACTTCAGGAACTTAAAGTGTCCGGTTTGCAAATCATCCCAAAACCTTATGCAAATTTCAAAGGAAAAGGAAAATTAGATTTTTTTTTTTAATAAAATGTAAAGTTTAAGGAATTAACTCCTGTACTTGGAAAGAAGTGCTGGAAGAAATACAGAGAGCTAATGACAAAACAGCATCTCGGTCACTTAAAATGCAGTTTTGGAACAGTACTTAAGTGCACCGGATTTCAAAGGGAATTAAAGTGTAATTAAATACAAACACATTCATGAAATACAGATGTTCCTTCTCCTATTAGATTGCTAGCTGAAGATGATTTGGATCAACTCCTTGATTTTAAGTGCAAATCTTTTAACGCAAAGTATTTGTTATAGTCTAATGAATGCAAATAAACAAGAACATTGACAGTGTCGGTATGTAATGGAAAACAAACACATTTAATAAGGTTTGGTTCTGGAATAGGCGACTCCTAATTTTAACTTTTAAGATGTAGTACTGTGCCCTAAACCACTCTCAAAATGGAACTTTTTCTCCACAGAAATTGACAAACATGGTCTTAGGCAATGCTGAAGGCATCTTATCACTTGGCACCCCACAGAGTTCAGCAGCAGTATATGCACAACTGTTCTGTTAACTGAAATATTCGGCTTTCATTATTTGATTTTCATTACTGAACGGTTACTGAATTGCCTCATGAACATCAAAACTAATGAGGTCAGGTTTTCTGTGGATTTTTGTTCTATGTCCTACATAGAATTCCCATTCTCACTGCTAATAATCTCCTTGAATGTCTACTATTTTCTAAGATTTGCTGTGGCAATAGCTTGAGTTCCCCTTTTATGTCCCTCAAATTTCTTCCAGATGTCTAGGGGTCTCTCAGAGGCAATACATGTTGAGCATCTGCACTTGGCTGGCTGGTCTGCGCCTGCTGGAATGGGCAGCTGCTGAGCTGCTGCTTCAGCCATTCTCCCTGGGGCTACCCATCCCAGGAAACAATTCTCCTGAAAGTTTGTTAAACTTCATGTTTGTGAGATGTCTTTCCCATTCTAAAAAGTGTTCAAAATGCATTTCACAAAAATAGCAGACAGGTGGGCATCACGAATACATGAGCTTGTTTCCATAAGTTTTCTGGTTGAAGAAAAAAAAGGTTTTGTTTTTGAAGATAAAATTCTGAACTGTACTTTGAAGGCTAAAGACATAGAATAATAATCAGAACAGCTTTGTATGATCTTTTTTACTATCATTTTCTCTGCAAGCCTCAGGATTGGTAATGGAAACTAAAAGCTAATTTCTGCTTTGGGATTTTTTGTTTGTTTTTGGATAAGAATATGTCATTCTCTGCTGCACAGAAAAGCTTAAATGTCTTGTCAAAGTGGTGGTGTTCTTGTAGCAGTGGCATATAAAATTAAGAAATAAACAAAAAAAGCTTTGTAGTTATGAAGTAAGACAAAATATCTGGAAAAGAAGACAAACAACAACCAGTGTAAGTCTCTCTTCAGAACTGAAACAGGGGCAGTAAACTGCAGAAAGGTTGGAAACAGCTGAGTTTGCCATAATGAGATTATACTTGATGGAATTGTTCCCAACCCTGTGCTTTACAAAAATGTACTACTCCTGTCTGATTCAGATCTAAGAAAGCTCTGAGTACCTGTTTGCTTGGTTGCTTTTTTTTTCCAGCCATATTAGGTGCTTAATTAAATACACTTCCCATCCTTAGGAACATTCCTTCCTTCAGAGGTACTTCACTTACTTCCTTGTTTTTATTTCATAGCAGCTAAATATATATATACACATATTTTGTAATAAGGGCAAAACAGGAAAATGATTCGAGTATGTAGTAGCAAAAAAAGGCTTGAATTGTAAATGGAAATTGGTTTCAAAAATGCTGTTCTGCAATAAAACAAAAATATTACCTGAAAGATTTGGCAGTACAAATGAAACATGGATTATTTTGGTCAGTCATTTCTAATCTGGGTTTTAGTAATGTAGCTCTTTCTAATGTAGCTAACGCTGTGACTTTACCCATAGCGTTTTGTATTCCTTTTTATATTCCTTCTGTTCTCTTTTGCTGCAACTTCATTTCCTCCGGTCAGGAAAGCAAACCACTTAGTGATAGATTTTCATCTTAGTGTAATAACACGTGTGAAAAAGGAGAAGGAAGTGTAAATGCAAAGAAGAAAAATTATTAGTTCACAATAATTATATATGGTGTCTGGAGTTTATATAGAACACATATGGGAACACATCATGTTAAAAAAGCCACATGTATTACATTCTGAGTAGGCTGTAATCTAAATAAGATAAGACAAATATAATTCAATAGAGCCACAGTTCAAAGGGGAGTCCACACTGCTAGCCAGCAGTGGGAAAATGGGAGAAAGGATTTTGTGAAAATCTTCTTTTAAACAGATAGAGCTGTTAAAAATAATAATGTATCTTTCGTGAATAAGAAACAACATAGATATCAATGAAATGTCATTTGGCTGGTATATAAACACCTAAGCTCCAATGATAAAACAGCTTCTGACTTCTGGATATTAGGGAGAAAATCTGCCTTCTGGGCTGCCACTGCAGAGCATGTTTTCCCTTACTCTGAGACAAGTGGCAATGGCCATGGGCAAAAGAGGATGTCAGAGCCTGGCAGAGTCTGCTCTGCCAAAGTAGCTGCAACAAGAGCGACCATGTGTGAGAGCCACAGGGCAGAGAGTTACGGCGAGGAGACAAAAAGGGTCAAAGGAATAGATTCAAAATGTTAAAAACTGCTCATCTGCAGGCAGTGTTTATGCAGGTGAGGAAGTAGCCATTGTATTTAAGGAAGTATGTATGAAGTCAAATGTGCATGCGAATGCAATCAAAGCAGTAGGTGAGAGAGACAGAAGCATCATCAAGGAAAAGCTTGAGTAGCAGGACTCAAAGTGACAGATTGATGTGTTCAAAGCAAGATATCAACAGGATTAGCTGCAACCAGTACTTACAGGGAGAAAAATACAAAATCACCTGTTTGAGACTGAGGACGTAGTGAAATAATATGCAGGAAAGGAAGTGCTTCTATATTTCAGTTTGAGTCTTCTCTGAGACTCACCACAGACTACTAAATTTCAGTTCTTGCAGACTAAGTACCTTGTACATGGTTAATGTATGATTTGAAACTGAGAGGGAAAGTTGTCTGTTAAATATCATGATAGGCATTGCAGAGGGAAAATAAGTTCCTATACAGAATGGTAATATTTGAGGAAAATATTTGAGATTGGAAGTTGTCTAGTCTGCTCCAAAAGCATAAATCCTTCATTGTAAATTTGTGTTTTTTCTTTCATGTATCTGGCAGACACAGTTTGGTTACAGGAGGTGAATTTGTATCAAAGCAAGAATATCATCCAAACATTCATTTAATTGAATTAGGAAATTTTCAAAAGAGTCTTCTGCAAATACTCCTGGCATATTAGTATAAGCAAATTAGTGATTTCCCATCCCCATTTTTCTTAGCTCAAGAAATATGAATAAGCATGAACTAGTCATTTTGAAACAGTTCTTCACAAAAAAAAAAAAAAGGTTAAAATTTTAAATCATATGTACTGTTTAAAGAGGACAAAAATGAAGCTAGTGGTTCTTAGTTATGAAATAATCATTTATAAAGAAAAATAATTTAATATATAGTAAATTAAATGCATTACATTACATTCGTGTACAGACTGGGAGAAGAACTCCTTGAGAGCAGCCCTGTGAAGAAAGACTTGGGTGTTGTGATTGACAAAAAGCTGGCCATGAGGCGGCAGTGCGCTCTTGCAGCCAGGAAGGCCAATGGCATCCTGGGCTGCATCAAGAGAGGGGTGGCCAGCAGGGAGAGGGAGGTGATCGTCCCCCTCTACTCTGCCCTTGGAAGGCCTCACCTGGAGTACTGTGTCCAGGCCTGGAGTCCCCAGCACAGAAAGGATGTGGAGTTGTGGAGCGGGTCCAGAGGAGGGCCACCAAAATGATGAGAGGGCTGGAGCACCTCTCCTATGAGGAAAGGTTGAGGGAGCTGGGATTGTTTCGCTTGGAAAAGTGAAGGCTCCGGGGAGACCTCATTGTGGCCTTCCAATACTTGAAAGGAGCTTACAGGCAGGAGGGGGACCGACTTTTTGCATGGGTGCATAATGGTAGGAGAAGGGGGAATGGGCTAAATCTGAAAGAGGGGAGGTTTAGGTTGGACATCAGGAAGAAATTCTTCCCTGAGAGAGTGGTGAGGCGCTGGCACAGGCTGCCCAGAGAAGCTGTGGCTGCCCCATCCCTGGCTGTGTTCAAGGCCAGGCTGGATGGGTTCCTGGGCAGTTTGACCTAGTGAGCCAGTGGCTGGCAGCCCTGTCCACGGCAGGGGGGTTTAGAACTAGATGGTCTCTGAGGTCCCTTCCAACCCAAGCCATTCTATGATTCTATGATTCTATGATTCTATGATTAAATGAAACTTAATATTTAGTATGGTAAAATATTCACTAAAATGTAAACATCTTTAAAGATGCACAAAAATATATGACCAGGACTGCAATTTGAAAACTAGTCACACTTTCTCTTTTATTTTTCCACATTTGAAAATTGTATAGCTTGCTTAAGTGGAAGTAAGTTTATCTGAATATATGAAATCTGAGGAGAGATAAGTGCCTTAAATTTTCTACTGCTGCTTAATTTGCATTCTTAGAAAATAAAGTTACATTATCCTCTCCTGTGCTTTGGTTAGTCTCTAGAAATATTCCTAGCTCCTGAAGTTAAAGATCTGAAAACAACATAACATGTATAGGTAACTGATGTCACCTCAGCAGGGTGAGATAAAATGAACTTTATAGTAGACAAAATCTTCGGCAATATGATCCTTAATGGACAAAGAATAATGGATATAAGTATTACAAATAGGGATCATTTGCAGGCAGTGTCCTGCCCAACAGGTAGGAGGACAGATGAGGATTTTAACCAGAGACCTCCCACCTTCAGTTTTGTCAGAGAGTCACGACAGAGGAAGAGTCATTTATTTTTAGAGATGAAAGTATGAGCTGTCCTCCACAGCTGCCTTGAATTCAGTGTATAATCTAGATTAATTTAATCTTTTAAAAAATCTTTTATAGTGTATAACAGAATACTATTTTGGCTTAATCATCTTAATGTTAATTAGGTTTAGCATCATATGAAATGTGTTATAGAAGTTGACTATGTCAAATACTGCCACTGAAGAATGTACATATATAACATTTTACCATTAGCATCTTGCAACTGGAAAGTGCTTTTCAATTGATAACATCAACTACTCTTACAAGTATCAGTTGAACTGCACAACTCTCCTATGTGGTAGGTATTGAGAGACTCACTTTAGAGACTGTCAGACTAGGGCACAGAAAGCTACGGGAACAATGATTAAAATGCATAAATAAAATGTAATGATGTTTTATTATTGTATGAAGATTCTACAAATTACAGTAATTACATCTAGTTATTTTGCCAACTTTTTTCTAGGGTTTTGGTAGCCCTTCAGGTGAACATTGGCTGGGGAATGAATTTATCTTTGCAATAACAAGTCAGAGGCAATATTCTCTAAGAATTGAATTAATGGACTGGGAAGGAAACCGGGCATATTCACAGTATGACAGATTTCACATAGGAAATGAAAAGCAGAATTACAGGTAAGAATCTATTGCAATTCTTTTGACTCTGCTGAGTGATAAATATGTTCATTGTTTCCTTGCTAAATATGAGAAAGAATGAAAATATTATACCTATTTTCTTGTAAAGGTAAAAAGATGTTAAAAAATAAAATAGAAATCTAATTTCTAACCCGATGGAAGGTTAGACTAAAAGTAACAAATCTGAGAACAAGGAGTAAATTACACTGTCTGGAAGAAATGCTAAAAATCTGCATAACTTTTAACACATCTAAAGCATCAGAACTCAAAACTGATTGAATAGGAAAAAATATGGATTCATTACAAACTGAAAGTTTTTTGCCTTGTTAAGACTGAAACAATGGATATAGGAAAAAATACCAAAAAAAAATGCTATCTAATATTTCCAAACTAAAATTTAGTTTAATGAAGAATAAAAACAGAATACTGAATCTTACTGAGAGAAAACAAAACAGAAAACCACGAGTCAGGCACTTGACTTGTTGCTAACAGTATGCCATTTATTATAGTTTTAAAGAATCATACAAAATTCCAACAATACTTCTTTCCTAATACACTTTTAAAGACAAAAAAAAAAATAAAAAAGAGAAAATATAGAAGTTGGAAACCTAGAATATGGTAAAAACTAACAAACAAACAAACAAATGCAAAAAAAAAGGTCTTGAAACAAGTGATATGGATGAGTGAAGTGTTTTATTTTTTTTTTTTTTTGATCATTTCTGCCTGTGAACAGACAATATGACCTTGGAGGAAAAAAAAAAAAAAAAAGAAAGAAACACAGAATAGCCTAATTATTTATTAAAGTACATTTAGTTGGTATAAGACTTAAGAGAGAAACAATGACTTAAGAAAGAAACACTGTAAAAATCAAACATTCAAGTAATAGCAGATGAAACTGGGTTAATATTCAGATTTTTAAATTCAAATGATGTGATCCTCAGAAATGCTGATTGCCCAGCTCCCTGCATGGCCTCCAGAGGAAAGGAAATGAGAGTGATTTGCTATTTCTGCTGACTGAACCCAGCTCGGACACAAAATAGCATCCCTATCCTCTTGAGTTTGTAAGAGGACTTTACTCCATGGTGTAGAAAAGCAGAGGCTACATTTAGCGTCCAGCAGCCTGTATGAATCTAGCTCCCACACAAAGCAAATGCAATCTCATGATACACAGAGGATTGCTCTGTAATTAGAACATAATACAGGGCTTGGGGCTGGAAAATGTACTTTGTTGTGCTCTGAGAAGAAAAGGTAGTGGGATGTGTTAGTTTGCTTCTGGGAGAGTACAACTGAAAATATTCAGATCAGTGTGTGTCAAGCAGAATTAATACTGGACTCAGACTGGAAATCTGAGCCTCAAAGCTCTTCAAGTGAACTGTTTGAGATAACAGCTTCAGTTAGATATGCACTGCAGGCAGCTGTTTAAGAGCTGTTTAAATAGAATTGCATCTGATCTAATGATCTTTAATTTTAAAATCTATGGTGAGAAAGAAGAACTTTAAGGATGCAATTAATCTGGCTTATTTTTGATGTTTTGGAGTCTTTTGGAGTGAAGCATATCCTGCTGACTTTCTGCTTTGCCCATAGAATAAAGGACGTGGGTAGTCAGAGCTGACTAAATGCAGTGGTGCACAATTTGAACCCTGAAGACACTCCTCAAACACTGAGACTCTGGAGAGCTTTAGTAATGAAGGCATATGGGATTCTAGAAGCAATGATTCAAGTTTTAGGAAGGATTTGATTATTCCATTGATTCATGAGGGTGGAGGTTGAACACTCATTCTGAGGCACTCTTATGCAGAGATTAAAAATAATAATAAAAATAAATATTGTCGGTTTTGCTCACATTTATTCTGAACTGAACAGGGACAACATGGATCACTGAGGAATCAGAAGGGTGTTGAAAATTTAACTTCTGTTAAAACTTATGTTAAGGGTGAATTTTCTGGACTCATCTGGGTAAACTTATGGCAAAATAGAAAATGTCTTGGTCTAAAATTCTAGACTGTATTTCTGGCAGTACAGTAAAGCATCTTGGAAATGCCTAAGGGATTTCTGCCTATGTCCATGTGAAGTGCCCAGAGTAAAGGAAAGGCAAGCATTTTGGGGGAGGGACTGTGCTGCTGGTCCCTCCAACAGCCTGGGCACTCTAATGGGTGCTGTGAACTGAAGCTGCCCCAGGTG
Organism: Alectura lathami; assembly: GCA_013399715.1. Lineage (NCBI taxonomy): Eukaryota > Metazoa > Chordata > Aves > Galliformes > Megapodiidae > Alectura > Alectura lathami. The sequence goes on from VXAV01004360.1 coordinate 75,118, forward strand.
CTAACAACCAAACAGTATCACTACCACATAGTGATACTACAGTAAGTGATACTACAGTATCACTTACCACATAACAGTAAGGACATGATCTTAAGAAAGGATGTATAGTTACCTATATATATTTGCTCGTTGTTTTCCTGGAACAGTTTTAGTCTGATCTAACCAGTACATTTCCAGCCAATTCTTGAACACAGCTGGGGGACTTTCCCAGTATACATCGTGAGTCCATATTAGCTTTTTTGGGAAAGAAATCTAGCCATACAGGCACAAATAGTGGTGTACCACATATTATCAAGGCCAAAGAGCAAGCCCTAGCTCAGGATGTAACCTTTCTTCATATTGTCCTTTGCCATCTGTGATAAACTCTGTCTCAAACAAAGAGCCCTTAAAGATCTTAGGCACAGAATTTGCTTCTCTGTCCTGAGTGATGAGACAGACACTTGGAGATTTCTTAACTAAATGAAGTTTAACATGCTGATGGACAGTAGAGTAGCCCTGGAAAATCATCCTGAATGTGTATAGGTCTCTAATATGTCTACTGGAACAGGGATGTGTTTAGGAAAAGAAACTCACTTTCATTAGAAGAAAGGGAGATCTTTTGGCTGTATTGACCATATTTTCTGAAGATGGAAACAATTGTGAAAAATGAGCCATTAAAATTCTCGTTGTTGAACAAGAAAAACAAAATGTGTTTAAAAACTGTAGAAACTAAATCAGAATGGGTGTGCAGGCCTTATAAAGCTACCCGTGTTCAAGTCACATTTCCACAAAACTCAGTAGGAATTTCACTTGTGAATAGTAGCTGCAGTTGTGGTTCGGGTTCTGCTTCATTGTCCAATTAAAGGCCAGAATGTGCTTGGCTCAAGCTGTCCATGTGGTGTCCTTACGGTGCCATATGGATCTTCTGTCCTGGGAATGGGGAATCCATTCGTTCACATTATTCTGGAATAAACAGAGAGGGAATCATGAAGAGGTAAAAAGGCTCTGTACATCTCCATTGTCCCTTGCTGTTTCAGATGAATTCCTCAATCATTTTTACTTAAATGTACCTGAATATTTAAAGAAAGTAAGCAAGTAGGGGGCTGACATTTCTGAAAATAATGAACTGTAAGCCACATGTAAATCTAAATTGTTTTTAACACTTGACAAATGTATTAGTCAAGACAGATATACGTCCAACAGACATTATGGAAACAAAATTTATGTTGGGCTCTTCTAGAAATTATATCAAAAATGCATCCTACGACATAACAGCTCTTTATTTTGCTTGCCAGTATCGCTATCTGCAATAGAAGCAGCTTCAGAAGGCAGGCCAAAGAAAAGCCTGATTATTGAGCCCTAAAAAGCTGGCCACTCTTCAGAGAATGCTGCCTGCCATTTATCTGAAGAGCTGACATTGTGAATTTAAATGATCTCTCTGAAGTTAACAAGCACAGTTCCTAACCTGCTTGCAGCCACTTTTCTTCAGAGTTGTGAGTTGTCAGGCATTTGCCACGTTTTCTCTCAATACCTCAAACACAGAACAGCATATCTTTTTGAAAATTTCACTTACTATTTATTTGAAATCTTCCTGCCAAACAAATTAGATACTCTTTTGTTTTGGATTCTGTTAGAATTTTCTGCTTATGACCAATAGTAAATTCTGCTTCTTCAGCACTGTTTGCAAAAGTGACTGTAGACTATCCGTACTTAACATTAGTTTCAAGTAGCAGAAGTTAACTGAGAAGTATTTACTAGTAAAGAGAAAAATTTCCAAGCTGGTCTGGACAGTAGATCAAGGACATCTGAAGTACAGAAAGGATACTGAAATGAAAGGAAAATCTCAAGAACTAGAGAATCTTTCATTTATGCTATGGGAATACTTTTAACATTTAGAAGACATGAAAAAAATTATAAAGGTTTCAGGTCTAGCATTTGAATACACTGTTAGAAAATGTTTGCATATACCACCAAGTGATAAAATGTTTCTAAGGAAATATACAAACTCATTTTCATGTTGTTTTTCCAAAGCCCAGCCCCAACATTATGCAAAGTTTGGTTCACTCTGGACAACTCCCAATTGGTGATTTCAGAAGGGGTCTGTTTTTCCTCTAGGCTGTTTGTATTCTCTTTGCTGCTTTTTATTAGCCTAAAGAATCTATGATTAAAAAGCGTAATGCTGAATACATATGTTAAAAATATACTTCTTTCTCTTTCAAAACAAGACAGCTCCAAAAGGGTTTCTGAGAATGTGAGATAAAATATATTTATCCCAGATGATGAGTATGAAGGAGGAAGTTAAGATGAAAATGTGTGTACTGAAACAGCAAATGTATGATGATAAATAACTGAAACAGGAAAGCTAATGTTGCACCTCATGTGAAAGCTTCAGTAGCTTGGAAGTATCTAAGCGTTTAATTTCCTTCAGAACATCCTTAGGCTTCTTATTATAAATAATTAAACACAGAGCTGTCTCTCAATACAATAACAATCCCCTCTAACCATCCCTTTGCAAGTCTTGCACTATGTCAAGTAAAATCACCATAGAGTAAGAAGAGTCTGATCTTACAAGCCCACCTTTAGTGCAGTGTCTCTTAATATATGTCAAAAGAAATATTCACAGAACTGTAAAAAATTTAATTGGAAGAGACATCCAGAAAACACACAGCCTCTACTATTTTCATGTGTAGAATAACTTGTTTCACTCTAGTAGTTTAGGTAAAACAGGGAATCAGACTTATTTTGAAGCTTTTTTTCTGAGCCATCTGTTCAACTTCCTTGATGCTAGTATCACAGTGAACCTTCAAAGGCCCCTTTCTCAGATGGGGAATACAGTGGAGGACAGGTATGAAACCTGCAGCTAAGCAAGAAGATTAATGCAGGTTCTGTGCCCAGACCCCAGCACTGTTTTGCCAAATGTAAAATCTACAGAACAGCTCAAAAAATAATAGTGGTGCAAAAGCCTGAATCCATTGAATTTGCATTTCTTCAGAAGCTTAAAATTCGATTTGCAAGGCTGCTTCAGAGGAAACATTCATGCAAAATCCTATTAACAGACAGAATGATACCTGTGGTATGTATCTGTTACATGATTTGACCAAACAGTATAAAATAGATAAAATAGATTTAATGTAACTATGTATATAAAAATGTCTGGCTGAAATAACTTTTTTTCTATTTAAGAACACTGTCAGTCCAATGATATTTCATGGAGTTAAAA
>VXAV01004360.1:91409-102704 GCA_013399715.1 Alectura lathami
GCCACAACTTTTCAAATATGATGGAGAGTGGCTCGGCAATCACATCAGCCAACTCCTTCAAGACCCTGGGATGCATCCCTTCCGGCCCCATCGACTTGTAAACATTCCATCCCATAAGGTGCTCTTGGAGTTGCTCCGCTCTTACAACGGGAAGGATTTTGCTCCCCCCATCCCCACTTGGATTTTCAGGGACACGAGCGACCTGGGCAGCCTGACCCTCAGTGAAGACCAAGGCAAAGAACTCATTAAGTACCTCAGCCTTCTCCACATCAGAGTAGGCCAGTTCTCCCTTTCCATTCATTAGAGGAGGAACACTCTCCTTCACCTGCCTCTTCTGACCTATGTAGCTAAAGAAACCCTTCTTGTTGCTTTTCACATCCCTCACCAAGCTTAATTCTGCTTGCGCCTTGGCCTTCCTGATCTCATCCCTACATACCCTGACAGAACCTCTGTAATCCTCCCAGGCCACCCATCCCTGCTTCCACTGCCTATACTTTGCCTTCTTTTCCCTCAACTTGACCAGCAGGTCCTGGCTCAGCCACGCTGGTGTCCTTTCTCCCCTGCCTGATTTCTTATTCTGGGGGATGGAGAGTTCTAGCACTCTCAGAAAGATGTTCCTTAAGTTCTGCCAGCTCTGCTCCGATCCCTTGTCCCTTAGGACGGTTTTCCAGGAGACGTCTTCCAACAACTCCTTAAACAGCCTGAAGTTTGCTTTCCTGAAGTTCCGTGTCCTGACTCCACTCCTTGCCAGGCCCACGCTCCTCAGGATCACAAACTCAGCCAGGGCATGGTCACTGCAGCCCAGGCTGCCTCCAGTCTTAACCTCTCAGATGGTACATGCTATCCAATAAGGAAACCGTGTTTCTACTGAATTCATAAATGCACATACAGAAATGTTTTTCTGTATACTTTAGTGAGTATTAAATAGTGAAAAAATTGAACACCTGAATTAAGCCTCCCAGACAGTTAACACCTTTTGTCTTGCTGCATCTTTAACAGGATTTTTGCAGACTTTTTGGTTTCAACCACAGCAGATTTTCTTCACAATGGTTATTTAGATTTTATATTATGTTTACATCACATTATTTGTCATTCAGTATCGGAAGATATCTTTATTACAAAGGTACTTTTTCCATTCACGAGTAACTGTTACTATTGATGCTTCATGCACTTCTGTAATTTGTTCATGAACAAGCATATTGGGAAATTTTACAATTAGCTAACAACTTTTAATATTACTTCAGTAGATATTATGCTTTATTAATTGTGGTTGTTTAACCCACAATAGCTCCCAACAGTCGCTCACTCACTACCCCCAGGCCACAGCGGCCCAGGCCTGCCAGCGTACTGCCAGCGGCCGGTATCAGCAGGATGGAGGAGGGAAGTGAGAAAAGAAAAAAAAAGTAGAACTCAGGAGTTAAGATAAAAACTACTTTACTAGAATAGCTAGGGAACAAGAGGGGAAGAGATAATTACAATGCAAAGAGGATATAAGGGTAATAATACTGATAATTGGAAAAATAGTGACTTACAAGAAAGGTGATTTCTCACCCACACACAAACCCAACCCAGAAGGAGAAAAAGAGACACACAAGCCACGGCTTCCCCTCATCACCAGAAAGCAGGGGAAGTGCCATGACATGATGTATATGCTATGGAATACCACATGGATCAATTTAAGTTAGATGTCCTAACTCCGTTCCCCCATCCCCTATAACTTCCTGATCCCTTCTCTGCCAGCATTCGCAGCTTCAGCTATGCTAGAAACCATAACATAATTCATAGATAAATGATTTATGATCTCTAAATAATTAATCAAAGCATTTTTAAGCAGAAATACTAACTTCCTGATTTTTTTTTTCTTAATATTAGTACGGTTTTATTTTATTTTATTTTATTTTATTTTATTTTATTTTATTTTATTTATTTATTTTATTTTTATACAGTTATTATGTCCAGATTAAGAGTCACCTGGGGATAATCACTTAATGGGACTTTACAGTTAACTCACTGTAAATGAAATTCAGTTAGCTAACACAGCAATTCATAAATCTCTACCTGACCTAAGTCAGCATCTTTATTAATGGGCTTCATTTCACCAAACTAAAGCTATCTAAAATTTAGATGTCTACTTTACACTGATCATTCTGGCCTAATTCAGTGGAGGAAGATGAGCACCTCTAGAAAACAATCTTGTACTATGATACATGTGTATCAAGGACCACTGGTTCATACACTGAGTTGCTGAGAACCAAAATCATCTGGTTTGTTACTGGCTAGCAGATTTCAGCCATTCAATTTGCTTCTTAATTTTTGATGCCTAGACAAGTGTGAATCAAAAGAAAGATGCAAGAAGTTCCAGTTAAATCCTTCTTCAGCATCAGGCAATTCAGTCCTATGGGAGAAAATAATGACAGATTTTTGAGTTGTAAAACTAAACATGTCTTTCACGTGGCTAATACAGGGGATGGAAAATGTGAGCTAGTATTTGTCCGCACTTATATGTGTAGACATATTCCCACAAAGCAGGAGTAACCAGCAGGTTACGGGCAGGGCTGAGATGTGTCCTTTGCTGTTACTGAAGCTGGCGAAAAAAGGAAACCCAAAAAGGAAACCCAGTAAAGAGAGGACTCGGAATATGAAATCCTGGGTTTAGGATTCAGATCCATATGTATCCATTCTGTTCAAGGATCAATGATTCATCAAAATTAGCAATACCTTCCTTGAGGAGGGGTCAGAGTTAGGGATTCCTTCCTAACAGCCATGTGGAATGAGCAGGTGACAGAGAGAGACATTTTAGCCTCCAGAGAGACAGAAGTGGGGTGGGAATTCAGAGGCAACCTTCTGCAGAATTTCGGAAAGGAAAGGAAAGGAAAGGAAAGGAAAGGAAAGGAAAGGAAAGGAAAGGAAAAAGAAAATTCCTGAAGGATTCATGCTGAATGTTTTAAACCCTACTTCAAGACTTTTGCTTTTCTCTATTAAATGATTAAGAAACATAACCCATTACTCAAGTTTGTGAATTGTAGTCATGGACGCTTGTGTCCTAATCTTTAAAACCGTGACAATGGAAATGGCAATGATGAAATTGGATCTTAATCTTATATTAAAGTACTTAATGCTATTCACACTAAGGTAGATGAGGTGCATCTCTTAATGATGATTGCTTTTGTTTGCAGTGAGATAATGTATTTTTTTTGTTGATTTACAAAGTATGCATTTAATCACCAACAAAGCTGGGTGAGACTTACTGACATCCTAGCTATGTCATTGAGGTACTGCTTTAAATGAAGGACTTGATGATCTCTAGAGTCAGAAAAAAACTTATAGGAAGAAATAGCTGATATCTAAATTCTAGGAGACTTACTGACTTCTCACTAGTTCCAGTAAAGAAAATCAATAAACTCTGAGGTCAGGTGCTCTATAAGCAAACACTGAAGTGGAAACAATTTTACTTTTAATAGCATTTAACATATAATATTTTAACAAGGATTTATGATTGCATTTGTTTCTTAGATCTTTTAATATCTTACTGTGTATGATGCAATCTTCATAACTACATGTTCCAGAAGTATACAACTGGTTTTGGACTTTTTGGCTCGTTCCAGATTCATCTGTTAAACTCATCAAGCATGGTGTGAACACAGCTAAGCTGTGTATGTTTGAAAGAAAATTTCCAGGTGATCTAATCAAGGAGATCAAAAGGAAATATTTCTAGTGCAAATTTGAAATGGCTTTTTCAGGTTGCCGTACAGATGTTTGTGTAATGTTTTTAGAAATATTCTTTCCACCCAATATACTTTGTTTTCAAGGAACTGCAGACAGTGGAGTTGTGTCACGCAGTAGGAATGACGAAAAGCATAATATGCTGAAAAGTGTTCTTCCTCACCATCTGTTCATATAGATCCCTAGCTGCCACTGCAACAGTAATCACATGGAAAAAAATGCAGAGCAAATTTCTAACACTCATGGTAGATAAGAGGTAACAGGTTTTGTTTTTTTTTTGTCTGTTTTTGTTTTTAATGCACTTTCCTGAAGTATATGAACTAAGAAAGCTGCTGACCTCTAAATTAATGCTATCAGATGCTCCAGATGCTATCAGATGTTCCTCATAGTGATCTTAGAACTTCATAAATATACTCACAACTTAATATACACATGCAGCATTTCTCTTACTACTGTTTACTCATAGTTTATTTGCTAACACTTATTTATTGCTATTTTACTTCCACTGTATGCAACTAAAATAGACTTCTTGTTTATTTGAACATGAATTTGTTTTTTCCATCAAAATTATAAATCTAAGCAGTGTTTCCACTGCTGTCCTTGGTCTTCAGAACCTCTCTACTGTGACCAAGTGTGAAGGCTGGAGATGTAGTTCTGAAACTGCTCCTTGACTTTTGACTGCAATAAGTTTTTTTTTTAATTATTATTTTTGACTTCCTTTCCTTAGTCTTCTTAAGTACAACCAAGAACTCTACCCTTAATCGCTATCTTTTCTAAAGCAGAGCAATTCTGTCCTGACAGTTATTCAGAGCTTATTCAGAGCTTATTTTAAAGATTCGATCCTACAAATTTAATTCTGTTAATAATAAAAATTAACTAAGCCTAAATAGTAAGATAGCTACTGCAGTCTGAGGGGTAGCAGGTCACTAGTACAGGACGGTGGTGTACAGACTTGCTGTCTCACACCATGTTGGTTCTGATGCACGTGGCTTGAATGAAAGTTCAGAAAGAGAACTGGCTGCTTTAGGCTCAGTTTTATTTTTTTCCTTCACGCTCAATTTTGGCCAGAGGTAGTGACAACTTTACAGTATCATTTATTCCTAGCTCTTTTGGCAATGCCAATTCATGGAAAAAGTTCCTTAGCAAAAGAATTATTGCTTTATGGTACAGCTCATCTGTTCACTGCTGCAGTATGGTAAGCCCACTTCAGTTTACTTCAGGTTTAGAGCTAAGCTAAGCTTTATCCTTGTAAAGTCACTACCAGACCTACCAGGCAAGTGGTGTTCAGGGAAAGTCAGACATAACTGGCAAGATTAAATCTGTGCTGAGTGGAATGTTTATAAAATATCAGTGCAAGAGTATGAGCTTGTAAATAATCCTAATGCCTCACCCCTTTGGGAAAAACATTGCACACCACCACACACACATTGGTCATTTCTTTATTGTTTTCTTATAGTATAAGAATACTTTTTACTGGACTAAGTGGGTTTTATAGCAGTGACTGTTAGTAAAAAGATCTGGCTAATGTTGTCTTTCTGATATAAGTAAATAGTATTTGCTTTTTATACGGACTTTACGAGGCTTCTGTGAGCTTTGGTGTTGCTGATATAGTTGCATTTTAAAATCAGATTGTAGATATTATGTGACAAAGTAATTTTTCTATCAACACTCAGAGAAATTTACATTGTTCTGCAAAAAAAATTAGGCATAGCTTGCAAAACAAGGCAAAATTCCAATAAATGACGATGGAATTAATTCCAGCCTTTACTTTGTGTGGAACAAAGACACAACAATGAACAAACCCAGAACCTAGATTAATCTTATCTAAAGCAATCATCCTTTCATAGAGTAACATGATAATTATGGGATAATTGCCACGGTGACTGGACAACAGCATATGCAATGATCTTGCTATATTTCTCTTCCTTGGTTTTCACTTGTTAAGCTTCTGAGAATGTTCATGACCTTGTGCTTTTCAGTTTGCCATATCCAAAAGTATTTGACTATCCACAGTATTTATATCTAACCCAAGAATTGTTATATATGTATCTGTGTACCTACTTATCAATATGTGAAATTTACTCTAAGGATAAAATCCAAAGTTATTTAATCATCAGACTAAGATCAGGTGACAAGCAGGATTGAAATCAAATGAAGGTAGGTGTTGTAATTACTTTGGAAAGATAGTTCTGACAGTTCTCTTTTCTTAATACGTTTTTATTTTAATATATATATGTGCAGCAGTAGATAGAAGAGGGATGCACAGGAAGAATTCAACTGAAAATTAATTGATGTTTAAGTCAGTCTGAAAGCGTGAATTTTAGACTCTCTAGAGCCGTAAATAGTAGTTATGTAACTTCAAACCTTGACATGGCTCAGTAATTTCTCATCCGTCTCCTACACAATTTCACTGGGTTACCAAAAGGATAGTTAGCATTGCAAATTATGAAGACTTTTGTGGCTTGAACTCTAAGTTATTTTCCATTCATCACTCGGAGAGCTTTGGCAGAACTGGGTTTCTGTCTTGTCCTATAACTGGTGGAGTTAAAAATTCTGAAACTGATGAAATTCCCTTTCAAGCACAGGGATAAATAACGTGATTGCTATTAACTGGAAGTGCTGTTTTTGTGCCACAGTACAGAGACCAGCTACTCAAATACTCCCTTATTATGTCAATATATTCCAGATCTCTGGGCACCTCTCCTCGTTCTCTTTTCTCTCTGTGACTCCTTCCACTTTCTTGCTTTTTCCAGTGTGGATTCCTTGTGCTTAGTTCTGCCCTGGTGCAGTGACTATGTCCTGCAACAGACACACTGAAAAAAAACAAATTTCCTCATTTTACACCTGAAACAACAAGGATACTGAGCCAAAACACAAGGCTGAAGTTTCTGAAGTTTCTGAAGTTTCTGAATGTACTTTGTACAAGGCAAACTTCATATAGAAAGAGATCTGGGTATTTTATGGTTCCATTCCATGGCACTGATTGTTTTCTCTTTCTGTTTCAGGCTTTATTTAAAAGGTCACAGTGGAACAGCTGGAAAACAAAGTAGCCTGATCTTGCATGGTGCTGAATTCAGTACAAAAGATGCTGACAATGACAACTGCATGTGTAAATGTGCCCTCATGTTAACTGGAGGTGAGTACAACTCTGAAAATATGTCGTACATTGTTAGGAGTCTGCTCTGTTTTCCTTAAGCAACCGTGGATGAAGTTACATTCATGACTGTGTAAGTACTGTGTGAAAATTCCATTTATTATTATTACTCCTACTCTTTTATTTTTGTATACTGCAGTAGTGCCAATACCCCAGGTTCCCTTCCCCAAGGGAAGGATTTATTCAGAGATACGGTACGTGTACTTCTGTACTGAAGCTGCCACAATGCCAACAGGGAAAGAACAAGTTACAGTTCTTGCTGAGGCAAGAAAGGCAAAGTAAGAGAGAAGAAACTGCAAGATGAAGAAGGGGGAAAGATACTTGTAAGAAGCTGGAAAGGAATCAGCTAGGAAAAGAGAAGAGAAAGGGCAGGGAAATAGATAATAGAAGGCAAAGATTAAAAATTATCAGAATGTGGATGTGAAATATATTATCTACTTCACTTAGGAGTGTGATACTCTTATTGAAATAACTACAGTGATTGATCTCTCTGTTTGTCTTATACACACACACTTGTGAAAGACAAGGCCTGCAGCCCCCCACTCAAACTGTAGCATTTGTCTGTTCTGGAACTTTTAGAACAGTGTCCTTAGTGAGCAGAGTCAAACTGCAGAAGGCAAGAGAGAGGAGTCGGAGTAAGGGGAGAGTGCAGAGAAGTTACACTTGGACAGTTTAAAGAATGAAATCAGTCTGACTGTCAGTAAGTGCAGCAAATGTGACTGATAACTGTTCCCTCCAACGTGGAGGAGGAATATCCAAGCTTATCTCCTGGTATAGACACGTAAAGATCTGCACAAGAGTGAGAACTTTGCCTTGCAACTGATGCTTATTATGAGTCCCTGAATGGGCAAGGGCATTTTTACTTCTAGCATGCCACATTAAAGCAGAACACTTGCACTGTGATTCTTTGATTCATAGACTGCATGACCAAGAAAGGCCCCTGATCTTCACATCTGATCTTCTGAGAATCTCCCTCAGTGATTTCTAACTTTCTTGGAAAGAAACCTCTATAGCATAAAAATTATTCAGTATTTTAGATCAGTCTTTTAAACAGACAATGTTTGTGGTTGCTGGCACTCTGGCTGGATCCAACTCAGGCCACATTCAGGCATATATAAGCCTATCATCTGTTAAGAGCAGATGGGTTTCTGTGGAAATTCTTAGCAAATGCACAGTCTACCTTCTCATTCTCTTTTCCTCATTGGATATTACCCAGCTGGGAGAGTTTTTAAGGAGTTGTTTTCTCAGACTTCCCTAACTTTCCTAACCCTAGTGATATCTTATTAAATGTCAGTGCAGGAAACTTCTTCCAGCAGACAAATGGTCAGACAGTGCCTTCTCATTTGTGTAACAAAAGAGGCTGAGCAGTTAGTTCTGGGGCAAATAAGGGGTAAGAAGCAAGTTGTTGATTTTCATTAAAACTGTTGACCTTTCCCCATAAAGAGCATGCTAAACTAATATATATTACTTCCAGGGCAGATCAGAGTCCAGTGAGAATCTCTTAAATGTGAGCTGTATCTGTGCTGAAGTGCACACTCATTCATGTATCTGAGCTGCCTGGAAACACCTCTGCTCCCAGACAGCTAAATCTGGGAGCTGAGGGTTTTGTTTATTTTCCTACCCTGACTTCTGTGACAGGTCAATGCCCTGCTAAGGTCAGCCTGCTGTTGAACAACCATTCCAAAAAGATTCACATATATTTTGCTGCAGCAGTCCTGTAAATCAATAGGAAAATCACATATTGGTGTATATTGGTAGCATATGAAAGGAGTAAGGAAGAGGGGGGTGAATTACCAATGTGTGAGGAAATCACGGAAGAAATCACTGCAGTGTAAAAGGAGAGGCAACTGTGTTTTGAAGAAAGAACTGAAGAAGCTGTGCAGCACTTAGTAATTTGTACTGTTCAAGAAAAGAAAGACCCCAATCATGCAAATTGCTTTTAAAGTGTCAATCAATCTCACTGCTAAATTTATCCTCAAATCCTGTTACGGTTTCCTACTTGAAACAGACTTTCTCATTCCCTGAGAACTACCAGAAATTGCATTAAATACCAAAACATTTGTTAGTGAGTACATTTCTGTTTTACACCACAAAAAAAAAAAAAAAAAAAAAAAAAAAGAAAGAAAAGGAGAAAAAAAAAAATGGTTTAGTCTACATAGGAGAAGAGGGTACCAGCCNGATATCAGACTCTCTGTTAGCTTTGGCATCACAGACAGCACTTTAATGATGAATGATATGAAATCTAAAGGCAGGTTCCTCGCTATCTTGACAGTTTGGGTGATCCTGTTATCTCTATGAGGTGAACTGAATATATTTCTGTCAGGAATAAAGGCTGAGATAAGCTGAAGCTTGAGACTGTGATATGGTTAGAGTCAAGGCTGAAAATAAAAATGTAAGGAAAACACACATTTCTCTCTGTGATCTTATTAGTTGTCAGTTTTATTTGGTCTATATCAGAAATAGTCTCTCTCCTCCTCATTTCTAACTTTCCTCTCCCCCAGAATAAAAAATAAATAGTGAGAGAGTATTACAGTAGCATCAACCGTATTTTGTGTTGGTGTGTTCCTTGTCCTTTTGAGAGCCATGTTCTGCTAGTTGACTCTATCTTAATGTTGATTTTAGGGAATAGTTTCTGAAAGTACATACATGAGCTGGATTCTCAGCTTATGTGACCTTTATATGGTAGTTAAATATTTTAGCTGTTTTTCGTGGAAAACTTGAAACATTTCAATTAAGCACCCTCAGTTTACTTTAAGTGGAGACAAAGCATATTTGTTCACATAATTTCTTCATTTAAACTTAACATTTGTCAAAATAATATCATTTTTTCTTTTGTGAAAATAATGATCAGAGACTGGTGCAACATCTCCAGACGGTAAACTCAACAAATTGTCATATACCCATATCTTTCCAAAAGTTATTCTAGAAAAGTAACCCAGTGAGCTACATGCTCAGCTTTTTGCAACTTACAGCACTTAAAATGTAACAAACTCTCATTAGAATGGAGCACTGGATAGATATCCAAGGCACTTCAGACAGATTTCCAGTGGAAGAACTTAACATCTCTGGATCAGATCTATTGGCACCAGGACAAGTTAGAGCATCCTGCCAGGATACCACCTGTCAGCTGAGCCCCAGAAATTATTTGTGCAATCATCTATAGGCACTGAAAAATGACTTACAGTAACTTGGCACATAGTGAATGTCTTAATGTAATTTGTTTGTCTTGCCTTTGCTACAGGCTGAATGTTTACACAGGCATTTAACTTGCTTCAGGTGAAATGTGAGAACATTACTAATCTTGTGATCCCTGAAATATCTTGCCAAAGTGATAAGGGAGACCTTCTAGATGCCTAGCTAAGATTGAAAAAGCATAGAATGATTTAAATGTGTGTTTTTAATTGATGGGAAGCAGAGATCTGTCTGTCTGCAATCTCCTGTCTCCAACAGCAGTAAGCAGCAGATGCCTCAACACCGGCATAAGAACAATGCAAATAAATGATGCTTTCCCTGTGTATTTTCCCAGTCTCAATCTTCTATGTGTCGGGGGCTTCCTGAGACAGAGACATTTCCCATGAATACATTTAAAAGTCCTCAGTGGATTTCTTGCCTATTTGGTGAGATGCTGCTCAGCAGCAGTCCCAAACTGTGGTGCATTTATTGTTTCACTGCTTTTTCTCCAAGTGGCAAATTTTACAAATCTCTGGCAAGAGCAATGTAGAGGATTCTTATCATGTCTTGGAGGGAAGTGCTTGGATGAGTGTAGATCCCTGTCCATACATGATCCAGACAGGAAAAAAAAATACAGCAAAAGATTTGAAAGTAATACCTTCAGCACACTTGAAAGTATCTGACCTGAAAACCAGGATATAGGTTCATTTAGGTTAGAAAGCATCAATTTCTATGTTTTCATAGAATCATAGAACCATAGAATGACTTGAGTTGGAACGGACCTCAGAGATCATCTAGTTCCAACCCCCCTGCCGTGGACAGGGCTGCCAGCCACTGGCTCACTAGATCAAACTGCCCAGGAACCCATCCAGCCTGGCCTTGAACACAGCCAGGGATGGGGCATCCATAGCTTCTCTGGGCAGCCTGTTCCAGCGCCTCACCACTCTCTCAGGGAAGAATTTCTTCCTGATGTCCAACCTAAACCTCCCCTCTTTCAGTTTTAGCCCATTCCCCATTCTCCTAACATTATCCACCCGTGTAAAAAGTCAGTCCCCCTCCTGCCTATAAGCTCCTTTCAAGTACTGGAAGGCCACAATGAGGTCTCCCCAGAGCCTTCTCTCTTCCAAGCTGAACAATCCCCACTCCCTCAACCTTTCCTCATAGGAGAGGTGCTCCAGCCCTCTGATCATTTTGGTGGCCCTCCTCTGGACCCGCTCCAACAACTCCACATCCCCTCTGTACTGGGG
>VXAV01004360.1:108007-124799 GCA_013399715.1 Alectura lathami
CCTTTCAGTCCATGGTGACACCTCCAGAGTTAAGTAGTCAGTCCTTAGACAATCATTGCTTGCCTTTACTGGTGCCTGAAAAAAGGTTTGCAGGGGGTCTTGGGCAAATTAAAATGCTGTGACTTCTTAAAAGCAAGGAGCACTTCTCCACCAAAAGTGGAGAAAACTACTGAAGACACAAAGGCAAGTATTCAGTACAACTGTGTTATGTGAAAAATGAAAAGACGCATAAGACCTGTGTTGAAGATTCACAATGACTATAGGTCTGCCTATGAAGAAAAACTGCAGAAATCTTTCTGACAAATAGAGCTTTAGCCACCAAGGTTAATATATTCTTGGCATTGGGAGTATAACTCTTTGCAGGCTGGGAATTCATTCTGCTTTCCTCAGTCTGGACCAAGCATCTTTTTACTACATTACATAGATACTCTGTAAGGTCTTACAGGAAGTTTTGTTCTCATCAAGATATACAGCAAAACTCCCTCTAACTTCAGTGGAGTCAGCATGTCACCTAGTTTATCTTTGTTAGTTTATATTCTGTAATCGAACTGTTGCCAAGTTTCATGTTGTTTGGAGTTCTCCTTAAAACTCAAATTTCCATCACAATCTAAAATTTACCTTAACATGATAATGTTTCAACTTCTCATACTGTAAAAGTAAATAAATAAATAAAAACTACCAGAGGTAGGGAAAACTAAAAGATTTTTTTTTTTTGCTGCTTTTTTTATTTTGTTTTGTTTTTCATAACCTCAGGCCTTCAAGAGTCCTGAGGGCAAACTGGCAAATTCATACTGCAGGGATGCTACAAGTGGAGCCCAGGGCTTTTCCATTCTAACACACACAAGTAGTTTGAGTGGTATACGCTCACTGCATTTGATGTCTTCATCACAGTTAGCTAGTTTAGGGATTTTATATTATTGTAGATCTTGGGGAGCTAATCAAGAGATTAATCTCATCTTAAAGCAATTATTTAACATAAATCTTAAGAATCACACTTTTTTTCACCACCGGTCCCTTTTTCTCCACGGGTTAAAGACATATATGCATATCTTTACTACAGAAGTCTAAAGGCAAGATGATTTTTTTTTTTTTTTTTTGCATACAGTTTACAACCGAAGCTGAGCTTACAGCAAGTTTGAATTTTCTGCATTCAGTCATAAAAAAATGGTAGCAAAAACCCCTGTCATTGTTAGTAATAGTCAAAAGTACATGATAAATTTTTCTGGTTTATTTTCAATGCTATATTAATAAAGCATTCATGAAGGTGGAGGTATCACTACATGCATTTTCTTTGGCAGAAATCTCAGGTTGAAAAGTTCCTGAGCTGCTGCATTTCTTTCTTGTCCCAGCTTCTCAGTTTACTACTCTTGCAGTTATGCCAACACAACAGTTCATGGAACTATTCTGTAAACCAGATTGGTGGTTTGTTGTTAAAAAGCAAAGATCTATTTTATTTTTTTACCAAAATCTGCATCACCTCAGTTTGAACACCAGACTTACAATACAGCTGCATTTTCAGAACAGTTTCACAATGCTGGAGCAACAGAAGCACAAGCAGCTGGGGAAGACATTTCTTGCCCTGTTCTTCTAGTATTTTGAAATGTATGAGACCGCACTAAGAGTTCAAAGGGTCAATGAATAGGAAGCACTTCTGGCTGGGAAAATAAAAGGCAGGGTAAAGGGGCAGAAAAGGCAGCACTTTCTAAGTCTAGCTATGATACCAATCAATGGTATTTGTAATAGCTGCTCTTAGTTAATAATAGTCACTTCACCAGTGACTATATTCTGCTACCTGCAGACATGTAAATAAAATGACTATAAAACCCCTGTTGTTCCTTTAAACTTGAATGGAGATTTACTTGTCAGTTCTCTAAGTCCAGGTAAGACCTTGGACAAAGGATTTGCAGAGAAGTGAACAAATGTCAAATGGATCTGAGGTACGACCTTGCTGACACTGCTGACCCAGAAGTGTTTGTGGTTGGCACGTTTCAGAGGCTCAAGACTGAATATAGTTTTTCACATTCAAAGTATTAGGAAGGTTTGGGGCTGAATGTGACTGTTTATGCCCAAACTGTATAGGCAATGAATATAACCTGACTGAGGTTGGCCATTCTGCCACCTAACTGCATGCACACTCAGATAACCAACTAAATCATCTGTCCATGCACATAAGTATCTCCATGTCTATTTTCATGTACACCGCTCTTAATACTAATTATATTTTACTGTAGTATTGTAATAACTATAACAACGCAGCACAACAATGCTCATAACATGTGCTGGCTAAGAAGATCTAACCTGAAAGCAAAAGTAAACTGTCTGAGCAGTTGAACAATCACGGTTCAAGCAAAAGCAAAATACCAGTAAATAAAATTAAATCATGCTTACTCTCAAAGTAACCAAACAAATAAAATTATTCAAATTACTTGTGAGTTATAGTCTTATTATGGTATGTTTGCATGAACTGGGTGAACTGTTTACTGTCTAAACATGCAATGGAGTTTGTTTGTCTTTATTTTTCTTGTTCTTGCTTCACAAACAGAAGGAGTTAAGACTTAAATACTTTTCCAGATCTGTACATAGTCGGTGTATTCTCCAGCACAGCTGGCTACAGAAAACCACCCTCACCATCACTGTACCCCGATTGTTTATGAGCTTTATGAGCTTGTTGACGCCAGAAGTTGCTAATCAGCTAAACTTATAAAACAAAATGAAAATGCTTAGTAGTCTTTCAGTTAATTTTTTGTCCTTAATGGTTTCAGGATGGTGGTTTGATGCCTGTGGCCCTTCCAATCTCAATGGGATGTTTTATACAGCTGGACAAAACCATGGAAAGCTCAATGGCATCAAGTGGCACTACTTCAAAGGCCCCAGCTACTCCCTGCATGCCACCACCATGATGATTCGGCCCTTAGACTTTTAAAGGCATTCGGTGGTGGATCCAAGAAGAAACTAGGATGCCACTGCCCTTAGCAGCACTTCTATCACAGTCTGAAGGTAAAAGGTGAAAGGCTTCTTGAAAGCAACACATAAGGATAATGCAAAGTCACTTCATTATCATTCAATAGCCTGGAAAAACTCCCCCTCAGCCACCTCACATCTTGATGACCTGAGGAAGCTTGGTTTAGAAGAAGGTGGCTGCAATGATTTTCCAAAGAACAACTGGATCCAGTTATTCTGATTGAATCTGATGTTTGTCAGTTGGTGGTAGGCTTGTTGTTGTTGTTTGTGCTGTTGTTGGCTTTTTAATATATATATAAGATGTAAAAACATACCAGATTATTCAACAACAGCATCAGAATTTGAAGATATGAAACACATCAACCATGGTCCACTGAGGAGAATGTTTTTCAGCAGCAAAATGCCATCATTATATTCATGAAAAAAGGATTATAGAGACAACTTTATTAAAGTTCATCTTAAAGCACTGAAGGTGACCACTCCAAGTATTGTTTTTCTTAAATAAACTGAATTTGAATAGATGGATGGATTAATGTTAATTCCAGAGTCAAATAATTTGTGCTAATATTATTTTTTATTAAAACCTTGAAGGACACGTTTCTCATAAATAAACTGAGTCAAATGTATGAAGAATGATAAGGGTAAGAAGCATAAATTCTTCAGTTGCTCTGTAGAGGTAAATGAGATAATTGACATAATCCTTGAGCTAAGATTTATAGTGTGATAACAAACGTAGATGTATTTTGGGCCTTTTCCCTTCTTTCATTAAAGGCAGTCTGAATGTCACAGAAAAATTGATGGAAGGTTTAAAGAATGTGAAATATTATCCTAAAGAAAATATGGGATTTTGCATGGACTATTTCCATCAGAAGTACACAGGAAGGCAAATTGTTAGAGTATATAAAATGACACAAATGCTTGGCTTAAGTCAATGAGTTCATTCTCCAGTATCCTTGCATGTGCGCAATTTATCATTATTTTACTTATATATTAAATTTTCATTTCTTCATTTTATTATTACATTTTTCTGAGTATCAGAAGCATGCCAGTTCTACACAGTGCTTAGGCTACAACTATAAAAAATACTCATCAGAATTGTATAGAAAATAAAGAATTGTGAACTGTAAATAGCATGTTTATATTTCCTATTATGGTCATTTGATTTGTACATGCAGCCCTGACTCTACTCAAAGGGTGCAAAGCCACAAAAGGATATAAATATTAAGAGAAATTTAGAATTCTGCTTTCAGGTTTCTACTGTCATAACAAATAATTCTGTTGTATTAAAATGTTGCAGAATTGTGTGGCAAGATGCATAATTCAGCTATTGGTAAGGATAAATTTCTTATCACAAGATGCAAAATAGTAGTTAGGTTGCCCATGAAGTTGTAGAGAGAACTCTTTCTATTTACAACCCCTCATGATTTAATTGTATGAATAAAGTATATTTGTGAAAGGAGCGTGCACTCATTCTACTTCTGGTATCAAAGGAAAAGCTTGACCCTGCTCCCATTGAAATCAAAAGTAACATTCTCATTGATTAAACTGGGACCAAGATCACATGTAAAATCTGAATGTGGAAAGTTTGTTGCTTCTCTGTTTGTCGGTTATTTTATTCATTAAACTGTTCCTGAAACTGAGCACAATGAAGATCTGAATCTTTTTTTCAAAGATGTTAACAGAGTAACTGCTTTTTTTTTTTATTATTATTATTTTTTTTCCCTGTAGCAGTTTGTCTTTGCGGAATAGAGAAAAAAACTGCTTGAATTTTTTAAACATGCCTTCTTAAAGGTCACAAAGCCCACAGAGTTCTCTGGTTTTACTACAGCTTGTTTTTGTTGTTGTTGTTGTTGTTGTTGTTTTTGTGTGTGTGTGGGAAGATCTTTGTCTCTGTGTATTTGTATATATTTATATATATATTTGAAATAATCCTGCATTTTGGTTAATTTGTTGTTTTCTGCTGAATAATTTACTAAACTATTCCTTGCTCAGCAATTTCTTCACGGAGCTGTTTTGTCTCAGCTTCCAGCAGTTTTTTGAAATGTTCTTCATTTATGTACAAAGACTGTGGTCTGTCTTCCATTGTGTTCTCAGCATCTATATTTTTCCAAGTCTCCAAGTCTGGAATGCCATTTTTGCAGGTCCTATTGCAAAAAGCATAACACATTTAAAACCAGAAGCATGATATTTACTGTTTATTTATCTAGGTTGGGGAAAAAAAAAGTGCAGATTTGGTTTCCTATCCTTTATAATAAAACATTTTTTAAAATTGCCGACTCTGTGATTTCACTTCCTTTGGGTATGCCTTTCTGTGACAGGCTGACAAAATTTTACAAGCAACCATCTCTCCCTCTAAGAAATATTAGTAAAGGTATTCAAAGTTTAGGAAGGGAGCCTAATTAGAGTTTGTCTAGAAATCAGTACACACTGTAGGATTCAAATACATATTTCAATCTTTTTCATTCAATTTCCTTGATTAAAATCATGGGACTTCATTTCTCATTGTAAGTTAAAATCATACATTCTCTAACAATCTTTTAAATAAAATGTTTCTTGAATTCCATAGGCAAAGATGCAAATAGAACTGTGATACCTATTTATCTTGTCTTTTGATATGTTCTTTTATCATCTCTTTGATCATGTTGTACAACAATGACAAATTTCCGTTGATCACTCTACAAGAAATGTTCCTTGCTGCATTTGTATGCCTTTTTTACCACTACAAGGATCAATTTTAATATCTCTTTGTAGTGATTTTTTTCCCCATTTTCTTAGGTACTTATGTTTAAATCAACTTGTTTGTTTCATTCACTCAGAACAAAACAGCTTTTAGACACAATAGTTTTAAAAACTTTGATGAAATACATACGCATAAGCACATTTTGCTCCTTAGGTTGAATGCATACGAACTGCATGAATCAAAGAGTTAAAATTAGTAAAAAATTATCTTTCTGGATTTCATCAGATAAAATGGCGTTTGCCTTGGAAGAGACTAAAATGGTCAATGTCTGACGGTAACAGTAACTTCTCTCTTTACACCTGTGGTTTAACCCAGCAGGCAGCTAAGCACCACACAGCTATTCAGTTCCTCCCTCCTCTGCCCCTGCAAGTGGGGTAGAGGAGAGAATCAGAGAAAGGTAAAACTCGTGTGTTGAGATAAAGAGTGTTTAATAGGACAGAAAAGAAAGCAATAATAATAATAACAATATACAAAACAAGTGATGCACAATGCAATTGCTCAACACCAGCTAACTGATGTCCAGCCAGTCCCCATGCAGTAGGAACCCCCTCGATCCACTCCTCCCAGCTTTATTGTTCAGCATGGTGCCATACAATATGGAATATCCCTTTGGGCAGTTGCCAGCTGTCGTGGTTCTGTCCACTCCCAGATACCTGTGCACCTCCAGTCCTCTCACTGGCAAGGTAGTGTGGGAATCTGAAAAGATCTTGACTTAGTGTAAGCAACGCTCAGCAACAACTAAAACGTCAGTGTGTTATCAACATTGTTTTTCTCCTAAATCCAAAACATGGCAATATAGCGGCCACTACAAAGAAAATTAACACTGTCACAGCCAAAACCTCAATGCCAAAAACCTCTATGCCAAAAAAAAAAAAAAAAAAAAAAAAAAAAAAAAAAAGCCCAGAAAGCACCAAAAATACATCAGCAGGAAGAGGAGGCCTGTGAAGGGTAGGGGAGCAAGAACAGGAAAAAAAGAGGACTGGGCTATGGTAATGTAGTGAAGAAAGGGAAAACGCAGACAGAGAGGGAAGAGCTAGAGGTGAAGGGATGAACCATCAGACACGGCAGCTCCATATTTCTTGTGGCATATCTATGACACAATGTAGGAACACCCTTCTCCTCTGGAGCATTACAAACCCCTCTCCCTGGCTCCCCATAAGAGGGGAAATCTATGGGTCTCATTTGTTTTTGTATGCTTTGGTGGTTTTAGAATAGAATCATAGAGTCATAAAGGTTCTAATCTCTAAGATCTTCTAGTCCAACCATTAACCTAACACCACTATGCTTGAACACCTCCAGGGACTGTGACTCCACCACCTCCCTGGGCAGCCTGTCCCAATGCCTGGCCACTCTCTCAGAGTTTTTCCTAACACCTAACCTGAACCTCACCTGCTGCAGCTTGAGGCAATTACCCCTTGTCTTATCACTAGTTACCTGGGAGAAGAGGCTGACCGCCACCTCACCACAGCCTCCTTTCAAGTAGTTGTAGAGAGCAATAAGGTCTCCCATGAGCCTCCTCCTAAAGGCTCTTGTAGGTGCGTTTTTATAGTTTTTGCAAAGGGAACACACTTTTGTGAAGATATACTACTTATGTTTATGTCAAGATAACTCCTAGCAAATCTCTTAGAAATGGAAAGGTTTATTTAGAAAAATATTGGGTTTTGTTGTGTGAATTTTAAGGACTGATAATGAAAAAACAGCTGTGTCTATCCAAATTTTTGTGAAATGAGAGTCTTTATTCTTCCACTGGCTAAAATTTCAATTGGAAACAGATCTTGTTTTCTTAGAAGTATCCTATGCAATTTTCTGAATTGGTATGTTCCATTAAAGAATAGATATATGTTGAAAATATGACAAAAATTCCAATGATAGATTAAAATACATGAAGACCTAGTCCTGTATTTTGGTGGAGAAAATCCTGAAACCCAAAAAGTTACAATCTAATTTCTTTCTCTTGTGTTCCTGACCTCTTTCTCACGTTAATAGTGTACCAATGCTTAATTTTAAACTTGAAGTAGTCACACATAACCATATATAAAGGACATTGGATAATCTTGTTCACAACCAGAACATGAACAATGGGGATAGAAGTCCTTTGTGATGTTCACAGAACCATAGAACCATAGAATGGTTTGGGTTGGAAGGGACCTCAAAGGCCACCTAGTTCCAACCCCCCTGCCGTGGACAGGGCTGCCAGCCACTAGCTCACTAGATCAAACTGCCCAGGAACCCATCCAGCCTGGCCTTGGACACAGCCAGGGATGGGGCATCCATAGCTTCTCTGGGCAGCCTGTGCCAGCGCCTCACCACTCTCTCAGGGAAGAATTTCTTCCTGATGTCCAACCTAAACCTCCCCTCTTTCAGTTTTAGCCCATTCCCCCTTGTCCTACCATTATCCACCTGTGTAAAAAGTCGGTCCCCCTCCTGCCTGTAAGCTCCTTTCAAGTATTGGAAGGCTGCAATGAGGTCTCCCCAGAGCCTTCTCTTTTCCCAGCTGAACAATCCCAACTCCCTCAACCTTTCCTCATAGGAGAGGTGCTCCAGCCCTCTGATCATTTTGGTGGCCCTCCTCTGGACCCGCTCCAACAGCTCCACATACTTTCTGTACTGGGGGCCCAGAACACCTTGCACTTGGCCTTGTTGAACCTCATCAGGTTCTCGTGGGCCCACTTTTCCAGCCTGTCCAGGTCCCTCTGCATGGCATCCCTTCCTTCAGGGCTATCAACTGCACCACTCAGCTTGGTGTCATCAGCAAACTTGCTGAGGGTGCACTCGATCCCACAGTCTAAGTTGTCAATAAAGATGTTGAAGACCACCGGTCCCAAGACGGACCCCTGGGGGACACCACTCATGACCGGCCTCCACCTGGACATAGAGCCATTGACTACAACCCTTTGGCTGAGACCATGCAGCCAGTTCTTTACCCAGCGAACAGTCCACCAATCATATCCATATCTTTCCAGTTAAGAGATAATGATATGGTGCAGGACCATGTCAAAGGCTTTGCAGAAGTCCAGGTAGACACAAGTCCGGCCTGTAGTTCCCTGGGTCTTCCTTTCTTCCTTTCTCCCTTTCTTAAAAATGGGCGCAATGTTTCCATTTTTCCAATCACTGGGGACCTTGCCTGACAGCCATGACTTTTCAAATATGATGGAGAGCGCCTCGGCAACCACATCTTCCAACTCCTTCAAGACCCTGGGATGCATCCCCTCCAGCCCCATAGACTTGGAAACATTCAATCCCATAAGGTGGTCTCGGTCTTGCTCTACGCTTACACAGGGAAGGATTTTGCTCCCCCCTGAAGGATTTTCAGGGACACGAGTGTCCTGGGCAGCCTGACCGGCAGTGAAGACCGAAGCAAAGAACTCATTAAGTACCTCAGCCTTCTCCACATCAGAGTTGGCTAGTTCTCCCTTTCCATTCATTAGAGGGGGATGTTCATTTGCTCTGAAAGTCTGTGGAAGGAAAAATAGACACATGTACACCATGGGCTCATCGAACAGGAAGTGGATGCTTTGCCAGGTCAGACCTCTAGTAGCCTGCAAGCACTCGTAACTTGCAAGCACTTGCTTCAGCCTGCTAGGAAAAGGAGAGGACACTCTGAAGCAAGGAAAAGGAAATTGAGACTGTTGATACACAGACAGGTAAGAAATAACTGATAAGTGAGAAAATGGCTATTAAAGGACAATACAGTGAAGAATGTGAAGGAATATGCAGGAATATACAAAATATCTACCTTTTTATGAAGGTAGATAATGGTAGGACAAGGGGGATTGGGCTAAAACTGAAAGAGGGCAGGTTTAGGTTGGACATCAGGAAGAAATTCTTCCTTGAGAGAGTGGTGAGGCGCTGGCACAGGCTGCCCAGAGAAGCTGTGGCTGCCCCATCCCTGGCTGTGTCCAAGGCCAGGCTGGATGGGTTCCTGGGCAGTTTGATCTAGTGAGCTAGTGGCTGGCAGCCCTGTCCATGGCAGGGGGGTTGGAACTAGGTGATCTCTGAGGTCCCTTCCAACCCAAGCCATTCTATGATTCTATGATTCTATGATTCTATGATTCTACAAATGTGATTAGGAAGTTGAGAGCAAGGCCAACAAAAGAAGGAAGTCAGTCTGACAAAAAGAATATGTAGAAATATCAATGATGAATGCACAGGAAAAGGAGGAAAATGAAGAATTAGACAGGGTAATCTCTACGTTAATGCAGAATAGCTTCTCTCCAAGTTCAAAGAGATAAGATTGTTGTCAGCTATATCTAGGATGCAGTGCTAGAAGCAGTTTTATCTGTTTGAAAAAGCATGAATAATAATGATGATGCATATGGCACCTGATGAAACTTTATGGCATCTCTGCCTCCAGGGGTTAGAAGAATATTTCTTTTAGATTTAGATTATTGTTTTTCAACATTTATTAGAGGAAAACTAGTATCCAATTAATTTTCCAAAGCATAAAAGGAACATTGTGGACACTTTATTTCTTGCTTTTATTTAATATTTATGATGTGCTAGAGATGCATTGATGTATGGTAAAATCTGAAGCAAGGTTTAAAAAGCATTCCTTTCTTGTAGGAATTTTTGGTAATATGCTGTCTGAGAAACAGTTCATGCTTTTAGCATGAGATAAGAATCTACCAGTAGATATATCAGAGTTGGAGAATATTTATTCTTCCACTAAAAGATGTGGATCGCAACCTTTTGCATCCCTCTCATGCTCTTGTTTAGAATCGTTGTCTACTCTCGAGGAAACTATAAGTCCCAGACCCGATCTCATTCAGCTGCATTGTTGAGCCACTAGTTTGTTTTCTTTTGAGTAATGGAATAAAACTCCTGGAAATATATTTTACTCTTGTTCTTTAGAATCAAACCTTTAATTTAATCTAATTTCTTTTTTTTTTTTTTTTTTCATTTCAAGGTTTATGCTTTGTAGTTCATCTTTCATCTGACACAGATGATTAGATGATTATTTAAACCCTGTTCGAAAGTTTCAATCAGTGCTGTTTGTTCAGTAAAAGCCTCAGGCAAAATTATTCTCCTGGAGTCATGCAGTGGTTCTTGTCTCCACTCTTCTGCTCTGCCTTCATGCAGAGCAAGTATCACACTGTGAGTCACCATTGCTGTCCTTTCTGAAGGGTTTCTCATTGCAGTCCTTTCAGCAAATGCAGGAACTCTCTTTCCAGTGGGGGAAAAAAAAAAAAANAGGGGGAAAAAAAAAAAAAAAAAAAAAAAAAAAAGACCTTGGAGCAATGTCAGTTCTGATCCTGGATCCCTAAATCCTTTCCCATCACTGCAAAATTAACATCAGTTGCCTAATATTTTTCTGGCTGAAAGTCACATCATTGCTATCTGCATCTTCATCTGGGCAGTGGGAGTGTCCTTCAGTCCCCCTGTTTGCCTCCTACCTGCTTCTCCTAGAAAAGATCCCTGTCCCAAGACTGGAGCGAAGCAAGGCCCAGGAGTCACTGTGATGGTACTTTTTTTACGAGGGGATGCCTCTGCACACCTCAGGGGTGCACACATTTAAAAAGCCCCTGTGGAGTATAGGCTCTCACTCAAACTGCCTGGTCACAAGCCAAAGATTATACAGAATACATGTCACTAATTTTAAGAAGTATAACCTCATTTGCCAAACTAAATGCTGCGTTTTTCACAGGAGGAAACAGGTAGGTAAACACGCAGGTGGCAGTATGTTTAGTTTCAGTTACAGAAGACCAATACACCCATTTGCTTTAAGTAGGTTACTAAGCTTGACTTAGTAACTATTCTGGAGTTTGTTTGATTCTTTCAAGGCTATGGGAAAATACAATAGTAAATATGTTGGACTTTGTGTCCATGTACATAAATATGTAGTCTTGTAAGCAAAAGAATTTTTAAGTTCCCAACAGGGTAAAATGAAAAGATGGAAGATTTTTCTCTGTGACATGGACTATGGGTTTATTAACAGAGTCTTAGGTGGGAGCCTGGCACTGTTTCCATTGTAAGACTTGTGGAAGTTCGTTTGTCACCATCATCTCCTGAATCTCCTTTCAGGACACTGTGAGACTCCCCACAGCCCAAAGACCAGATCAGCAAAACTGCCTCAGTTTGATATAATATAAAGTCTATTAAATGATACTGCTGCAAGCCAATGGATATGGCAAGAAATCTGAGAGTTTTATGGCAACACTAACATATTCAGGTTAGTATTTCGCACAAGTAAGCAAGCAGGAAGAGGAAAAAAAAAAAAAAACAACCGTGCTTCTATTTTCCTTACAATAAATTATAATCTAAAAATGCAGAACACATAGTTAAAATAGCCTCAAAGAATGGGGACAGAACGATTGACAGCCCATCCTATGACAAAGCAAGCTGTCCTGTCAGCAAGATTCACTCAGTTGCAGATCCCTTATTTCTGAAGTTTCTGCTCTCTGCTGCCATCTATGGTTCAAAAGGAAGCTTTTCCAGAGTTAAATTCGTCGTCGGGATGAAGTAAACATGCAGTTAAAGATCTGAAAAAAAGGAAACCAGAGGGACTAATAAAATTGGTTAGGACGTCCAGCATGGAAGGTCAAAGTCTATATTTAAGTACATGCTTTTGGTTTTAAAAATACTGAACTACCATTGCTTTCAATGTATCCCAAATGGATTAAAAATACATTGGTGTTATAGCAGTTCAGATCTTCTCTAAGGACAGTAGTGATATTTGCAGAGTAAACTACTGATCCAAGAAAAAATAGGCGATAGCAAAAGGAGAATCACAAACAAGTGTTTTAAAAAGTCATTCCATTATCCACATCTGACTCTATCAGAGATAAGAAAAAGAAATTCGTACTTCAAGATGGGAACTAAATTGTATTTCATAGCCACGTTAAAATAGTGTTCAAGACAAACACTTAGCAGTTTTAAATGCAAGAATTCAGTTTGTTCTTACAGCCTAAGTTTAGCCAAATAATGTATAATCCTGAAAGTCTTTAATTACTCTCTTCCACACTGGTTTTATTATATGGTCCAAGAATCACATTGCAATAGGGTTTTTGACTCATGAGGAATAGTCATCAGGAAATGAAAATATGTCCTTATAATTTTATATTTTTAACTCCCCAACTGATCAGCTCAC
This sequence comes from Alectura lathami, assembly GCA_013399715.1. Classification (NCBI taxonomy): domain Eukaryota; kingdom Metazoa; phylum Chordata; class Aves; order Galliformes; family Megapodiidae; genus Alectura; species Alectura lathami. The sequence goes on from VXAV01004360.1 coordinate 120,796, forward strand.
TTTGGTACCTTTATTTACTCTGGAATCATATTCAGCAATATGAGAATACTGTGTCTTTTCAAGAGTTCAACAATCCTTTTTTCTCTTTAGTGCACCTGAGTGATATTTGCCATAAGGTGGTTCAAATTAATTCCTTCAGAGCAGCCCAAACTGCTAATCCTGTTGCCATACATAAGCTATCTTATTTCTCTGACCTTTCACTTTCTAGTGTTGGAAACAGAGTCGCACCAAGATTACCATTCACAGGTCACAAGGCCACAGATAACCTTAGATACTAGTAGGACTCTATGTCATTTTCTTACAAAAATCAGAAGTAAAAAAATATTTAGAAAGCTGGAGAAATCCAGCTGTTCATGCTCTTCTTTCTACTTTGAGTTTCAAAAGCCATGGATTTAGCAGCTCTAAAAGGCAGAAATGAGCACAGATGAAACATAAGCAGAATCCGCTTGGTCATCCACAGGCCACAAGCACCATGCACAAGCACGGCTGTGCTCATGGCTGCTCAGGACCTGCTCCAGCTCCACAACCAGGTTTACATGGTGCTTGTTTTACAGCAGGAAGAACTTGTTGCTGTTACATGCATACTGAAGTTCTCAGCCTGATCACCTCAGCTCTAAAATAGGCTTAAGGAATATGTGCCACAAGAAAAAGTGCTGTTCTGAATGAAGGCTTAGTGGCTGAAGGGCCACTTCTCCTGGCAGCTGTGCCATGAGACTTTGTTTCTGCTCTCATCAACTCTGCTTGCAGTCTGGAAGCTTGGGGTCTCAGGGTGAAAACAGGGCTAATGTTCACCTTCCTGGTCCTCATTTGTGGTCAAATGAATCTCTCACCACAAATGAGTTTGGGCACCACATACCACACTAAGTCAAACAACCATTTTCAGGATGACTAATACATGCCTAAAGGGGTCCTAATCAGCATAATTATTTTACAAGCTTGTGTCTATTTAGACATTTCCACTTACGAATTAAACACTGAAAAGTTTTGAGGACATGAGGACATGCCAGTTTGCTGACTTACAAAATACCCTAGTGCCACCTTGTTGTGGAGAGACCAAAGTTGCACCTACTGCTGTAGATTTCTTAAATGGGATAGTTCCCAGCTGTCTGCCCTTTTAAGAGTGCATCCAGTAACCAGAACTTTCAGAGAATGTCACATCTAATGAATAAGAGCAGATGAATTGTCTAATGAACAACTGCCATACTGTCTGGGCCATTCACAGACTGAAAACCTTGAGTGCAGTTCAGGCAGAAGTTAAATGTAGATCTGTAATTGTGGGATGAGTGTCTAAGCTCCTACTATGGGCAAGGGAATTCAGATAATAAAGTCAATGTAAACCCATTTTAAGGAACTGACATTTGTGACTGCAAATATGAATTATCCATACCCTATCCATACCAAGGCCATACCGTTTCTGCAAGATTTAACACTGTGTTTCTTGATATCTTTAACTCCTAGCACTTTGGGGCAAATTCTGTGTCTATCAAAACGGATTCTGAATTTGTGGCCTTTAATCCAGAACATAATGTAAGTTTTAAAAAGGCAGGAAACGGTAGCTGGCATTCTATCTTTCTATATTCTGTTTGTTAGAAACAACATTCAACAAGGCTTTTACGCAAAATAGCGAAGCAGGTAAAACAAGGATTTCAGTGTCTACCAGGTTCCCACATCATCAACTGTCATGCGGAGAAACTCGATTCATGCATCCATCCTTCTAATTCTCCTGCTGGCATCTGCAAATCAGCATGTGTTATCCAGGAAGGAATATAAGCAGCAACATTCCAAGTATATCAAAACCTTGAGTGGTTTATCAAATAGATCTAATTTGTACTAGAAATCTTTAGTGCTCAGTGAGTGAGTTATAAGATTAATGTCATAGATGGGATTAACTTGGTATTCCACTAGGAAATATCCTGTTACTCTATGCATCCCAAAGTATTTACCTCCAGTTAGTGCTCTGCAAATTGTTATCAGAAACAATGATTACACAATAAACAGCGCTAATACTCAGCGAGCAGGACCCTGCCAAAATGCAATGCCCTTTTCAGTCCTGTGAAATAAGCTTCACTGACAAGGGTAAGATTTCGCATTCCTCCTTTCATATAGGCCACATCCCTGAGGAAGTAATTTCTATCCTTGCCATCTTTCTGTCTTTCCTTGTTACTTTCTGCTTTAAACTTAAGCTTCCTTAGATTGTCCTGCTTTTATTATTTTTCTTGTTTTTCATTGAAAATGCATGTGGAAATTCTTTGAAAATGTTAATATGAGTATGATTCAGAAACAGCTCTATTCAAATGAATCTTGCAACAGCCCTGTGGAACTAATCATTATGCAAATTTTTGACTGTTTCTTCACATTACACCTACAAAAAGGAACCAGAAATTTAGTTAGGAAGAGACATTCAAGATGGGCTTTCATTTAAGGAAATTGCAGCTGCACTACAGTCCCTTGAGATAAAGTGAAGTAGGTGCTGTCCATCATGGGCTCTTTGTCGATACATCACGAAGCTGAAACAAAATGACATAAAGCCTCTTCTTTCCCTTTTTCGTTTGCTATGAGTTGCTGAGAGGCGTGAAGCTTCTGTGTGCGCGGCCAAAGGGGTACAGGCTGACAATGACCTTCTGCTGGGGATGAAGAAGAGCCTTATCTCTAAAAGTCATGTAGCTATTTGCCAGTGTCTTGGAAAAGCTGGTGGGAATTCCAGCTCCAGGGTCATTGGGATGTCTGGAGATGGCTGGGGAGAGCATTATTCCCCGTGGAATCTGGTCCAAGTTTAGCTTCAAGAGAAGTCTCCTGCTGTCAGCCAGGTTTTCCTTTGCTCAGACCACACAATTGCTGTACTTCCAAGATCAGTCCCCTTGCAGGTTGATGCCCCTCAGCAGTGGTGCTGGTGATTAGGGATGTGAAAGCTATCTCTGCAGCACAGTCAGTCCCTGGACTATTCCCAGCCAGGATCTGGGTTAATCCAACTCAGTTGAAATGAACGACCTACTCAAAAAACTGATGGGCAATTTCTCAAAAACAGTGTAAATCCAAACACTTTCTCATTCTTTCAGAGGGTATGAACTTTGGATTCCCCCACATTATTTTCCAGTGGAAATCTACTGCTGAGTTTTGCTCCTCTGACGTCTTTATTTTCTTTCGTATATCCAGGTGAGATACAACCACTGCAAAATGAAACCATGTCATTGCTTGCCAGGGTTTAATGCAAAACACAGAGGAAAAGAGCAGCAGGTTGAGGAAATATCAGGAGATTCCAACTGAGGTTTTCTTAGCAACTTGGATAAACAGAATTGAAGAAGAGGGGAAAAAAGTAGTAGTTAAAATGGAATAAAAACATATGTGAGAGCACATCTCACAGGGAGGCCTTACCTATCAGAAACCATGACAAAAGATGTAGCATAATCTCCACAGAGACAAGACTAGGCAAGGATTGTGCTGTCTATTGGTGATGCTCAGATGAGGAAAAGAAGAAGAAGAAAAAAAAAACCACGATGTTGTCTGCCTGTCTGTTCTAATGTCTTTTTTTGTGGTCCACTGATCACTGTGAACCAGATACTCATTTCATTTGCTGGCAACAGAGTTGTATGGTTTGTGCTAGCTGGCCTCTGTGCTACCCATAAAGCTCCTTCCCAAACACATAGACTTGAAAGGAGAAGCAGTAATTCAGGAAGACTCCTAACACAGCAGGGTTGCATTGGTAATGTGGAAGAGTTAAGATCGAAAACCAAAGTAGTTTAATTTTATTTTCAGAAATCGGTACCTAATGCAGGGTTATCTTTAATGACAGACATCATGGTGTCAAAGGACTGTGTCAGGTTTCAGACCTTTTCATAGTTTAAATTCCGATGTTTAATCAAAGGTTAACTGAATCATTGCTGGTGGTGAAGAGTTACTTCAATGTGGCATTGTTGTGGGTGGCCTGCAATAACCAATACCATATCCAGGCAGTAGTCTCCTACATGCAAATGTATTTCCCATGCAAGTCTCTTTGTACAGAAAAT
>VXAV01004360.1:127492-143933 GCA_013399715.1 Alectura lathami
AAATCTGGGGAACATTTCAAGGGCTCAGTCAAAAGTAAGCATCATTAACAGTCACAATTTCAGCTCTAAAACCTTAGTAACATACTGTTGAACGTCAGTGCACCTCTAGATATTGTGGCTTCTCCAGGGGCAGTGAACCTCACTGAGATTTCATAGTATCTGAGATTAGGCCCAACACTGAGCATGAGAACTTCCAGAGCAACAACAGCGTTTAGCCAAAACTTTTGCCAGAGCCTTAGAGATATTGCTGCTCATGTTTGCCATAGCTGGTACACACTGCATGTGGTCTGTGCCATCAAGAAGAGAAGAAATGCTCCTCACCTTTCAGTTTCTTAATTTTCCCTCATTGACAAGTAGCTATTTGGAGAAGATATATGTGAGAAACACTTACAGAGACTTGAAAAATCTGGGAGACGGAGAGGGTGAATTAGTTTTTCAGATCTCTTTATAGCAGTTAAAGAACAAGTAAAAATACTCTTAAATCTTGTCTTCTCTGGAGTGTTATAACAAATTTTCACATAGATATTTAAAAAGGAAATTTAGAACAGAATAGAATCATAGAATTCCATGGTATGTTGTTCCACTTTAACTGAAAAAAGCAACCTTAATTTTCAATCAGGAGTGAAGGCTTCATTCTGAGAATGAATTCAATAAATATTGAAAATACTAACACTTCCTGTATTCTTTTTGATTTCAAACTCAAAATTACAGGATTCACCAGCTAAAATCTTCCTATTATTGGTATTTATCACTCCTAGAGTAACAATTTCTAGTATTCTCCTTACCTAGAAACCTCTCAGACTTCTTAGAGTAACTTGGAATATATTCATTTTGAGCATTCAGTTATTACTTTGATTTATTGTAATCCCATGTCTGGGATTTTAATCTGATTTGATGGTTAAAGCTCTTTCCTTGAGGTCTACCAGAAAGATTTCTCATAACAGTTTTTCATTTTTGTTAATTCTTCTTTCTAATCCATGCAATCTGGAAATTTTGCAGTGATCATGAAATGTCAGCAGTCATCCAAGCTGCAAAGTTTACTGTTACTGAAGAAATCCTTGGAGTCACACCTTCAGTATTTTCTGACAATGGCTTCTGTCTGTATGCTTATTTAACATCTCACTTCTCTAAGAAAAGTTACCTGACTGTATTTTACCACCAGAAGCTAGTAAGAAAGCAATAAATGACTTGATCCCAGTAGATACACAATGATGCACTAAGACCAAAACAAAACCATTAACCTTGAGGTAGTTCTATCCTCGAAAATGCTTACACAGAAGCATTGGTAAGCATTGCCAAGCTTGTACTTAACAACACTTACGTTCCCAAAATATGCAAACCAAACTAACTTCCATTTATTCACCTGAACTGTACTATCCCTCTGCTGCTCTGCCGGCTTTTGCGCGTGGCAGGATACTGTTTAGAGAAATGCTAAAATGTTTTAAAGTTCTTTCTGCTTCCTGTTTCTTTTGCACTTCTCTTGGTTTTAGCACTGCAGAAAAGAAGGTAATTCACAAATGCTTTTTCACTTCTTTGCCATTGTGTTCAATCCTACAAAATCCCAGGAATACTAAATGTAAAGTTTAAGCCTGGTAATAACTCAAAAATGCTAAGCCAAAATAATTTAAGGAACACCTTTCATTTAATTGACTGATTTTCCTCTTAAAGAAGTAACAGTCTTCCAAACCATTTAAATTTGTAAGATGTTTGTATGATCAAAATACCTGAATAACCACAGTGAAAATTTTATATTTTCTTTGTTACTCTGGCAAATCACCTCACACTTCTGCAGTAATAATATCCTCCAGGAATTCCAATCAGCTAAGGCATGATCTCCACTTCCTGAGAGCATGTGGCTGTTCCCAGGCTGTCGATTTTTCCAAGGGTGTCTCAATTTGACCGCCTGAAACAGTTTTGTCCCATATGAGGCTAAATGCATTGGTATATGATTTCTAAGTAAATCTCTGGACCACCTATTTGATAATGGGGTTATGCTAACCATGGCCTAGTCCTTGGAGATCTTGCTTGTACTAAGTAAAAACGTAAAAAATATCTGCTTAAGCTTCTCCAATTTCTAATCCTTCTTTTCTTATCAGCTTTGGATGAATATTGCTTGGCCTGGTGCCTTGTCAACAAGATCATCCCTTGACTCCTTAATAATCTTTGCTACGGTTGTTAGTACATTCTTTAATCTTTTGTTTGATTTTCATAAAAACAGTATTGCTCTTTTAGCCTTCTCAGTCTTTCCGGCTGGAGCGGCATTTACAGCATAATCATTCTACACCTTTGCAGTTCCCTTAGGTTTACTTTTAAAACTTCAGACTGTCCACACCTCCAAGCCAGCCTGTATTTTCCACATAACTATACTTTGTAAAAGAAACTTGATAAATGGATAACTCTCAAATAAAATTGATTCCAGCAGTGGGTTCACATTAACTACAGCAGTTAAAAGTGATATATGTTACACTATGAAACAATTTTTGGTTTGATGAAAAATACACATTTTTCTTTTGTCCTGAAAGCTATTCCTATAGGGATTGAGTTTGTGATTGGAATTATCTGTACAAGTTTAAAAATGTCTTTTCCCATTAAACCACTTACTTGAGGAAGTCATTTTCAGTAAATCTGTTTCATGACCAGTTGGATTCTGCCCTTCTATGCATCTTTACAACTGGCTAGCTTTGGAACCTGACAGTTTTTAGAGATTCCAATACCTCTTGTCTGACATTGCTCCAGTCTGCAAAAGTGCTTGTCTTTCTCAGATGAGGTGAGCCTTGATGAGGACTGGAGTAAATGTATTTAGAGAAGGTGAAAAATACACTCATGGATTGTGATTACATAGCCTTCACACAATGGAAGAACCTAAATACCAATTAGAGCAGGAAGCTGTTGCCAGTCTGTTCTGTTCAGCACTCACAAAGATACAGACAAGGTAGTATGTGCCCTAATAATTTACAGCCTGCCAACAGAGAACAGATGGATGAGACAAACATATTGTGTTATAAATATGTCATCTGTTCCCAAGAAATCTCAAACCACTAATTGGAGTCAAAAGGCTTAATTTATATTTAGTCTGTAACCAATGAAGGGATCAGATGGATGTTTGTTAACCACTATATTTTTATCTAAATCAAGCGAACAATTTTGGGTATTAGGTTATCATGTTGATAACAGTAAGTAGTACTGTTATCTTGGAACCTGAAAGGAATGAGTCAATTATATCTGGAAAATTTAAGGAACAGCATATAAAGAAAATCTAAATGTATTAAATCCTCAGTGTCTCAGAATCATACCGCATTACCCTGTGCAGTACTTTCAATTGCTATAGCTGGAAAATCTACATAACTAGTGTTTTTGTAAATGTTTCTCAACTAATATTTCTCAGAGGTATTTGGTGAGGTGAGATATTAAAAAGGCCTGACACAGTAGGCTGGCAGCCATCCCACATCAGGCAGATGCATCTCTCACATGTATCACCCCAGAGGAGGGCTGGTACTGTTTTGCACCTTCCCACTGAAGCTAGAGCAGCCTCCAGACCTCTGAATATCATGCCAGACAAGGCACAGAGAAACTGAGCCAGCCGCTTCTGGGTAAGAGAAACTGAGAGCTGCAAGCCCCCAGCACTTTAAATCCCAGATGAATTTCTACTCAAGCAGTGGCAGCTGTCATCCCCGGTGCTCTGAGCGTAGGGTCAGACCTCCAGCTCGTGAGGTTTTCTAGTAGGCTGTGGGTGGTACCTGCCTGGTGGCTTGTGTGCTCTCAGCACAGGAGGGATCCAGCTGCTCTGACCAAAGCATTGCACAGACAGTCCCTCTAACATGTAATCTTTCCAAAGATCAGCAAGGGCTGCAGACTTAGCATTCCTTCTTGGTGAATTATGAGCAAAATCAAATGTAACAATCCCATATGTGCTGTTTAATCCCACTGCAGAGACTGAAAAATGATAAAGTTTTATCCTTTTAAAATACTATCTTTTAAATAAAGATTTCTAAGTCCATCTCATCAAACATTCTTTGTTATTTTACAATTGTCTTTCTTTTGTGCTTTTAACTTTCCATTTCAAATCAAACTGACAATGTTGTTGTGGCCCAGTACTTTCTGTCATTTCCTGCGAAGACTGCAGCACAGCCCTGGACAAGTAATGTTTAAAGGGAAGGCTTCAACTGAGTGGCACGTTTAAGCTAAGAACATAGCAAATGTATTGGGTCAAACCGAATTCCCCTGTACTCTGTTTTTTCTGTAGAAGAATCACTATATAAAATGGTATGCAGTTGAAGTGCAAGACAAAGGGTAAAATCAGGCCAGGAACATAGAGATATTGTCACAGACTCCAATAATTTGCAGCTCAGAAACTTCTTCACTCAGAGGCAATGGCTTTTATTTAATGACTCCCTACAAATTTTCTCCCACCATTTTGTCCAATCATGTTTTACAGCATTTGAACTTTTAATCTCTCTAGTATTCCAGGCTAAAGATATTCCTATTTTAACTTCAGCTTGTGTAGAAAAGTGAAAGAAATGAACAATCATTCCCTGCTCTACACCACTCCTGATTTTAATGGACTGTATATTCCTTCCTTTATCTCTTCACAGTAAATTTTCCACCTTTGTTTATTCTATAGGAACTGTTCCAAACCTTTAATCATCATTCTTTCCCTCCTCTTTTTGTTCCCTTCTCCTCCTCTATCCTCTGCTCTAGTATTCTTCTTCTGATTGAGGCAAAATAAATGCAGACATAATTCAAGATGTAAGAATCTAATAGTATTGCACAGTGGCAGAATGCTTTTAATTTTTGTTTTCTGATCCAGTCCTTTCCAACATTTGATTTCCTTTTCTGATTACTATTAAATAGTAAGCTGATCAAATAACATGGTGAGTTCAAAGATGCCGTAACGTGGAAAATTAGCTCTCTCTCACTCTAAAAATCTTGCAAGTACAGTCAGGGACCAGATTTTTTTAAATGCTATTAATCAGAAATTTGAATATATTTGAAAAGTCAGAAAAAAAAAAAAAAAAGGTCCATTAATATATTTCTAATAATAACACATGTTCTTGTAAGTTACTTATTATTTTCTAAGTTATATAGAATGGCACAGGTTGCACAGAAGGTTCTGGAGTCTCCATCCTTGGAGATCTTCAATAACTGCCAGTACATGGGCCTGGGCACTCTGCTCTGAGTGGCCTTCCTTGAAATGTGGTTGGACCAGATGGACCCAGAGGTCCCTTCAAACCTCAGCCATTCTTGATTCTGTGATTTCTGATGGATTTAAGAATACTTTCATAGAAAGTGATTTACTCTTTATAATAAGATTTAAAATTTCATTTTTAAAGAAAAGAAACAAATCCTGTTTTATCTGCATAAGCGAGTAGCCTCTTTAAGGAATAATCTGCACTAACACTGATTTAAATTCAAAGTAACAGTGTTGGCTTAACTGAAGTGAATATAGCTTTGGACCTATGCAGCACTTTGGCAAAGATCTTTCAGCAAAACGCTGCATGACAAAAGCAGGAAATTGATAATTGCTTTTGAAAAAAGCTTGTTACAACAGTGAATGTGTTGTCCCTTGTGTAGTCATCAAAAAGTATACATCATTTGACCCTGCAGTTACTCTATAGTGAGAAGCAAAGCCCAGAAAAAATCAGTGGGGAATCATTTAATTTGGCCCTGCATTTGAAAATTAATTCTGCTCTTCAGATATACATGTGTAGATCTATTTGACATGGGCGTGCTAAAGCCTATTGTCATTTCATACATTTAGTTTTGACTAATTCAGTTGATTCAATATTAGTTTTTCCACAGATATCTAAGATCAGAGTTTGGCAATGCATTAAAAATGTATCTTAAGATATAAAGTATTATATAGCTTTCCTCATATGGTGTACTGCTGAATAAATACTTTTCTCTGAGACTAAGATCAAGTTGTTCCAATATCACTTCCAAGTAAGTAGGAAGGTGTATTTGACTGTAGTACCTAGTTTTTGCTTAGCATGCTCCATGTGAAGGTCACATTTTTGAGGTAAGAACAGAGCATGGCATAGCAGGCATCTGGCACAGCTGTCATGTACAGTTACTTTTAAGTTGCCATAGCTGGCATCTCAATAGAGAAACTGTACTTACTGGCACTGGCCTTGGTGGCTACTGTGCAGCCAGCACCCTTGAGAGCAATTCTTCATTCTTGAGAATGAATCATGCAGAAACTGCATGGTGAATGGCTTTCATTTCTACCCAACAGGAAAATTGTCATTGGAAATGTCAACAACAGTAACCTCTCCAAGGAAAAGTAATCAAAACTGGACCTTTATGTGAAAAATGAGTAACATAATTTACTTACAAAATTAACGACTTAACATCAGTACAAGAGACATAGGGCAAATTTGGTCTTGCTTAGAATGGTCTAAGTTAGAATGTATACCACCCTGATGAAACTTTAATGTAGCTGCTAAACGTACAACAACAAAAGTGGCTCTGCCAGGAGTGAATCTGTCTGTGCAGCCTGGAGATGGCTGGCAGCAGATGTAAGGGTTGTGAAGATTATGCTTCTTTATCTCAGTGCAGCAGTACTTCTTGAAATATAAAACTAAATCCCCACATGGCTGTTTAAAGAATAAAAGAAACATATATATGACTACCTGTTTGAATATATTAAGTTTGAATTCTGTGAAATTCCAACAAAAATGGTAGTTCTATTTTTTTTTGTTCTTGAAACTTAGATCATTCACCTATGTATATCTTGAACCTATGACACTAACTGCAACAGTTGCAGTGCGGCATACACGCTTATGCATCCACAAGTCATTCCTGTAAATAACTCACTAATCAGCAGCAAATTACTGTATTCAAACATCCAGAATAAGGTAGTAGGCTGACAAAACGTACATCTGGATTTTATATTAACATCTACAGAGAGTGCTTAGCAAATGTTCTGTTTTATGTACGTGAAATGGAAAAACAAATACCTGATAAATCACCAGAATATATTTATGCTACACAAGTCACAGAGCTGTGGTCTAATTCAGGGTTTATGTTGTCATCTACTTGAACAGCGTGTTGGTTTTAACTCCGCTGTGAATCTTAGCTAAGAGGCCTGCAGGAAAATGATCTTGAGCTGGTGCAAGGTGCTTGTTTGTGCCAGTGAGGCAAGAGGAATTGCTGGTGCTGAAAGGAGGTGTGGCCCATAGAGTATGAAATATGGGAATTATTATGTTGGCAGAGAATTGTGTTTATTCAATGTTTGCCACCAACAGGACTACTGTGTCCTTGTTAAAGTATCTCTAGGTACCCTGCATGATAAGAAACAATAATGAGGACATGGGGGCTCAGGGATGGCTTCTGATTGCAAATTTCAAGTTGTACTTACCATATCAGGCATCTCAGTGATGCTGGCTTGGGATTGGAAAGGGGCTGTTAACCAAACCCATAACTTATACTCTCCTCAGTTTACCCAGTTTCCTCTCCAACTTTCATACTCTCTGTTCATCCAGATTTTCTATTCTATTCTTTTTGGAGATGCAAAATTCAAGAAGACAGAGACAGGAAGGAGTAAGGGAGGAGCCCATTCTGTAAATAGTCCGTCTTTCTGTCCCTCTCATAACCAGTAGTTTCACTAGTTTCATGTCTGTTTCCCAAAGGAAGTCTGTTGGACTTTCAACCACGGTGTCTTTGGACAGTTGGATTCCTCACTCTTTCACTCATCTTGGTTTCCCAGCTCCTGTCCTCACTACCCTGACACCAAATGCTAAATTTTATGGCAACGTCTACACCTGTAAATAAAGTGTACCAGGACTCAACCTGTTTGTCCCCAAAGAGCAGCGGAAGAAGTCAATGCAGTCAATACTCTGACAAAAAGACTTAAGTCCCATTGAAACTGAAAGAGATTCAGTTGCTGAGCAATTGAGGGAAAGTGTTCACGTTCTTTTGATTCAGCATCACTTTATCTGTTGCATGGCCTCTGCATGCATATAAGCCTATTTTCCCAGTGTTTTCGATATATGTTCATGATTATTTTTAACAGACAATTGAGGAATCTTTTGAGTAATATGAACTAATAAGCCCTCAGAATACTTAAGTCATGTTTCATTATTCTGAAATACCTTTATTGACATTTATTGGGAAGGAAGATTTCTTCTTCCATAGTGACATCTGGTGTTCTGGTGGCTTCAGCTGAACTGTTTCCAGGGTTTAGGAGAAATTTGGCCTAGGTCAACATAATAAAGTTAATGTTTCCATCTGAAACATTAACGTAACTGAAAGAATGAAACAGAATGGATCATCAAAATTGTAGAATTCTATAGCATGTTGGTATTATTTTCTTACAATATAAATGAAACAGTCCTTTAATAGCCAGACAGTATAATTTCTCTCAGATTTGCATTTACAATAGGAGGCTGTGACCAAAATGAGTTTTGGAGATATTTAGCATTGATCACATGAGTGTCTGATAATTAAATAAAAAAAAAGAAAAAAAAAAAAAGAAAAGAAAACCCAACCTCATTTAAACATGCTGACTTTTGAAATTACAAAATATTGCTGTTTAAACTCATTTGCTAGAACAATATTCAATTTAAGGCCAATGGACCACAAATTCAGCTTCTGAACTCCACTAAAAGCATACTTAATATTGATCTTTACCTGTATTTCATTTATGCTAATATTATTTTTTAAATCTATGTTCTGGACTATAGAGACTCTATATGCATAGAGTCTCAGATGCTAGCATATCTGAGTAATTAATACAGCTACACTAGTTTCAGTACCCAGGCTAATTTACTCAGAGACAGCTCAGCAGCTATGTCCTGTTGCACTTATAGAGGTATGGCTCTTCCTCTAGCTGTCAGCTCACAAAAGTTCCGAACGTTAGTCAGAATTCAATAGTGAAATTAATGGTAAATCTTAATAGGTTGCTTGAATTTATTTTTTGTTATCAAGACAGAAAACCAAAGAACCCTGCTATGGACTTAGTGGACATGGGTTTGTAATGCTGGCATTTCATTTTAATTCAGTACAAAGTTGCTACTCATAAAGATGCAATTGGAAAGAGAAAAATGTTTCCTTAATTTGGTGTTAATGCTTGGAAAATAAATTTAACCGAAAAAGGGAAATACGGAAAAAAATTACACAATTTCTTGACGAGATTTCAAGTTTTTATTTTCTAGCATTTATATTTTTAAAACTAATAAAGTTATTTAAAAGTTACATTTCAAAGTAAATCACTGGACACATTTATTTTCAGCTCAATTTTTTTTTCAGAACATTCTGGGGCTTCTTCACCAAGGACAAAAAACAGAAAGCATTTTTAAGAGATTTTCTTTAAATTTTTGTCTTACATAGCAAAAAGTAAAACTGTCTAATGCATGACTCTCAGCCAAATATATAGTAATTGTAAACATGCTTGTTTATGTGTATATCCACACAGTATTTCAAACAAATTCTTGTTAAATTGCCAGTGCTACTATTTTTTGCTCTCTACAATTGACCTAATACTGCAAGAAAGTGAGTAACCTTTGTATTGTGATGACAGCATCAATTTGCTTGAGAAGCCTTTGCATAGATGGCAGGCTGAATGACAACCCCAAATTTAGGGGTGTAGAACTCAAATTTGATTCTGCTGTTTCCCAACAAACATTTAGTAGGGGAGGAGCGCATCCAATTCCTCCTATTACGAGTCTTTGTAAAAGAATTTTTAGTCAATGTATTCTGGTTTACAGAAATAACTCCCTCCAAGAATAATCTCTGAGGGCTCTATTAAACAACAAACAGTTCCTAAGCTCTCTGAGCAGAAGCCAAGGAAAGGCCACAAGTGATACAGAGACTGACTTTGTACACAGACCGCTGATTTGGCAAGACAATAGCCAACATACTGAAGAAGGCCTCTTGGTTTTCATTCCCTTTAAATCTCTCTCAGAACTGGAGCCACTAAAGATGTAGGCAGTCTAGTATATGAAAGACTGTTTTAAACGATCTCTTTCTTGCTGCGGAGCCACTGGATGAACTGGGATAACTCTTTGGACTGGTGAGACAACTACTATATTTGTGACAAAAAAAAAAAAAAATAATTAACCCAATGTCACAACAGCTCACTATTAAATTTATTGGTAAGAAAATGGTCTCAAAAGGGACAGTATAAATATTTTTATATTTATTTTTAAACTTTTTTGTTTGTTTGTTTTTTTCCCCCAGAGGGGAATCTTCCTTCAAGTGAAAGGCATACAGCCCATGATGTTCTTTGTGGTTGTTTTTTACCAATTATTACTTTTTCTGTGTACATCCTTAAACAACTTTCTGGCTGACCTGCATGCCTGTTGGCTGACATCAACTGGGAGAGTTGAAGTGTCTTGAGAATACCCTCATCATCAGGACCAAGATGTTCAACTGACAAAAGAGCCAAATAATATTTGGACACTGAAGTTCAGATTGACGAAGCTGTATGCACAAATTAAAAATAACTGACTTGCAACTTTACCAAAAATGTGAAGAGAATACAATAGGAATAATTATAAGTGTCAGTAGAAAAGTTTGCATATATCTGTAATTAAACTATATTATCATCATGATATTATATTATTCTAAACTTTAATCTCTATGTTATTCATGAACTGGTTTCATTCCAAAATAAAGCTGGAGAAAATGGTGACCCAGTATGTCATTTGCTGTGCTAAATTCAACTCAAGCAAAGGACTGAAACTGACTAAGCAACAAGTTCAAGCATTCTGGAAATCTGGATTTAGAAATCCAGTGCATTGTAGTAGCTGGAAAGAACCTGGAACACAGAAGCAATCACCAAGAACCTCATCTGGGGGAGCTGTCTTAGCATGATGTCAGAGTTGGACAAGCTCCACTGACATCACTGGAGTTATACTAATGCGAAAGGACAGCTTACATCTGGGACCTGGCCTCGCATGAAAAATAGATTTACTCAAAAGCTGTACATTCTTCCAAAAGATGTGGCAACAACTGGAGTCAGTCCCAATAACCAATATGCTTCAATAGCTGTGTTATGTAAAACTGCATGCAGATTACTGTGGGCAATGTGCATCTCATGGTCTGCTTTTCTTATAGGTGTGATATGTTGGTAATTTTAAGAAAAAGTGTTTCTAAGAAAAATGTTAAACGAACACTGTCCTTGTTCTCATATCCTCAAAAAAAAATTCTACAATGACAAACATTCTTGACACACACTATGATGATAACAGAAAGGACTCAATTCAGTGTTGTAAGTGTAAGCTCCTGGTGCTATTTGAGATGTCCTAAGATAACTGAACAAGACCTCACTGGAGAATAGGATACAAGGTCTACAGGAGATCTGTGTTGCCCTGGAGCAGCAGTTGGATATCAGGTGGCCTATGTGAATTGCCAGCATTTAGGTTGCTGAAAGGAGTTTGAATACAAATATTTCTACTAATAATAGGACATCAGAGAGTAAAAAAACTCTACGGAATTGACATATTATGTGGACACCACCAGCTCTGAAATGAAGGCTGTAATTCATCCTAGCACTAGTATTTTATTTTCAGACAAAGTTGAAAAAAATTATAAGAAATAAAGCAGTTTTAAAATGACAAAGATGGAAGTTGAAAGTTTGGGGAAATTCATTTATTAAATCCAAACCAGTTGGATATAAATATCTTAAATTCAGTAAGCTCTTGGGAACAAGTTTTAGAAACAAATCAATGAGATACTGGCTAGATTGTTGATGATTCTAAGTTTGCTTTGGTTTTGTGTGACCTACTTTGCAGATATTTAGCCGACAAAGTGCTGAGAAATATCGCAGATGATTTATGAGAGTAATAATGTTCTTGTATTTCAGGGTTTGCAAGAAATGCTTGCTACTATCTCCCACTGGCCTCTGAATTGCATCCTGTCTTCTCTGGTTCAAAGCCAGTAGTGATAACTCCTTCCTTCATCATGTCCTATTTTGGTTACAGCACACAATTTTCTTAAGCTGGAAAGCATCAACCCTGGGAAAGCTGCAGTTGCTGCAGATGCAAGAACAGTTTATTTCCTTAGACCTATCAATTACAAAACCGTTTGCTTTGCACTTGCAACCCACATACCATCTAAATTGTTCTCTAGAGGTGAACTCATACCTCTCCCATGAGGAAAGGTTGAAGGAGTTGGGACTGTTCAGCTGGGAAAAGAGAAGGCTCCGGGGAGACCTCTTTGCGGCCTTCCAATACTTGAAAGGAGCTTACAGGCAGGAGGGGGACTGACTTTTTACACAGGTGGACAATGGTAGGAGAAGGGGGAATGGGCTAAAACTGAAAAAGGGGAGGGGTTTAGGTTGGACATCAGGAAGAAATTCTTCACGGAGAGAGTGGTGAGGCGCTGGCACAGGCTGCCCAGAGAAGCTGTGGCTGCCCCATCCCTGGCTGTGTTCAAGGCCAGGCTGGATGGGTTCCTGGGCAGTTTGATCTAGTGAGCTAGTGGCTGGCAGCCCTGTCCACGGCAGGGGGGTTGGAACTAGATGATCTCTGAGGTCCCTTCCAACCCAAGCCATTCTATGATTCTATGATTCTTTCTTCTCACCAATTAAATAAAATTCCGTGTGTATGTGTGATGCCTGTTTGGGACACTCAGTTAAGCCCATGAGGTTGGTGGGATAGAGTCAGTCGTAAATGGGACTAAAGTTTTGATGCCATTTTACCTTATGGGAGACATTTGGACTCTTCATTTACTTTCTTCCTTGGATAGTATGGTATCATATTACAATTCAAGTTACTGTCTGGGAAGCCAAAATAAAATAAGTGCTTTTTTATTAAAGTGAAATACAGTAAAAGTAGTGTTACTTCTAGTGGAATGGAAGAAGTTCCTGGGTATGAAGGCAAATTACCGATATTGAATTTGGTAATTTATCTAAACAGTCAAATATGCATCTTTAACATACAATGCAAAAAAAATTATAACATATGTTATTGCTAATTCTTATAGGTCTTTTTAAAAATACTGTTGTCTTTGAGTTACACTTTAAATGAAAATTACATCTACATGCAGAGTATGACAGGACTTTAATTTAAATCCATTAGTAATATACAAATGGCATTTTACATGTATTTATAATACAAAGCCCAAATGTTATCTGTAGATTGTCTCCATTTTTTAAACACAGGATTTACATAATTATACATATATGTATACATATATATCAGTATGATGAATATATATTAAGAGCAGTTACTATTGTTAGATTTTATAGAAAAAAAAAAGAAAAATTTTCAAACATAAGAAATTGCAAAGGATATTAATGAATTTTGGAGTGATCAGAATTGCTGGAAAGTTGGTGTTTTAAGCATGTCCAAATTTGAGCAATGTAGTATTACACATTAATATTTTCAGAGTGTACAATCAAGTACATTTTGTCAGAGGACCCATACAAAAGGAAATGTTTTTAGAATAGCTCTGCTGTGTTATCTATTTTTGAGTCTTGGCTCCTTTATCTACATGGATGCTTACAGATATCTTGTATTTTCTGTTTTAAAAGCACACCCTCTTGATTTTCAGTGCTGTGCTGTGTTATCATAGAATCATAGAATCATAGAATCATAGAATGGCTTGGGTTGGAAGGGACCTCAAAGACCATCTAGTTCCAAGCCCCCTGCCGTGGACAGGGCTGCCAGCCACTAGCTCACTAGATCAAACTGCCCAGGAACCCATCCAGCCTGGCCTTGAACACAGCCAGGGATGGGGCAGCCACAGCTTCTCTGGGCAGCCTGTGCCAGCGCCTCACCACTCTCTCCGTGAAGAATTTCTTCCTGATGTCCGACCTAAACATCCCCTTTTTCAGTTTTAGCCCATTCCCCCTTCTCCTACCATTGTCCACCTGTGTAAAAAGTCGGTCCCCCTCCTGCCTTTAAGCTCCTTTCAAGTATTGGAATGTCGCAATGAGGTCTCCCCGGAGCCTTCTCTTTTCCCAGCTGAACAATCCCAACTCCTTCAACCTTTCCTTCATTATCTGCTTCATGATTGCACTTGAAGATGATCTCCTGATTGTGCCCACTTAATATTTTCTGGTTTACACCACAGAGTGTCCATGGAGCACCTGGACTGGACCTCTTTTAGACACAACAAAATGTAGGCAGTATGCAAATCCAGGAACAGTTCCCTATTTATGCAAATCCGTTGCCATTATTTTGGTCTGCTTGCTAATGAAACCGTATCCATCATTCAAAGGAAAATTGACACTGTTGGCTTGATCTTCAGGTCTGTTTCAGGGGATATTTTATATATATTTTGCAAAAGTTGAAAGGGGATTATATGCTGAAAGATTTGATTTTCTCATTGCTTTTGTCTGTCATCTAGTTTCTGTTTGAAAATGCTGTAATCCAAAAATAAAAAATAAAAAACCACAACTGGAAAAATAATCTTTCCTTGGGGTAATGGACTATACTTCACAAAAGTCACTGGTAGCAAAGAGTATTCATTTAACGTCAGAATATACTAATTTTTAAAAACCCCAAATTTTGCAAAGAACAAAAAAATCATATCTGTGTGGTCCTTTGTGGAGCCAGGAGCCTGGCTTGATTCCTGTGGGTCCCTTCTAACTCAGGATATTCAATGATTCTATAATTCTATTATATACATTGAAAGCTAAGTGAGTACAAAATTCAGATGGAAGACTAGAGAACAAACAGGGCCAGGGAGGGGGGAGGGGGTGGAGAAATAGAGAGAGAGAGAGAATGTCGCCACAATAACCATACTAACTGAAATCTTGATAACAAAATATGTAAAATATTTCTAAGCCACACCACAACCTACACATTAGCCACAGGGCAATAAAGACCTCACATAAGCAAAGATGTTACTGAACATGTAGTCTTCATAGACAGGATCAGTTCCATATAGTCCCAAAGTTCAGAGAGGAACAGACAATTATGTTTATTGTGAGTATATTGCCAAGGATAGACAAGGTTCAATTGTACTGAGTGGTTCCTGAGGTCATGGAATATCATTTTCCTAAGGCTTCCAGCTGGCAAATTTGTTTTCTCACTCTCTTATTTAGTCCCTTGTGTTTATTTTATAATTGTACTCATGACAGCAGAATTACTGAATGTGCATATAAAGCCTCAAGATGGTTGCTTTCAATGAAAAGTGCATGAAAATTATTAACTGGTCTGTAAGCAAGTGATTCAAATTACCAGTTCCACCCTAATTTATAACTATGTTTATGATTAATGTCCAAAATCTAATTTGAATTTTTCAAGACAGTTTCCGCTTCTGGAATTCAAAAGGAGGGGGAGGAAATGGTTTACCAGATTTTATTTATCTATTTATTTATCTATTTGTAAATACAACTTAAGACTACATTTGTGAATTGTGCCTGTCTGTACTCTGGACAGATATAGCGGAATTAGCGTGAGCATTTATTGCATTTAGGCCATAAAACTGGTAGCAGCAGATATTCTGGATGGTGATGAACAGTCTTTTGCTATCACAGGCAGCCTCATCAGCTAATTCTCCATCTAAAGTACAACATTAGAAGTGTCCATAAGCAGTGTGTGCAATAGAAGTGTTATACCATTTGTTAGTCAGTCCTTTTACTTAAATATTTGTGTCATTCTCTTTATTCTGTCTTGGTAAGTGTAGAGCACACCAGTAGCCCACAGTCAAGGATCTCACTAGCTACAGGGCTACGTGTAACTCTCAGGACTGTAGATGAAAGAAAAGAGCAAAGCAGTCCACTGGGGTCTAAGCATTTAGGGGAGATTCTGTAAGAGACCAACAGATGTCATCTTAAGGTGTTAACATGTAAGTATTTCCAGAAGAGACAGATGACTACTAGAGATCAATATGAATTAAATGAACAGAGTCCAGAGATCCTAGGGAAGTCAGGACACTTCTCAGCAGTAATCCACTGGGTGGTCAAACACGTACCTCTATATGCACTGTTGATGGCATTGGCAAACGGAAACATCACTCCCATTTTTAAGAAAGGGAGAAAGGAAGACACGGGGAACTACAGGCCAGTGAGCCTCATGTCTGTGCCTGGAAAGATCATGGAGAGGATCCTCCTGGAGGAGATGCTAAGGCACATGCGAGATGAGGAGGTGATCCGAGACAGCCAGCATGGCCTCACCAAGGGCAGGTCGTGCCTGACCAATCTGGTGGCCTTCTATGATGGAGTGATGGCATCGGTGGACCAAGGGAGGGTGACCGATGCCGTCTACCAGGACTTGTGCAAGGCCTTTGACACGGTCCGGCACCATATCCTTATCTCTAAACTGGAGAGATATGGATATGATGGGTGGACTGTTCGTTGGATAAAGAACTGGCTGGAGGGTCGCAGCCAAAGGGTTGTAGTCAATGGCTCTACGTCCAGGTAGAGGCCGGTCAGGAGCGGTGTCCCCCAGGGATCCGTCTTGGGACTGGTGCTCTTCAACATCTTTATTGATGACTTAGACTGTGGGATCGAGTGCACCCTCAGCAAGTTTGCTGATGACACCAAGCTGAG
>VXAV01004360.1:164723-187495 GCA_013399715.1 Alectura lathami
TTTTTTTTTTTTTTTTTTTTCAATTACTTAAAAAATAACTGTGAGGTGTCTAAATGTTACAGCTCCATTGACTGCAATCTATGCTAACTCCAGTTAGGGTGGTGTATTATAATGTCTGAGAGGTACAGATCAGAGTAAGGAGAAAGTGGAACTTATCTACCAGAGATTCTAATGAACCAAAGCTTCTGATTTATTCAGTGCTAGACAAGAATTAGGTACAAAGTTCATAATAGAATCACGAAAAATATTCCTTCCAGAATGCCATAATAAAAAAAAAAATAAAAAAAAAAAAACATGAATTCACTGCACACATCCCTGGAAAATGTTATTGAATCAGAATATTCAAAATTATTCATTTCCTTATTTAAAATAATGAAAATATTACAGGTGAAATCTGACCAAACATATTGTGTTTAAAGAGAAGCTTTCTGCTCTTTTTAAAGGATATAGGTATACTTCATAGGCAGAACCATGAAAATAGGCCTTTACATGACAGCGACCCATACACAAAAAGAGAGTAGGTAGTAGAGAAAGGAAGAAAGGTAGAGTAAGACAAAGAGATTGTAGATGACATAAATGAACATTCAAGTTATAACTGTTTGCTTTTTGCCTGACCTTATTAAAGCTCAGCTAAACAAAACTTTTGGCAAGATTTTAACATCAGTCTACACAATTTCACTAGCATAAGTATTTAATGGAAAGATGGCAGTTTGGGACTTGCAATAGGAGCAGAGAGTTGGGCTGCTGACTGAGGTTGTCTGTGTCACCACGCTTACTGCCCTGTGTTGACTATGTAAGGGGCTCTGGTAATGAGCAACCGTAGGCTGGATTTCTGTACCTACATAACATGAACCTTCCTACAGATTCAGAGATGCAGCAGAATTTAGACAGATCTGTGCAGAATTTTGGGAAATGCTAACAATATCTAACAACACCAGGGCAGGCTGCAAATTTCAAATGAAAATGGTTGTTATATATTCAGTCATCATATGTTCAGATCTATAAAACACTCATCACTCTCTCTCATTTCTACTGTATAGGAAAACAAAGGAATCACAAGAGACAGATTTGGATTAGAATTTTTTTTTTGCAGGGTCAGGATGATGACAGGAACATCTGGCAATTGAAAGTGGCATACTTCTAACATCTACCTAGGAGATGAGGTGTGAGAAGAACTATTACTCAACTGAGACCTAAAAAACTGACTAGACATGTCAGAAGAGAGAATCACAACTTTTAATTACATCCAGTTGTTACTTTGGAAAATAAAATAACCAGTCTTTGTGACGGCTTGATTATCATACTGGCATGCCGTCATCTTCTAACCCATTTAAGAATAAAATTGTTGATAGCCTGGAATTTAGTGTTTATCTACTGTGTATTTTAAGGTTATTGTGTTACACATGAAGGCCAAATTCTTCTGTAGTATAAGTGACAAATCTCAAACTACATCCTGTTTAATCTCTGTACAGGTGTTGGAAAGAAGGCCAAATACCAACATATTTGTCAACACTTCTGCTTAGAATTCTTTACAAGTGATATATTTTCTATATCAGCCAAAGCTATTTGCTCTTGACACTCTCTGTTAGAATGGAATCATCTTCAGTACAACAGAAATAGTAAGTTACGTTTTTTAATCACCAAGTAAGATAAACCACTTCAATGAAGGAGGAGGAAAATAAGTATATATGCACTGTCAAGTTAAAGCATTATCAGCCAAAATAACTGCTTTTCTTATGGGGCATGTTTTCTGACCTCTCGTTTCCCTAAAATTACATTGTAAAGGATAGCAAATTGCTGATATATTAAATAGAACAATATCAGTTTCTCAACAACAAATGGAACTGCTATTACCCTCTAAGCAACAAACTCAAATTGCTTGAAAGCAGTCTTCAGAGTACTATTCACATCTGTAGAAAGTCTTATTTATATTTCAATTTATACATTTAATGTATCATGTTTTGCAAGATTAACTGTGTCCAGTTCTGGGGCCCCCAACACAAGAAGGACATCGAGCTGTTGGAGGGGGCCCAGAGGAGGGCCACGAAGATGATCAGAGGGCTGGAGCACCTCCACTATGAAGGCAGGCTGAGAGAGTTCGTGTTGTTCAGCGTGGAAAAGGAAAGGCTCTGGCGAGACCTGACAGCAGCTTTCCAGTACCTGAAGGGGGCCTACAGGAGAGCTGGGGAAGGACTCTTCAGAAGGGCGTGTAGCGATAGAACGAGGGGTAATGGCCATAAACTGGAAGAGGGGAGATTTAGGCTAGATATTAGGAAGAAGTTCTTTCCTGTGAGGGTGGTGAGACACTGGGACAGGTTGCCCAGAGAGGTTGTGGATGCCCCCTCCCTGAAGTGTTCAAGTCCAGTCTGGATGGGGCTCTGAGTAACCTGTTCTGATGGGATGTGTCCTTGTCCATGGCAGGGACTCGGTGATTTTTAAGGTCCCTTCCAACCCAAACCATTCTATGATTCTGTGATATTTGTAGGGATCTGGAAACAAAAGTAGGTAAGAATTCTTTCCTCTCCCCCAAATCCTCAATGTGCCTCAAAACCACATATTTCCTCAGTTCATACTCATGAGAAGGTCAATGAGAGCTGGTGGTGTCAGATAACCAAAAAAATGCTTTTATAAGTATGTCAACATAAAGAGGAGGTCTAAGGAAAACATGGTCACTTAACAAGTAGGGATGGTGAAAAGGCAGAGACATTTAATGCCTTTTTTCTTCAGTTTTTAATATTCACAGAATCATAGAATGGTTAAGGTTGGCAGGGTTCTCTGGGAGTCATCTGGCCCAACCCTGCCCCAGCAGGGACACCCAGAGCACGGTGTCTAGGCCCATGTTCAGGCGGCTTCTGAAGGTCTGCAAGGAGGAGACCCCACAGCCTCTGGGCACCCTGTGCCAGTGCTCCGGCACCTGCACAGCACAGCAGTGCTGCCTGGTGCTCAGAGGGAGCCTCCTGCGCCCCAGTTTGTGCCCACTGTCCCTGGTCCTGCACTTGAACTCCATCATTTCATGGTCACTGCAGCCAAGGCTGCCTTTGGCCTTCACATTTCCAACAAGCCCCTTGTTGTCAGTGAGAGCAAAGTCCAGAAGAGCATTTCTCCTTGTTAGCTCCTCTGTCACTTAGAGAAGGATGTTATCATCAACATATTCCAGGAATCTCCTGGATTGCTTAAGCCCTACTGCATTGTCCCTCTAACAGATGGTGGTTGAACTCCCTCATGAGAACATCGGCTGGTGAATGTGGGGCTGCTTCTGTCTGTAGAGAAGCTCAGTCTTCCCAGTCAGGTGGCCTGTAGCAGACCCCAGCTATAATGTCGCATAGCCCTGTCTTGCCTTTAATCCTAACCCATAAACTCTTGTTCAGTTTCTTATCCATCCCCATCAGAGCTCATTGCACTCCAGCTGACCATTGACATTGAGAGTGACATCGCCTCCTTGTCTTCCCCAGTCCATCCTTCCTGAAAAGCCTGTGTCATTCCAATACTTCAGCCATGGGAGCCATCCCACCACATCTCCATGATGCCAATAAGATCATAGACCTGTAAATGTGCACACATCTCTAACTTGTATTGGTTTTCCCCATACCACACGTTACTGTACAGGCACTTCAGAGGGGCACCTCAGCATGCTGCGTTCCTAGAAAGTGTTAGGGGGATTTCTCCCTAATGCTGCCTTGGATGTTAACATGCAAATGCTAAAGTGACACTGCTTAAGTCCCATGTTGTGATCCCTCTCTATCATATTAACCCTGTTCCCTTTGTTCAGCAGCCTTGTGCATCACTCCTTCACAGAGCTGCTGGTTACCCTCTCCCAGCTCCTTTCTTCCTAGTTTAAAGCCCTCCTTATGAAGTTAGCTATCCTACTGGCAAAAACGCCTTTGCCCTCCTTAGCGGCTCAGGTGCATCCTGTCCCTCCCAAGTAGACAATGGCCATTAGATATGGTCCCATGGTCACAGAAATCAAAACCCTGTTGCTGATACCAGTTCCACAGACAATTATTGACTTCTCCTATCAGTGTCCTCCTTCTCATACCTTTTCTCTTTCAAGCTTCTGTAAGTTAATGAAGCCTGACTGTTCTGAGATGCATAACTGAAAGGGTTTTAGGATTAACTATTTTCATAGGGATTCTCTGGGATAAAGATTTCAAAATTGTATTTCTAAGCATTCTTTGAACACAAGTAACTTCTCATATTGATTTCAGGAATGTTTTGTATGAAGAGAAAGCAATCATTTTGGGGGGTCTTCTTGCTACGGGAGTTTCCATCATTATAATTTCTAATATCCTAACAATCCATGCTGGTAGCAAGTCATCTCTCTTCTTTCCTTGCATAGTCAGTGCAGACTCATTTCATTATTAAATTTGAAAGACTCTTATTGTTTTAAGATGTTCATATGAATTAAGCACTTTTATTTGAGGCTACGAATTTGTAGGTTTTTCTGGCAGGTCTTGAGCTGTGCAGGAGAAAATTCTTGTAAGTGGTAAATCCATGAAAAGGAATGGAATGTGAGAACAGGATCAAGCTATTTCCACGTAGGCAAGCTTACTTTTAAATGAATTTTTCCACCTAAGCTACCACCTCCCACAGGCTGACCTTACTGGCATCCTCAGTGAATGTAACCAACTCACAGGCTCACAGCTTGCATTTGCAAGGCAAGAAGCATCTCTGAGTCAGCACAGATCCCATATCTGCAACTCTTTCTGAATTTACTGTGGCACATTGTTTTCCTTCAGACTTTTAATCTTGAGATCTTATACATTCTCCTGACCACATAGTAATGTTGTCTGAAATGAGACAGAAGGAAGAAAATGTAAGGGGGTTCTAGATGTCAGCATTTTTGGTGCCACTTTCTCATTTTTGCTTCCATAGACACAAAATCTCTGTCATAAGAGCAAGAAATTTTAGACCCATTAAGATGAAAAACATGACATGGAGGAGATCATGATGACTGCAAACATTTGCTTATATCTTATGATAAGCAAAGTAAAATTTATTGTAAAACTGTTTATTATTAATATTTATTCCTACAGTAGATCTTTGAGCAAACTTTATACATCCATTACCAGAGAATCAAAGATTTGTCTTGACCCTTTGTTCTAATTTAAAAGATGACTTCCACTTATTTATTTTTGAAGTACTATAATTTTACCCAGGGGATAAGAAATGAAACAAATCCAAGGCTTTAATTCAGGGCTTATTGACTTCAGTGGCCTCTTTTCCTCAGACTTTACTGGAAGTCTCTTTGGCACATCAAAATCATTACCCTGAAATCATTGCTGTGCAGAAGTAATTCTGTCAGGGACACCAAGTAATTTCCATGGGACAATTAAAACCTGCTTAATTTGCTCATGCAAGCAAGTTTGAATTTTATGTGGCTGGAGCAGAAGTGGTTATCAAAGTCGATTAGTGGGGTTTGAGAAGTCACTGTCAAACTCCGATATGGGTGGCTTGTGCTAACAACTTCTAAGCATAACAAGTACATCACATGTCTGTGAATGTAAATCATAAGGTACTAAGATAATAACAAAAAATGTATTTCAATGTCCACTACTACTTAAAAAAAAAAAACAAACAAAAAAAAAAAAAAAAAAAAAAAANCTTAAAAAAGTAATTAACTATAGTTAAAAAAAGTCTGGTTTTATTCCAAAGCAAACCTCAGTTTAAAATTTGTAGAGGTTTGTTAGCAAGAGTTTTAAAAAAGCTACACTATCTAAGTTGACTATGTCACCTTATCCAGTTAACAGTTAATTTGGTTTTTGAAATTACATTTGTTTCAGCTAAGGAATTAAGATAAGCTCTTTACATGTGATTATACAGTTTCTTTTTAAAAGCTATTCCACCCATTTATTTTTCTATGCGTTCTGTTACATTGCCTACCCACAATATTGCTCCTTTCAAATGATCACAAAGACCAGCATCTTTTATTAAGTCTGTTCTAGGCATGTAGAGACTGTGAATTAAATGTAAACAGAATTAAGTGTGGTAGTAAAAACTCAGGTTACCTACTTCCCAACCAATTCATCTGATTTATGATGATTCTGAGAAGTTCTTGTTCATAACCTCATATCTGTGTACTTTAACACAAGGACTTGATCAGTCAAGAAGGATATTAGACAACTCTTTTATTACCAGCTAAGACTAATGCTATAAACTGAGGGATTAAACAACATCTACAGGCTCATGTCTGGACATTTTGGTTTTAAAGACATGTTGTCAGAGTTCATATGTAATGTTATCTCCCTTGGCTACAAGTGTAGATTTACACACTGTCATTTCCATGGAAAAGTGGTCAAGCTGAAATATTTTCACAAGCTTTGCTGTATTGTAGACATAGATTTCAAGAGTATCCCCAGTTTAGTCCAAAACTATAAGGGATTTTATCTCACCAATAGCAAAGAGACAACTCATGAACGCTGTAAAAGAGAGTGTAAAAAATGTTTCCTTTTAGTAGAGGAATGGTTTGAATGTAAATTCATCTTAAAATAGATATGAATAGACTTGCTTACTCTTCACAAGAAACGACGTCAAAAATGTGTTGTTGTATTGTCTTTTACTTACATGAGTCAATATAATTTTTGCTAAGGTCATTCATAGACATAAATCTGTTTGGGACAAAATCAAATACCACTGATCTGCTTCTTTTCTTTCTCCTTGCCTTCATTTGATTTACGTATAAAGATTATTCAGTTTGTTTCAGCTGCCATTGGGGGTTGTGGGAGGCAAAAGGCTTGACCGGCACAGGTGAGTGCAGCTAAATTTGCCTACAGTCGTCACTAGCCGGATGTGACCCAGCTCTGCCCTGCAAACTCAGAGGTCGAGTTAATGGTCTGCTAAACCCAATCCACATTTTCCATCTGAGAAACTGAAAACAGAACAGCAGACATTGCAAGAAGGCTTCCTGGCTGAGGCTCACATGTGTCAGGTTTGTAGAGAGGAAGCGAACTCAGCCTTCTTCAAAGCCCAACACAAAGGGGTTTCCTCCGTCAGGAATTCAGGCAATAAAGAACATAATCTGTCAGCTCCTCTGCCCTCCAGCCTTCTGGATTTAAGTTCCCCAGTTTCCCAGCCTTCTTGTCACATTTTAAGATACTTTGAAAGAACACGTAAAAATCAAGAAATTTTCTACTATTGGACATATTACCCAGTATGTGATTAAAAGCTTATAATTTTTACTGTACAGTTAGTACAAGCTTAACAGGGCAGAAAGATCTCCAAGATCTTCCCTCTTCTTTGTGTCAGAGAAATACTGGTCTCTCAGCACGTACCAGACAAGCTCAACTTATTTATTTTTTCACTGAGAATTGAGAAGGTTTTTGAGCATCATAAGAAAAATTTTGTGAAATTTAGTGAACGTTTGTTCCTTTTTATTAATCACAGATATTCTAGGCTGATTACTTATGGTATTACTAGAATGTCACAAACACTTTAGTCTTTTCATACTAAATGCAGTGGAATATTTGCCACTGGTCTTAACAAGGACAAGATTAGGGCCAAAATCCTAACTGAAAAGAATTATTTCATACCAACGTTATCTTAATTGTGCTTTATGTGGCTAAACTGACATAGTCTGTGTTGAGTATTTGTTTTTAACTGGATAAATCCAAAATAATTTTGGATGGCAATTGATCTTAATGAAGAACTCCCTAAAAATCTTTCTAAAAAGTATTCCACTAAAAAAATGTGATAAAACTTTGTTTTTAAACAGAGTTGAATTTTATCTTTAGAAAAAATATATACATATTCTGTGTATATTCAATGCTATTTATTGTGACCTTGGATAGAAATCCTCAAATAACATACCTTGGACTGAGGAACTATATTCTTATACCACACTGAAGTAGTTTATAAACTCTGTGACAAATACTTCTGTTTATATAAAGTAGTTCACAACTACTACATTGTCTCGGATATCACTTCATGACAACAAACTTCAGAAAAACTTTTTGACTCAGATCCAGAGATAGATTTTATTTTTATTTTTCTCTTTGGTTCCAATGGTGCAAGTTGGTCAGTCTTCAAAATTCTAAGGCTTAAAACTGTAAAAAGTCAAAATACGTTTGATAAAGACACTATTATCAGTTAGAACAAAAGAATGGTAAATAAGAAATAATAAAAAGCATAAAGCGTTTGTTCATTTGAAGAGCATCTAATATCCCATAAAACATCTAAGATTACCATAATGAAGGTAGGAATCATAGAATCATAGAATGGCTTGGGTTGGAATGGACCTCAAAGATCATCTAGTTCCAACCCCCTGCCGTGGACAGGGCTGCCAGCCACCAGCTCACTAGATCAAACTGCCCAGGAGCCCATCCAGCCTGGCCTTGAACACAGCCAGGGATGGGGCAGCCACAGCTTCTCTGGGCAGCCTGTGCCAGCACCTCACCACTCTCTCAGGGAAGAATTTCCTCCTGATGTCCAACCTAATACTCCCCTCTTCCTGTTAAATCCAGTCCCCTTTGTTCTATCACTATCTACCTGCATGAAAAGTCGGTTTCCCTCCTTTTCAAGTACTGGAAGACAGCAATGTGGTCTCTGCAGAGCTTTCTCTTTTCCAAGTTAAACTCCCTCAACCTTTCCTCATAGGAGAGGTGCTCCAGCCCTCTCATCATTTTGGTGGCCCTCCTCTGGACCCACTCCAACAGCTCCACATCCCCTCTGTTCTGGGGGCCCCAGGCCTGGACACAGTACTCCAGGAGAGGCCTTCCAAGGGCAGAGTAGAGGGGGACGATCACCTCCCTCTCCCTGCTGGCCACCCCTCTCCTGATGCAGCCCAGGATGCCATTGGCCTTCCTGGCTGCAAGAGCACACTGCCGGCTCATGGCCAGCTTTTCATCTATCAGAATGCCCAAGTCCTTTGAACATTCGATTTTCCCGTGTAGCTTTAGTTTTACTTTGAAGTGCAGTTACATTATGTATTAATTTACTACAGATAAGTGAGTTTTTTCTTTTGATTTTATTGTTATTTCATACAGTGATCAATGGGAAATAGTACTGAAACCATATAAAAAATTGTAGACACTCCTTGATTTCTGTTTTTTTTTTTTTTTGTATTTTTTTAAAATGTATTGTGTTTTTTTTGCATTAATTTTTCTTGATGACATTATTTATTTAGCCACTGATTTACTGTATTGTATATATTGAATGTTTCCCCTGTCTAATTCATAATGGTTCTTGATTATACTTTAGCAATGACTATGAAATGTCTTTGGTACAACTGCAACAAAACATTAATGAGCTTGGTAGCTTCTTACCCATCTGCATGTCACTGGTGTTGCCAAGATATGGAGCCAAATATTTCTGTTAAAATATAAATTGTTTGAGTAGAAGAACTCCAGTTTTTTTCTCTAAGTCACCTGCACAATATTTCCTCTCACTCTAAAATATTTTAGAATACTGTGTGTAAAATGTATACATAACTTAGAATATCTTACAGTACATTACAAAATGTTATGGAGAGTGATACTGAGTCAGCAGTGATCTTACAGAGAAGCACTTGAGCAAAATCACTGTATTGTGCTTTTATTTTTCCTAACAACACACAAAATAATGGCTATGTAAGAACAGTTACTGGTACATAACATTCAACTATTAGCTAGATTTCAACAGCTAAATATCTCATCCAAACTGACCGAAGAGAATTCAAGATTTTCAGTTATTTGCATGGAATTGGTTCTTATGTAGAGTCCAGATTCCTTGAACATATGATAAAAAATAATCAATTTTTTACATCAAAGTAAATTCTGACAGGGCATTGAATAACAGTTTTTGAAGGAGTGCTTTGTTTTGTTTTGTTTTTAACATTAGATCATTGGTTAGTTTTGAGATTTCCCATTGAAATTATGAACATAGTGTATATTTATATCCTTTAGGCATTCCTAAAAACTAAATTTCTGCAAACAATGATTATTTTGCACACTTGATCTTAATAAGAAAATTATTTTTCCCAGAAAAACAAAACAAACAAAAAAAAAGAATGTGAATTCAGCAATGTTAACATACTTAAAATTCAGTTGACTGTATTTTATTCTAGTTATGAAAGTCAAAAAGGCTTAGTTGTCAAGGAAAAAAGCTGATTTTGCAGTTATCAACAAGGATAAAAATAGCCACGTAGAGTTGCTTTTAATGGAATTAAGCATTACTGTCAAAAATAAGGGGAAAAGATTTTAATCTTTCAACCATAAACTGCTATATTGTACTATTACAACAATACTATTTCATTTTATAAACTGTCATTGGTAATAAAACAGTAAAATTCTCTGCATTTGCAGTAGATTTAGAGCATATCCCTTCAGTTTTGTTTTGGAAAGAATTTTAGGTGACCTATTGCTTGATTTTGCTCATTATTTGAGGCACGGTTGAAAGCCAGATCTGGGTTTATTACTGTCACCTCATCTGATGCAGTGGCCTCTGGCTTCTAGAGGCTCACAGTATTTTTGCTTCTGATACATTGAAGTGTTTCAACATTGTACTGAAAATATTGAAGTCATTTAGCTCTGAGTTGGAGTGCTGGTCTGTATTTAGTTTTGTTATAGCGTGTTAAAGGCCTGTGATGCATTATCTTTCTCACTTGATTTTCAGCAGGTAGCAAACACTTGAAATTCTAATTTCTCATCAGGTATCCTGGCTTCTAGCACTCTGAAAATGACGTTATATTATTATATGAATCCAAATTCCAATTTCTTCTAGTGTTCTCTCTTTTTCTTACGTTCATTTTTCCCTTGCTAGACTTGTGGTAGTCCATCAAGAAGTTTCAGAGCTGTTTTTTTTCCCAAGGTTTGATAATAGTTTTCTTATAGATTTGAACTTGAGGTAAAACCCTGATCCTACTGAAAATAGAAGCAATTGATTTTGCATTGCTAGTAAAATGTAGCCAAGAAGCCAAAGGAAAAGAAGCACCCAATAAAAATGAGAATCTCATTTTTGGAATGAAGCCGGTATGTACTTCTCTCAGAAGTATCAACAAAGTATCCCACGCATTTTCCCTGGCTTTAAACTTTACTCTCTTTAAACTCTGGCTTTAAACTCTGGCTTTAAACTCTACTATCTTTACTAACTTTACTATATAGTTAAAAATCCTGTTTCCCCTAATGTAGAATAAAAACAGAAAGCAACACCCATTCGATTTCCATGACCACGTCATGGACTTAGACAATTGTGTCAGTACTCATGAAATGGAAGCTGTGTCATGGGTTAAAGAGTTCAGATAAGTGGTTGAGTTATTATTGCTGCTGAATTATTTGATCCATCAAACTGTGGCTTCAGAGAAGAGCTGAGAGAATAAAAGAAATCCAAAAATGAAAGGTCATCCTCTTCTACTGTAATACAACTTTGATAAAATCTGGACAAGGCTTTTTTTCTTGAGATTTTTGTTATCTTTGTGCAGTATTACAAGAAAGCTTGCTTGTTTTAGGAAAAAGGTTGTTTTTCCTAGCCATGATGATAGCTGGTTGCCTCAGGCCGATTATCAAGTTTTGATATAACTTCAAAGTAAATCTACACTTCTTAGGACCATTGAATTAAGCAGGGATTCTGGGAACCTAAGGCTCAGTACTGAGGAAAAACTGTTCTGGGTCTCACCTAGCACAAACTGGGAGACTGCAGTTACTACAGACACTAGAGACTAAAGAAAATCTGCCAAGTACAATACATGACAGCAGGAAACAGCCACTCCTGTCCTGGAAACTCAGACTTGTAAGATAAGAGCTAACTAATCAGATTTTGGAGCCACTTCTTGGATTCACAGTGAAAGTTTACAAAGGAGTAGGATGGCACTGCACTAGCTTTGAGGGTGATCAGTTCTCTAATTCTTATATGGAAGCTGGGTAGTGGACTCCATGGTGAGGGAATGGGAAATGGTATTAACAAGACAACAGAAACAATGTCAATCTTGCTGGCACAAGGAAAATGAGCTCCCTTTTATTTTTATATATATTTTTTATTTTTATATACATCATATAAAATATTTAGGTAGAACTTGTTTAAGGCAGTAAGAAAAATCTCAGGTGCTCATTCATTGGGAAAACAGTTTACTAATTCAGATTTGAAACAAAAAAATAATTCGCTTAGGAGATGTTCAGAATTTCTGAGATGCAACCATAGATAACTAAAATTAGATTTATGCCTTGAATTGTTACCCTCATTTCCAAATGGGTAAAATATATTGCAAATTCACATTTTTTGGAGTTAACTTTCACCTTCATGAGACGTCTGCTTCTGTCTGGACTTTAATTCTGGCTAGGGACTGCTCTTGTAGCCATTTCTCTACTCAGCTTCTTAATAATGTTGTAGGACAGAGCTATTCAAAACTCGTATAGCCATATGTAATCAGAAAAGACATTAAATTTGCATTAATAGCAGTCAAAAAAGCACTTTAACCCACTTGCCTTTCCTGAGCAACTCAGAATGATGTCTAAATATTTACTTTTGCAAAAGATTTGAATCTACAACATCTGAAACACTCACTTGCCCTGGTACTTCTAAGTCCTTGTCAAGGGAAGTAAGTCTTCTGAATTCTTGTTATGGCCATCAGCAGGTCTACCTGTATAGATTTTGGAGGATGTTAAGAAACTACATCACATTGCTTAAAGTTACCATGTTGCTTTCACTCTGAATATGCAACTACAGCGATGTAAACATGTTCTGGATTTTAAAGTTGTGCTTCTAATGGCTCAATATCTCAAGCTTTTACTGTTGGTTGTATTACAACAGACAAAAAAGAATAAATGATATATTTACTTCTAACATATTTAAGCTGTAACTTACAGTACAAGGTCTTTCCAAAATAACAATATTTTTGTCTGACTACTTTAAACAGTACCTCTTGTTTTACTGAGTAATGGTTCATACGCTCTTTCTGGAAATATATATTTATTTGGTAAGATCTTATATACAATTTTGAAGAATTGATTTTTACTAAGAAATCCTGAAAATGCCAGAAGCTGATAAGGAGCAAGTGGGCTGACCTACCTGGGTGGAAGAGTTTAACAATCAGAAATGTTAGCAGGCATCCACTGAATGTGAGTTCATCTCATCTTAGGAATTTCTTTGAACAATAAGTATTCCACATATAGCCTGAAACAGGGACTATTTAGCTTATCTTTTCACCAGACATTCAAAGACAGGTAATACAATGTCACAATGGCATCATCATGATTTTTAAATATTGCCAACATTTCAGACTCACCATTTAATTTTCTAATGTTTATTTGAACTGTTGTGTCTATACATGTCAAAGCCTGAGAGACACTCAAATAGACTGCATGACACTTACACCAGCACTAGGGAAGAGCCAGAGCTGTTTTTTACTTTGCTTTCCTGAGGACCATATTCATCTAAGTTTTAAAATGGGAGCNGACATTTCATTTCTGAGCATTCAAAGAGAATGGGATATGCAGCTAAATCATAGAATCATAGAGTGGTTTGGGTTGGAAGGGACCTTAAAAATCATCTAGTTCCAACTCCCTGCCATGGGCAGGGACACCTCCCACTAGACCAGGTTGCTCAGAGACCCATCCAGCCTGGCCTTGAACACTTCCAGGGAGGTGGCATATTTAGAAATACTTACCCAGTTTTAATTATCAGGCTTACTAACAGACCTGCATCATATGAAGATGTGCTGTTATCACTCAAATTAGACACTATGCTAGTTTTTCAACTGAGAAATAGATAGCATACAGTGGGGCTATGTTTGCATTGCTAATAAAAGTATTTTCTCACCCAGACTCTCAGTCATGGACTTGACATATTTTCTTCATATACTTAGACATTTCTTACATTAGGCGAGCTGTGCTGGTAAAGTATATTATCTAAATGACCTCATTCTCATGTAGTTCATTACATTTCTCAGAATTTGGAGAACAAAGGACCAAATAATTTGTCTAGGATAAAATTAAATAGACACTTAGGTCCAGAAAATTTGGAAACTTTCTTGCTGTTGCTGGCTACAATAGCTACCTATTTTTACTGTATTGTTTTTCTTTGCATTATACCGCTATGATTTGGAAACACCCTAAAACTTAAAATCTGGAGCTCAGAATGCTCCAACTGAAAGCATTTGTGTAACTCTTTAATGGAGCTATTGAAAGCATCAATTAACTGTGTTGAACAGATGTAAAAAATACCAATTTACAATTCCCAGCTCATAATTTTTAATCCATTTTCCAATCCAGTTTTGGTAAAGCTCATCAGAAAAGCATCATTTATGAAGGATTTTTACATGATTTCTGGTTTGATGAAGATTTCATTTGAGCAGAAAAATTTCTACTGCTTCTCCCATTTTAATGAGTAAAAATAGCTGCTCATGGAAATGCAAGTCAGTTCTTCAAACAGCTTGAAACATTTTGAAAGATCTTGTACCATAGAGAATTTGATAACTCTCTTGTCACTGCAATGATTAGAAAAGCCTATAATAGAAATAAAAATAAAAATAAAAAATACCTACAATTTCAAAGAATGATTCCAGAATAAGCTGCTTAAAGTGATGTAGAAAGGTTAACAGCATGCCTTGTTTGCTATAATTAGATAATATTTTGTTCTGACACTTCAAATTCAGAGTCAGAGACAAAAGGTATTCTGCTGTTATTTGTGCATTGTTCACAATGTTGAGATTGTTTTGTTTAGTAAAGTATCTATTGCTAATTTTCAGCAATGTACATAACCTTAAATTTTTTTCCAGTGGTTTTAATTTACCACTGTGTATGTATATTTTTATATTTAATTAAACTGGAAGATCTTAAGAGAATTCTCCTGTAAAGGATAGAGAAATCCCATGGAAAAACAAGATATGAATTTCACCTTCAACCACACAGCTTTCCAGTGAAGAGTTTATCTCATCAGCAAGGAATGAAGGTCTCATGTCAACAGATTCCCTTACATTCAGGAAAGTGGCAGGAGTGACTCATAGACATGTATTGAATAAAGCAGTGCCAGAAGATGAATGAAAGTACTAAAAGAAATACTGTGATTAAAAATTTGAAATATATCCTGTATCATTAGCATTTACTTGCTGATATACAAACATTTTATGACAAGCTTTCATTTTATTCAGTATTTTCATCAAATGAGATAATTGATAGAGGCAGANTTTTAAGATTTTTTGAGTGGTTTTTATATTTTAGCATCCAAAGCACTGAGAAACTGAACAACACCAACAAAGGCAAACAAGACATGGGCAGAAATTAAGCAAGCCAAGTTACCTGCGCCAGCCAATTATATTGAATATGTTCTGATGCCAATAGATATACCCACAGGAACAGTGTCATGCCAACTACAATCTAGCAAGCTGGAATTAACTTCCATACCACTCAATGTCTAAGTCACCTGCTGTACATGACTAGTGGACCCTCTGCCATTGCAATTTTAATACATATAGCACATCTGAAATAGAATTCTCACAGTTTTACAGGCCTCTCATAAATCCTCACAGTCATGTAATTTACTACTGGGCAAGTCCTAGTTGACCATTGTATTGAAGTTCTTTCACATTTTCAGACATCCTTCTCTGACCCTACTCCAGTTCTTCTACATTTTTTGAGATGGGAGTACAAAGTCTGTGCAGAGCAATCAGGACATATGCACCTCCTAGAACATACTGTGGTATATTGATGCTCAGACAACATTTTTTTTTCTGTTTAGGGAGCACCAGACTTCCCAAAGACAGATAGCTCTCAGTATCTCATTTTACCTTTTTATCTCAGAAACACACCATTCCAAAGATAAGGGATTACTTCTACAAACTGTGCTTCCAAACAATATGTTCTGATTAGTAATCTCTGTACGATAGCAGGTCTCCACAACTACACATGAAAAACATAAATAGTATTTAAATTGTACATGAAATTAAGAGAGTTTTATTGCTTGTTAGTAGTGAATCAAGAAAAAAAAAAAATAAAATGGTACCATGAAAAGAAAACAAAATGAAATCTCTCCTGGTAGGACAAACATATTTTCATTCTGGAAGAAAGCATTCTTGGCGATGTCTTTGGAAATGAGTTAGGTTTGGGAAACAGGGGAAGCTTGGTCTGGTTCTGATAGAGGTTTCAATATTATCTAGAGACAGTGGAGAACAAATTCAATAAAATTTGGAACAGTCTTCATCATGAAAAGGAGTTGAATAATACCATATGTATCAATCTACAGATATGAGCAATACTGTCTACATGCTATACAACTTGTGCTTCCATCCAACACTTAATGCATGTAAGATGAGAAACATAACCCTTTCTTCATTCTCCTTTGCCCATTATGGATGAAATTATAAGTCCCTCTTGGACAGCATAAGCTCAAATGCAGGGATCAATAGTTGATTCATCTCAACGGAGTAAACTGACCATGGTTATATACAAACAAAAAAATAAAAGAAGATACACAAAGTAGTAGCATAATAGGTGTTTTTTTTAAGAAGCTGTGTCTTAATGGTATGCCATTATATATAGTAAGTATAAATTAACAGAGAGACAGAGTTAAGAATGCTCCTAAGGAAAGTTTGGACAATGAACTTACAGTCACCGTCTATATATGAGACAGAAAGAATTTCTTATAAGTGCTGAACTTACCTAGAATTTACATTGACCTGGAAATCGATGGCAGCTATCTAACATAAATTTACCTTAAAGAACCTGTATAAACTTGAACAATCTGTATTTAGACTGAATAATACTTTGAGTAGAGAATAAAGCCACTGAAATTGCATTTCTATATTAAGCATTGTTACCATACATTATGTAAAGCAGGTACATCTTAGGTCACTTCTGAATCTCACAGTATTCCCTCACACCTAGTGGTAAGGTACTGCTTTTTAATTTAATGCTATTGTTACATTCACTGTCATAGGCTGAGAGATAGTCATAGAATTATAAAGGTTGGAAAAGACCTCTGAGATCATCTAGTTCAACCATCATCCTAACACCACCTTGCCCACTAAATCATGTCCCTCAGAGCCACATCTACATGTTTCTTTAACACCTCCATGGAAAGAGAGTCCACCACCTCCCTGGGCAGCCTGTCCCAATGCCTGACCACTCTCTCAAAGGAGAAGTTTTTCCTAACATCCAACCTGAACCTCCCCTGGTGCAACTTGAGGCCGTTACCTCTTGTTCTGTCACTAGTTACCTGGGAGAAGAGGCCGACCTCCGCCTCACCACAGCCTCCTTTCAGGCAGTTGCAGAGAGCAGTAAGGTCTGCCCTGAGCCTCCTCTTCTCCAGACTGAACAACCCCAGTTCCCTCAGCTGCTCCCCATAAGACTTGTGCTCCAGGCCCTTCACCAGCTTTGTTGCCCTTCTTTAGATACATCTTCAGGGCCTCGATGTCCTTGTTGTAGTGAGGGGCCCAAAACTGAACACAGCACTCGAGGTGCGGCCTCACCAGTGCCGAGTACAGGGGGTTGATCACCTCCCTGGTCCTGCTGGCCACACTATTTCTAATACAAGCCAGGATACCTGGGCACACTGCTGGCTGTCAGCTAGCACCCCCAGGTCTTTTTCCTCTGCACAGCTTTCTAGCCACTGCCCCATGCCTGTAGCATTGCATGGGGTTATTGTGACCAAAGTGCAGGACCCGACACTTGGTCTGGTTGAGCCTCATGAAGTTAGCCTCAGCCCATCTATCTAGCCTTCCAGATCCCTCTGTAGACCATTCCTTCCCTCGGGCAGATCAACACTTCCTCCCAACTTGGTTTCGTCTGCAGATTTACCAAGGGCGCACTCGATGCCTTCACTCAGATCATCAATAAAGATATTAAAGAGGACTGGCCCCAGTACTGACCCTTGGGGAACACCGCTCATAACAGATCAACAGCTGGATTCAAATCCAGTACAATATCAATAACAAAAATCAGTAATACTTGATACTAGAGCTGTTTTTCTTTTGTTTTAATCCATTTTTGTGTTGTATTCTAAATCCTTTCTTTTCTCTCACTAAGTTGCTGATCTCATAGTCCTGTTTTATAATTAAATATAAGATAAAGTAATATAGATCTTCCTATTTAAATTTCAAAATCATCTTCAAAAAAAGATCTTTGAATTAAAACAGAAGTACAGTTACCTTAATTTCAAAATCTAAACTATAACCTAGGAATTTTAGGTTTTAATTTTTTTAATGTATTAGTAATTAGCTGTCTATAAAATAAGTTTGCCCTAGGTACTGAGATCAGTGAGAAACAGGAGCTAATACAATTGAGGTTAACATATTCTGAGATATAACTATTTCTTCATTGTAAACTGCAGCAGTAGACAGAAAAGGGATTCAGTGCAGAAATGTAAAGAACCCATTACTCGGTTTCTGCATATTCCCCTTTCAGAAGTGGGCAGAGGAAAAAGATCAGAGCAGAGGAGAGATGGTGTTCTATTTCTTTAGAAGCTTAAATGTCCTTTCTGAAGATGAAACTAGACTTTGAAAACAATGCTGAAAATATCAAAAAACATATTTAATGTTTTGTGTTTAATAACTAAAAGAATGGATAAGTATGATCTTTACTGAGACACTAAACAGATTTAAGTGCAATTCCACCACAGTAAGGGATAAGAGCAACAGAACTAAAGTGATGTCATTCTGCATTGATAAAAATGTGCAAATGAATGATACTTGCTTGTAACTCACTAATTTAGCTGAGAAATAAGAGGAATAAGAAGATATTAAAAAGATATCCAGTGGGGAGTGAAGAGAGAACTGTTACACTTAAACATTTTAATAGTATCTTTGAGTTCATTAGCTAGTTTTAGATATGAGACAGAATGTTTTACAAATCACTCCTGCTGTCTGGAACAGACTCATCAATCCATAACCCAGATAAGTTTCTTCAAATTCTACTTGCGCAGAGTTCAGAGGAAATCTGATTCTATCCAGCTCGTCAATGAAGAGGAGGAAAGAAAAACACATAAAATATAGACCAGCGCATTAAAGTGAAATTTAAAAAGTGTTTCTCCAAGCAGAGCAGTGTTAGAATTTACATTATGCCCTCCACAAAATATCCCGCTGTGCGTTTACTTTGTTACTTAGATTGCAATGGAATGACACCACAGAAATCCTGTCTCTTTGTTTCCTCCACCTTTCACCATTTCTTTGTTCAGTGAAAGAGCCCATGTGGCACTTCTTTGCCCAGGGAGAGCTCTGCCTCTTGTCACTGCTATCACAATTATATAATAATAGGTAGAATTGGTAGGGATGATGAAGGCATGGAAAAATTTCAACCTTGTAAACACATGAAGGATTATCAAAAAGAGGAAGCTTGTCATAGATAAACATTTTGTCAGAGATCAAATCTTGCCAAAGTTTGTCTCAGTTCAACCCTCCTATCTTCATTTGGGCAGCATAAATGAAAATGAGTTTACAAGATATGTTAGAATATAAGTGCTTTTTCTAAGCCACGTTAGATTTGTCAGCCATAAAAAACTGTAAAGGTTCTGTGCTATAAGCAAATATTTTGCATTTAATCATTATATAGACAAAGGATACAAAATCTTCCTAGACTGATTTAATGATTTTTATAAATTCAAGCTAAAATATTGGCAGAGTAAAACAGTAATCATTTCGTATTTAGTGACCATGCTATGTCTTTGAGCAAAGAAATGCTTTGCTGCTCCAACGACTATTTTGTTAGTCTTTTCTAGTTGATCATGAAAGTTTGATTGATCATCTGTACTTCCTATCTCTTCATGTCTGCTTGAAAGAGACTCAGTGGGTATTGTTTTTGTTCTGTTTTAGCTAATCTCACAACCCTTCTTGCAGGAAATGCCAACCTTCCACTGGCAGTCAGGAGTTGTTTCCATGGCCCCCCAGTGGGGCCTTCCAGAGGCCTGTCCCCTCTCCTCTGACCCTGCCATACTAGAAGTTTCTTCCAAAGCCCACTCTAAAGCATCAATTGAGAGAGAAATCAATGAATTTGGTGTCAAAGCCACTTATAAAAAGCCTGTGTCTCCACTGACAACCTAAGAAGAATGAACTTTTCCTGGCTGCGTCCTCTCAGGAGCTGTGGTAAGGATGACCCATCTGACCTGAGCTCAGATCCCAGGTTTAAGCAGCAGTGCAGACACGACATTTTTTTTTTTTTTTTTTTTAAGTTCCAAACAGCTTTCACATCTCCTCCCAGTCCTTTCCCTTCTGGAAAGGCTCACATTCAATTTTCTTTAAACACTGGGCAGTGGTTCAGTAAGAATGTATCCAAAAAAACAGCAGTTTTCCTGAGAAGACAGAATCATGTTAAGAAGAAAAATAAAGTAGAATAAATAGCTGAAGAAACCTAAATCCTCTTTCTACCCCCACCTCTAAGAAATATCAGCAAGTGATTAGATTATATTTCTCCTACTCATTCTCTTTATTATAAGAAAGGGACACATATGTCTCAACTCCCAGCAGCACCTCAGATTAGGCTGGAAAATGCAGTTCTCTACTGGACTGTATTTACATTTAAAGTTTTAGATAAATGCTCAGCCAAGTCCTCTCACTTACACAAAAAACCTACCAGTTAGAGCACAATTTTGTTGGTATATGATAGCAGTATTTCTTCCAATCTCTTCTATATGACCTGAATTTTTGGTATACTCCTCACAAAAATCTAACCTACCACCTTTGTGTCAAATATTCTCAGGCTTAAGTAATTATCACCCCTTCACTTTGCAACCTTGAGATTCTCATCATGGCAGTTTGGCTTTGGTACAGGTGCTGAAAAGTAGATTAGATGAGAGAGGGAAAAATAACTTGATAGAATGGTGTGGATTGGCACAAAGGCTTTATTGGCATTCATGTGAGACAGTCAGGTTACTCAAGAGTGGTAAAGCTTCAAAAAAATTTCTCAGGACATCCCAATACCTCACTCTAGCAGTTCTTGTAACGAGTCCAAAATAAACTGTAAATGCCCATTTACAACAATGAAGCTATCTTTGATCATTATGAAAAAATCAGTATCAAATGTATGGTAATATTTTTAGAGGAGATAGTACTACTTTTCCTGAAATGTTTGTTTCTTGATTGTTTTAGTTTCAGATCTATGGCATGGAACAACAGTTTAAAAAATGTCTTCCTTAAGTATCTTCAAAGGACAAAATGTTTAGTTTAAATACTTGTATACAGCCTCTGCCTATCTCCCTCTCCCAATATATATGTTTATTAAAAATATGTCTTTTCAAATGGCCTCCCAAGGTGCTCCATAAAGAAAACAGTAACTCAGTAAGTGGAAGGCATTAGGAAAACAACTGAAATCAAAGTCATCCTTTAAATGCAGACACTGAGCCAGCATGACAAGCCTCTGCAAGGCTGGTCTGCAAATCTGAGTGGCAACGCACTGAAGGCAAACTCGCCAAAGGAATTTGTTCTGAAGCCTGGTGTTGACAGGTTAGCAGCAGTGCTGGCTCTTACAAGGGCAAGCCAGCATATAACTCAATATGCAAGCTGTGACATACATCACCTAAATATAAAGAAAATAATAGTCAAAACAAGGTGATGGATTCTCAGCTGACAACAGGATTTACATTTACAAGAATGTAAATTGAAATGTGAAATCACATAAGATTAATAAGATCATTCATGATGTGGCTTTTGCTATTACATTTAGTGACCAATGCCAGTACAATTTGCACTAACAAACAATAAGAAATGTTCGATGCTGTATGTGAATGCATATCCACACTTGGAGATCTCTTCTACTAACATCCGGAGATCTCTACTGACGTGGGGATCTCTTCTACTAATATGAATGTTCAACAGAATCAAGGAGCTCAGTGCAGTGTTATATTTCCTGCACACGTTAACATGGCCAAAAAAATAGGAAGTGAATACTCCTTAGTTGTACATTACTCTAACAGGAGTCTTTTCACTCCTGTTCTAAATAATGTACAGTATTCAACCTCACCTTCTTCTCTGGAAGGCTCTACCTTAATACAGTTATAACAGGGAAAGAAATAACATGCGTGCTGCATATGGTCTGCAACTGTTTAAAGTTAGCGTTCAGGGATATTAAAAATTTCAGGCTTTTTTGTATATTTGGACAGCATGAGGTGAGAGAGACCTGTGTGGCTGGTTTGAGTGGTATAAGAACAGAAGTTGCCATGAGATGCACCTCAGCTGAGGTAGAAATTTCTTCTTAAATAGAAGAAGCTGTAAGACTAGCACTTCAAACAGCAGTTCTGGCTTCACATGCCCTAGTGCTCCTTGGAAATGTGACTTGTTGGCCAATCATATTTCCCAAGCAGTCTGAAAGCAGATGCCTCTTCATAGTTGCAACCTGTTCTCAAACAGTTTTACCCAGAAATTAGTGTAAAATTTAAGACTAGCAAATTTGTACTTACTGGAAAATTTTTAATGGAGTTAAAACTTTAGTGATGGAGTCTGGATTTTTAAAGGGGGAGGAGAAG
Organism: Alectura lathami; assembly: GCA_013399715.1. Taxonomy (NCBI): domain Eukaryota; kingdom Metazoa; phylum Chordata; class Aves; order Galliformes; family Megapodiidae; genus Alectura; species Alectura lathami. Next base: position 187,074 of record VXAV01004360.1, read on the forward strand.
AAGGGTCTAATTTTGAAAGTTAAAGGGATAATTAAAAAATCTCTCTCAGTCTGAACTGAAGATTCTCCAATTTCATCAAAAAGACAAGTAAATTGTCTATTTTTTTTTCAATTCTAAGCATAAAGTTATAATTGCCTTTTAGAATGCATTTGGCTTGCTCTGCACTTTCTATATGCTAGTATAAACTAACAGCTTTATTTTTGTTATCTGCTATACCTATTAACTTAAAATGTCCTTCTGTAATGTACTTCTAAAACATCTTAAATGAATATATTGTAAAGGGAACTGCAGGCAAAAACTTTATAACCTCTTTTATACATTATATTTTATTCTGGCTATTCTTAGCCTCATAATATTAAAATTATTCTGACCTTTTTTATATAGATATGATTCACACATCAAATGAATTTTGAAACTGGATT
>VXAV01004361.1:9476-24498 GCA_013399715.1 Alectura lathami
TGCATCATGTCACATGGCATGGAATATCCCTTTGGCCAGCTTAGTTCAGCTGCCCTGGTTCTGTCCCCTTCCAGCTCCTTGTGCCCCCTCCGCCCCCTCACTGACAGGACAGTACCAGACGTTGGGAAACTGAAACATCCTTGGCTCTTGACAGCACTGCTCAGTAACAACTAAAACATCGCTGTGCTATCAACGTTGTTTTTCTCCTAAAGCCAAAACATAGCGTCATATCAGACACTATGACGAAAATCAGCTGTCCCAGCTGAAACTAGGACAGAGTGTAACTTCTTCCTTTTGGATTTTGGAATTTCCCTGGTATTCACTTAAGTACACAAACAAATTTTACTAACTAAAAAATATTCAGCATTTGATATTCTAGTTGGTGAGTTATTTGCTTAGCTTGCTCCAACCACTCATTCAACAGCTTTAAGAGTTACTTTATATTTACATGGTAGGAGATAGAATATTTCATTTATCCATGTAATCTACCACTTGTAAACTATGGTCAATCTATTTTACTAAGCTTAAATGTAAGAAGAAAGTATTCAAGAGGTGAAAGAAGAGACAGGCAACCTGGGAGAAATAGAGAGACAGTCTAAACTTGCAGGGATGAGATGAAGAAAGCCAAATCCATATGGAGTTGAAAATGGCAAGAGATAAGAAGGGCTCCTGCAAGTACATTGCAGCAAAAAGAATACTGGGGGAAATTTGGGTGAATTTCTAAATAGGGACATTGAGTTACTCAGTGCCTTGTTTGCCTTGGGCTTTACTGGTGAGATTTGCCTTTGACTTAGATATACAGTGCCATACAGAAACACAACAAATATTTGCACAAATGATTGCATTTCTGAAAATTAGTCATCTAAAAAAGTTTTAAAGTAATTCAGTGATCTGTCCCACCAAGTGACTGATATTTCAGGGAAACAAGGACAAGGCTTATTTGCAAGCACATTTCCTATGTTAATGTATGCAAAGTGGGGCAGTGTATGCACAGATATCTGTACATGATAACATTGTGCACATGTTGTGATGTCTCAGCATGGCATAGTACACCTAGTTGTATGTCATGGCCTGGAACAAGCAGGTTGGTGATGCAGCGTTTTGAAAGGCAGTGCTGTGAAAATAGCTTCTTGATATGAGTACTTGGTTGAAAGTCAACCCAGAAACAATTGGGCTGTGATTGCTATGGGCATGAGTAGAGTAGGAATCTGCCAGCCAAAGTGCTCTAAAGCTGTTCCTTAAATTCAGTTCTGTTACACACTGATTTACTGTTACAGATACAGGACAACACAACCAAGTAATTATATGCTTGCAGCTGGTGAAGAACACTGATGTTCGTTTGACTGTGGGCCAAAAAACTGTAAAGCTGCTCTAACTACTCTGAGCGATGTGGATGGCTTTAAACAAAAATTCCAAGGACAAGAGCTGAGAAGCAAAATTTGATGGAATGTGTAAAATTCACCTAATATACTGTGGCCAGTGGGCTTTAATGGGATCTTTTCAAAGTCCAAACTGGTGGAAATTACATGACCGCAGATCAGAAGCTTTTCTGTTTTAAAAAAAAGGGTTTGTATACTTTTTCTTGTCAATGCCTTTGATTTCAGTCGTGTAAGCTGGCAATTACATCACTGAAACATACTGCAGCTAGAAAAATGCTAATGTTAGAATTTTTACCATTTTTTTTCAACTTCAAAAGTATTCTTTTTGTAGCATCATAAATGTGCAGTGAGGGATGTTCACATTCATTTTTTACCTTTCTTCAGAGTTTTTGAGTAAGCAGCGTTTCTGTGTGAGATTGCTTAGCAGGAGGGAGGCATCTGTGATTGCAGGCCATAGTGGTTAGGACTTTGCGCTGCAGAAGTGAAAGTTTAGGACTGGGTTATTATTTTTTCTGAGACTTGAGAAAAGGGTGTGTGTCAAAGAAATTTGTAAACACATTTGGAAAATACAACCAAAGAAGAAAAATTGGCGATGTTTATTTAGTCAAGGATGCTCTTTGGCCTTTTACCCAACCCAAAGTTACTAGATCTAGATGATGTGCTGGTTTTCCACAGTAGTGTCTCTGTACAACACAGAGTTTGAAAGTCTAAAAGTAGTTGTTTATTGGTGAGAACAGGCATTCACCATCCACAGTACCTAAATGAAATACGATTAAATAATACTGAGTATTTGAACCTGTAGTTTTCCATTTGAAAATAAATGAAAAAAGAACACAAGAAAAAAAAATGACTTGGAGGAGTGAATCTACAATATAGAAATATGAGAAATTCACTTATTGTGGTGGATGCAGGAGACAAAGTAGAAGTGAAAAAAAAAAAAGGGAAGAAGTTAAGGAGAAAATATAACATAGGAGGAAATAAAATATTTACATTCAGGTTTCAATTTTCAGTCCTCATAGAGGGATATTTTTTCCATGGATGCTCTCATTCATTAATTACTTGGATATAGACTGCAAAGCATTAGTCACTTAAAAATTGGACTCCTGGCTCAGATGTAAAGAAGAATTCAGGAGGCGTTTGGGACGAAATCTGACTTGGGAAGAATTTAGCATGGATTAGTATTTATGGTTACCTTTGGCTATGTAATATGTAAAAAAAAGAAATTTCATAGGATATTTATTCTTTTTTATGTGTCATGTTGTGTCACAGAAGTGTTTGCATTGTCAGCTTAGGAGCACCTCTCAAAACTAAATAAATCTGATTTGTAGCTTGATATTGCGGGAACAAGCAGAGATCTGGAGATGACAGCAAAGATAAGGAAAAGAATATAAATAATGAAGAGCTACTGATCATTTCAGATCACAAATGCAAACAAAAGAAAATGGGAATATTAACTCTGAACAGGAAAGTGCTCTTGGACTATGCTTCCCTTAATTAGTTCAGCTGGGTTCAGTAGAAGATACAACCGATTGTCTGGCAAATCAACTTTTCCAGTGGTACTTGGTTTCTAAATTGGCAAATGCTTAGCCAGTTCTATGCTGTGTGCGCTCTTAAAGAGGATAGTTGTCCTCAAGTTGCTGCTACAAAGAATTTTGTTTTGTCTAGCACTGCATTATTATTCCTCACTCATGCAGCTCCCTACCCCCTCCAGCTCCCGACCTTACTACTAAAAGAAAGACAGTCTATTGAATTGAAACCCAGCAAACTGTGCTGCCTTATGTTAACATCTCATTGCTGCTGATGGAGAGCCCTACCCGAGCTGCATCATTAGTTCTCCTCGGGTTGTTTCCAGGACCTGCCACGTGGTTCCCAGCGGGCACAGCTCAATCCCCAGAGGTGGGAAGTCTGGCCAGGGCCCCAGGGCTGTCAAACATCCCACAGCATCCGCAGGGCTGGAGGGGTGACAGCAACTGGTTACTGCGGCTGTGTGAAGACTGGCCACTTCTGGGTAACTATCACAAAACCCTAATGACAGTCCTAATCACACTGCATTCTTTAGGTACCAATGTGGGTATATATTTTTCTGAATAAATGCTACAGCCAGGTTGTTAGCTCCATAGCTACCTGCAGGTACAGCACACTTTCTCATTTTAAGGGTCTGAGAAAGTATCCACAAATTGAAGGAAGGGCTCCATCTGTCTCCAGCTCAATAATCAACAGTGGGCTCACCTGTGGTGCCTGCCCATGCCCCCGATTTAAACAATACGAGCTTCTTTACCTCCATCCAGTGTTCAGTGTTGTATCACCTCTGCAACCATATTTCCATTGTACAACCATTCTCTTCTACGCATACTTCCCTCCAAATATGAACAACATGAACCGTTGAAAGTGAATGTTATGAAAAAAATAAGTTTAAGCAGGCATTAGAATGAGGCAATATCATTGATGGGACCACTCTGCCAGCAATGGATGGGATGGGACAAAGGGTGTGAAAACAGTCACTGCTATCTTGTCACTTTGCTGGCACCATTAAGGAAAGAGGCAGGAAGAGGCCGAGAGAAGTAGAATTATTAGTGTTCCTGAAATCAAGAATGAAAGTCTAAGTATGAAGTTTCACATGGCAGAAGAAATAGCAGCAGGAAGTTAATGCATGGGAATGTCAGTCAAAGTGATAGAGAAGGAATAATCTCAGTCGCACAGTTTTTCACAAGTTGAGCTTATTTAATGTAATTATTAAAATGAGATCTGAATGAGATAAACCCTGGACATGGTTTATCTCTGCATTGTTATGTTGTGGTCCAGAACTCATGTCCTGGCATTCAGCTCTGGTTGTGTTAAATTTAGGACAAAGATTAAATATTGAGGACAGAATGCCACAGCTACAGGGTAAGATACTGTATTGCATGGAAGAAGACAGATGCAGAGATTCAGGCTGTACTTTCAGTTAGGATTAACATAAGAAAGGCCATACTGTGTCAGACCTAGCCAAGTATATTGGTTGGAACAATGGCCAAAAGAAGACGTCACTTGGGGAAGGAGAACAGCAATAGAGCAAGCATATGGTGATGATTTGCTGAAGAAAAATGCAAAACAATAAAGGACAAGATCAATAAAACCTGGAGGGAAGTTTCATGGACTGAGGGAGAAATAAAGGGATACAGCACATGAGATACTCCAGTAACAGCTAGTCTGAAAGGTAAAGCAAGACAGGATGTGTGTGAAAGCTTGAGGGAAATCAGAGGCTGAGGAAGTGAAAGTGCTAGTAGTGCAGGAGAGAGTGTAGGTGTCCAGAGACTGGCCAAGAAGATAAAGATAGATATATATATTTCACTCATAAATGATTACTCACAAATGATTAGTCAAGGCATGGTTAAAGTACTCATAAAGTTATAGTCACTCCAGCCAAAAGAAACATGAGAAAGCAGTTAGAACATAATAATAGCTTTGAAATGTCTTGAATGCTTCGTGTTCTGACACTTGTTAAGAAGAAAATAACAAGCTAGTCTCAAAAAGCTGGTGGAAGAGGTTGATCATGCTGTTTTTTTTTTTTTTTTTTTTCCCTAGTTCAGAACAAAAAATAATGTTTCACCTGAAAGCATGATTTCATATTAGAGGGAGTTGAAATTAGGGAGGAAAGATAGTGACTGTATGTGTGGTATGAGGGGGAATGCAAGTGCAGTGCTGGTGGCACAGACATGGATTGTTGATAGTTTGGGAAACTGGAGAGTAACTGAGGAACAAACCCAAGGCAGATGAAGGAAACAGAGGTGGAGGGAGTAAGATAATGGCAGAGAGGGAGTTATAGCCATGGTAAATGTTCTCTGGTGCCGAAATATTTTCTCTCAGATGTAAGGAGGTCCGAGCTTGATGGAGAAGGGAATTATTTGTGTACAAAATCATGAATATCCAGGCTACTGAAAATGAAAGGAGCATTGCAATGTGATCCACAGGTGTCCTCTTTATTAGAAGAGAAACTCAAAATGATGCTGTTGCTGAGAAAATGCTGTGTTACTCATCACCCAGTCCCCTCTGGTCCTTTCTTCTTGGTAAGTCACATGGCAAAAGCAAGGCTGGATAAAGAATTTACCAGTTATCATGATTGCTCCTGACAAACAGCAGCTTCTCACTGTGTGAGGCTGATTAATTAATGCACGACTCACACAACTGAAAGGCAGAGATTCACCCAGAGGTGAATTTGGCCCCTGAGGCCATGCCTCACTCTAACTTACAGCACTGATGTTCCGGGGTCAGAGGGAGTAAGGAGACAATTTGGTCTGTGGCTGTTTGTAACATCTGTTTTGAGACTTTTCCTGGCACAGCTGCATAGCAGGCACAATTAGTGTTCAACAAAGAAATGGTAATTATTTACAGACGCATCAGAAACAAAAGCTCCTGCCTTTCAATGCCAGAGTTTCTGAAGCAGGCAAAGGTGGCAGTGACATCAGTTGAGCACAGAGGGCAGCATTCAAACAAGTAATTTAGATTTTATATTAATGCCTTCAGAGCTGCTTCCTTAATTACTGAGTCTCCAGACATGGTATCATGTCAGAGTGTCAGTGGTCCTAATGCTCCTTTTGTCAGCCAGTGAAAAGGCCAACAGTGGAGAATCTACTCCAGGAATATCGGGAGCCTTTCTTTTATCTGTTCTGTCCTAAGCCAGAAGAAAAGATGAAACTCTGAAATTCATTGTGAAGAAAGATTCTCTGACATCTTAAAATTTGGTGTGGAAAATGGCTGAGTTTTTACATTACTGCCTTAAGCATAGGCTCTAATGCTTAGGATATTTCAGTTTTGTCTCTGGGCTAATGACCTGAGGCAGGTAGTTGGCTTCTGCTGAATACTTAAGCTCTTTCTGCATGAGTTTTCTTGTATGCAAGATGGGTATAAAGTAGCCGACTTAATTCCCTAGCATACTGTGAGGCATTGTTCTACAGCATAAAACCTCAAGCAAGGAGTGGAAAACAAAGCTTTAAAAGCCATAATCTTTATTTCTTACTCATTCTTTTCTTGAAGTTACTGGAAATGAGTAAGCGTGGAGTAGGCCCATTATTGCTGAAGGGATTTCTGGCCAAATAAAAGCAGGGCTCCTACTGAGCAGAGCCATGGCATCCTGGACACTCTTTCTAAAAATCCACCAGTGCTCAGTGACTTCTGTTGTGTCAGCTGAAGTGTTCTGGACTGGGAAGACTGGAAATTCATGTCCTCCGTGAAACTCCTAGGTGCTGCCCACTGCCGTGCCAGGTACTCCAGCATGCCCTTGCATTGTGCAGTGGGGGTATCAGCCCCATGGCTGGGGAGAAGCCTTTGCAGGGCACCCCAGCCCTGCCCTGCCCGCCTGCTGAGACTGCCTGTCACCGCTGCAGATGGGGCTGATGTTTTCTCTGAGGCAGGCAGCTGTCCATGAAGAGCTGGACTGAGACAACCAAATTGTTTTAGGTGGGACAGCACACAGCTGTCAGATTGTGTAATTTGGATCTGCTAATTTGGAAAGGGATCTTATTCAAAGACATAGCTGTTTGCTGGCTGCCAGGCTCACACGTATTATGTAGTGCATAATGTGCATGATTAACGCTTGTTTATTGCAGCAACTTTGCTCTGTGACAGAGCTATAGCTGCTTTTATTTATTTATTTTTATGTGTCAGTAGCATGGAGCTTCGGACTCTGAGAGAGGAAATACAGCAGATAACGCAAAGCCTTTTGCAGGTTTATCAGCAAAGCTACTCCAGCCACATGGCAAAGTAAATATTTTACTGGAAGCAACTCTTGTGGTTACCTACAGGTGTGCATGGTTTAGGCTTGCAGGGTGGTCTATGGAGGTAGGAGGCAGCTGGAATTTCTACAGCCTTCTGTTTCAGTCTTCTTCATCATACATGGTATTAACTAACTGGTCACATGAAAAGCTTTTTGGGCTAAACCTGTAGTTACTTCCACAATTTGTTTTTGAACCTCAGAGGCCTCTGGAATCCCACACTACACAGCGTTTTCACTATTTTAATGAGCATTCTTTGTCTTGCACTGATTTTATCTATGAGTATCTGTAAGTAGCAATCATGTAATATTAGCACAGTTCTCCTGCCCTTATGTAACAAATTTTTGACACATGGAAATTTTGACTATACTCTTGCAACTCACCATGAATTTCAGTCAAATATATTACATTTATCACATTTTTGTGTGTTTGCTTAAAAGCTGCCTGGGTGGGGAACGCTAATTTTTTTTCTGTTGTTAATACGATGTTTGTTTTACTTTATAAAAAGAGTGGTACAGACCACAGTAGTGAGAATATGAAAACTAAAGTGCTAATTAAAAACAAAGATTCAGATTATAATACAAAATTGCATCAAGTTTTTGTCTTATTTGATATAATTTGTAATTATATTTATTAGATTGGCAAAAATACAATATTTGGCTTCACCTAGCAATTGTCAATATCTAATTTTACATATGCATGTGTGCTTTTCTCTTTGTCTTTTTCCTGGTTTTACAGGAAGAAATAAGATGGGGAGACTACAGGAAGAAGTTGGAATAAAAGAAGAAAAAAGAGGATGTATCTCCTATTTTACCCATATCAGGCATCCAGTTTCTTAAAACAAGAAGGCATACCAAATAAAAACCCACTCCTGTATTCCTGCCAGAAAATAATTCAGCAAATGAACAGCTTCTCCAAGAAAACACTTGCCCCACATCTCCTATTCATCTATTGTTACATTGTTTTCTTTAGCACTCTACTCTTCATTTAAATTGACCTACCTATTAATAGAATTTAACTTATTTCTCTCAGCCTGTAAAATACACCTGCAATTCTCCCTTATGTTTCCTTTGCAGGCAGGGCCAGTTGAAGGGCTTTCCGCCTCTTTTTCTGCCTCCCCCAGCTGTGTGTTCTCACCCTCCTCCCTCAGTGCTGCTCCTGGTATTGTTTCTGTAGCCAGGCTCTCAGATGGATCTCCCAAATGGGTTATTTAACCCTCCCCAGCGCTTGAGAGGAGGAGCCAAGCAGTTCAGTCTGTGTGTCAGAGAAGGTAGCAACTGGAGAAGTGAAGAGGACCAGGGAGGAGCAGGTATGGGGAGAAAGAACCTGGACCACCTGGGGGCTTGCTGATGAGTTACAGCAGGAGGAGGGCCTACCTCTTGTGATTACCTCTGGCGGGTGCAAACAGTCTGAGAAAAACAAAAGTTACAAAAGGTATTTTTGGAGATCTGGGAAGAGCTATCATGTAGAGGAGAGGTGTTGTGGTTGGGTGGAAGAGTGGGTGTGGGAAGAGGGGCTCCAAGGAAAAAAATGTAAAGAGCTGTTAGCATGGCCATTAACAGGGATAGGATGGTAATGGGGAAGCAGTCTAGGACTATCTGATATTCTCAACGAACAGCCTGTGTCTACCTACATGGCAGGGAAGTGTAAAAGCAGAAGTCCTAGCATGTGCCACTAGGTGCCAGTTGGGAACATATGGCTGTGGTAGATGAGAGTCTTCCCAGTCTTATCAAGCTAAATGGAATCCAGCCCATCTCACATGCAGTATCTTGTAAGATAGGAATAAGGAAGTTAAACACAGCTTACAAAGTTATCCCTTGTTTTGTAGCTGGATTTGCTACAGGAAGGGGAAAGAAAAATTTGGTATTGAAAGATCAGTCTGTTCTATTGCCAAAGCATGTAGGGTCCCGCTTCTGTTGAGTTAGGCAGTCCCTGGCTCCCATTCAAGAATTTCTTGAAACCCTCTGAGAGCTCTGTTGCCATGATTAGAGAAAAGTGATTATTACAAAGAATGTTAGTATAAACCTGCCATAACTACTACCACTGTTAGAGGTATTACAGCCAGCAGAATAAATGAACCCATTCATTCTCCAGCAACAAATTTGACTTAGCAAACTCTTGTGTGTAGTAAAGGCTGGAGGAAAAAAAAAAATAAAATTCTGCAAGGTCAAGAGTTTCCTTTAAAATCTTTCAGAAAGATGCCTTCCATCTTTTCCTTTAAAGAACTCTCTGCTTCAAATGTGACCCGAATATAATGTTGAACTTCCATGCCTGAACATTACTGAAGTGTAAGAGATGGGCTCAAAACAAAAATAGTTGCTTAGCATTTCCCTGCTTGCCGATTTGAAAGAAATGCCTGAATGGATTATTTAGGAAGGAAAAAGGATCTGTGGCTGATCTGAAGAAAAACAATCTCTCCCATCTCTCTTCAAGTTCAGAAGAGTGAAACTCGGGGTTTCCCCTTGGGGACATCCTCAGATTCACTCTCCTTTTGGGTCTTCAGTGGGACTAAAGCAGCAAACAGGCCTCATTTAAACCTCCTCACAGACACACATGTTGTTTTTAGTGTGGACTAGTGGGTTTGGTAGACATGTCCACCTGGTGACATTAACAGTTGTACTACAGAACCTATGACAAAGGGCAAGTCTCTCACTGTTTCCCAGTAGGGCTGTTTTGTTTTGTAAACGGTTATCTGTTGGATGAAAGTACGCAATCTAGGATGGTCAGTGCTTAATACCAGCAGTTAAAGGAGCTTGTCTGACTTTTGGGAAGCTGAAGTTCAAACCCCCCTCACATATATTCAATTAGTTATGTGGGTTGTCATAGTGCCGATCCAGACCTAACACAGGTCTAAAGACCTAAGGAGGAACGCAAGTTTGGGACATGCTGGTGTTCTATCACAACACCCATACCGCTTTATGTTCTTTCAAATCCAACTTAATGACTTGTTTTTTGTGAGGACGGGGGACCGACCTCTGCTGTTCTTCAGCCCTATCTTTCCATCGATGGCGATGGATGGGAAGGACACACAGCTCATGCTGTCTATTGCACCACAGCCACATTCAGCTCTTCCTGTGAATTGCCCAGTTCAAACTGCATATACTTTTAAAAAGCCATCTTTTTAAAAAGACGCAAGTATGCATCTCAGACCTTAGAACTGGATTAGCCCTTCCCAAACCACAAAAAATATTCCTTGAGAGAATCAAGGACAATGTTCCTGTGCCTGTTTTCCAAGGTACAGTCTGCTGGATTCTCAGGCTTTCAAATGCATGGCCTGCATGTGTTCACACAGCCGCTACAGCACTGTTTGCTGAAGGTTTAAACCTTCAGCTTTCCCTCTGTGCTCACGAGTATCGTCTAACTCCTTTCATGCCATCTGCATCTTTCACGACCCTATTTTTTTGTTACCAGTTACTGCAGGCCCTCTCTATATTAGGAGATAGTGCCTTAGTTATGTCTATGTGTCACCTCTGTTCTTTCATCCTACAAGCCATTTTCAATTCTGATCCCCAAACTATTCATCTTACTCAGTTCCTTAACTCTTCACTGTTACTGAATTTTACTGAGGGCTTTTGAAACAGAAAAAAAAAAATTACTTTCCTCTGTGATGTTTTCTTGATTTCCTGGGTCGATTCTTTTATGTTGGTGAACAAGATCTTTACATATCCTATCCTATCTTGTAGGTTTTGTAGTATGCTTTCTTGTGATTGTATATTTCTTTATAGCTTTATTTAATATACCTGGTATACAAGTAAAATATTTTGTTCTGATAACAGAGATTTCCAGGCTGTTTTTTTTTTTTTTTCTTAAAGCTTAATGTAGCTTATCCCTGACCACCAATTTTAAGAAAAAATCCCTAATGTTAGAAATAGAGAATCAAGTAATATCTTGAGTTGGAAGAAACCCACAAGGATCATTGAGTCTTACTCCTGGCTCCACACAGGAGCTGAAGACAAACTTGTGTCTGTGTGGGGAAAATTGGTTTTCAGTCAGGTCAGTCATTCTCTCTGGCTCAAGGTAAGTTGGCAGGAATATGCAAATAGAGTTCAGAGAAGGGGGAAAGGATGGCACTGCAGCAGTGTATGGGTGAATTCATTTCACAATACAGTGAATTTGCAGCCTCTCATATCTGAATTTCACTCTCCAAATGTGGACATTTGAGTCCACTTNTATCTGAAGTTCCCTCTCCAAATGTGGACATTTGAGTCCACCTTATGCAGTAAAATACATGTGCTTCCAACGAACAATGTCTGTTTTGCTTCAGTTTTGCACTCAAGCTTCAGTGCTAGTTCAGACAAATAGCACTGGTTTGGTGTTTCTGGCTGCAACAATATTTTTCTTAGCATTTGGCAACTGCAGATGGCATTTTAGGTAGCTCTTCTAACACAAGTATCTTATGGCTTCCCAGGTTCTTTGTACAAAACACTAGACATATAATTGCATGAATTCCTTTGTGTATTATTCATTATTTTCAGTCACACAAACACGTAATTTCATCGGTAAGCTACCATGTGATTCAAAATGAGAGTCAATTAATTGCTATTTTTGACTTGGCCGAAGTTCACTGTTTATTACAGAAAGATCTGTAAACAAAATAATTTTGCAGTAGAGATGACTGCAGGATGTTTAAAATTGTTATTTTATGAAGTATTGGTTATATAAGTAACAAAGAGTAGAAAAGAATCTTGAGATTTCTAGTTCAAAAATAGCAGCTGCTATTCTATTGCTGACTGCTTTCTCTAGTTTGGAATGTGAAGCTTCATCCAGTTTTACATCAGTACTTTCTAGTTTGGGTAAAGCTTCAATGAGTTAGATGCTGTGCGATACTAAGAAAGTATAAGAGGACCAAAAACTGGCCTATGGAGTCAAATAAGGATTGGGATGTTGACTCTTAATTGCTACCAAGCTGGAACTTGGCTACATGCCTTTATTGCCCCAGCAGCAGTCAGCAATTATTCCTTGGAGGCAGGAATCTGGTGCTAGTTAGTCAGCAGAGCACATCTTGGGGAATTACATCTACTTCTGCCCACTTGCAAATCGTGCGGGAACCAAATATCTCCCAAGCTGCCCACAATTGCTTTCTTCCTCATAGTGGGGAATCAAGAAAGACAGAAACATAGCTGCTGACTTTTATCTGCCTTATTTTCCCCCATTCTCAGATTCAGCAAGAGCATCTCAGGTTTGCTTGACAAGCTGTGGAAAAGATTTACGCGTACAGAACGTTAAGCAGACTTTGTAAAGTCGTTGCTAAATACAATTAAGGCAGAAATAAGCAGGATTACATCCTGAACACACAACAACTTTAACTTATGGTACATATGGGTGCTTTGATTTAAAAAAGAAATGAACACCTAAATCAACTCCTAAAAGTTCTTCAACAGCACTGCAGTCTTGTGTTCTTGAATACTCTTGTCTAATACTTACAGCCCTTAAAGCCTCATGGAGTCTCTTGAATTTGAATTCACATTTTTTTTTTTTTTTCCTGTATTGAACTGCAGTCCAGAGGATTATGTCTTGGACCTTGCTTCATTCCTAAGTATTCCTGGGATCTGCAAATCTGTGATCCAGCACCTCCACAGCCTGAGCAGCAAGGGCTCGTGGGGCAATCCTAGAGCATGGCCAACAGCACCAACATACCGAACTCCACTCTAAACCACCAACACCTAGGTTTAAAGCACAACAGAGAAGAAGTCATTGTTCTTCCATAGGCAGCAGTGCTCAGTCTGCAGGGTGCTCAGGCACAGCAGAGAGGACCTAGGTTCAATTTCTTCTAATTTTTCTCCTATGTTCAGTAGCCCAAGAATCGCTCTGGGGAGTGCAGGTCTACTCACCAAAGCAATGAAAGTTTGGCACAGGCCTTCTGTTTCTTATCAGACCTGTCTGTTCCTGCTTCTGCTTAATCCTGTTTTGCCATGCTTTTCCTGAAAAGTTGTTAAAGATAGCTGACCTGTAGACTTTTGCCCCCCCTATTTTTTATTTTTTTAGTTAAACCTCAGTGAATTTTGAACTCTTTTTCTCTATAACAGAATAACTTCATAGGGAACCGTACCTCCTCACAGGCCATCAAACATGGGCCTGGGCAGCCCACAGAAAGGTGGAAAATTCAGAGCCCTGTTCAGACAGGGAGTACTTCTGCTGGTTGGTGGTGCCTTCAGGGAACACGGGAAATGGACTGCAGGTGGTCTGTAAAATCCTGCAGCTTTTGCAGCTTGTCAGTGAGTGTGCTTGTGCAGGTGTGTGCTGATGGGATCTAGGGGCTGAGAGTCTCTGCCTTAAAGACTCACTATCTGAATAAAAGGGTTGAGGTTCTTTGCTACAGTGTTTATCACAGTGGAGCCCCTATGCTCTGTGGAGGTTTCTGGCTCTGAATTACATACATGATGAATGTTAACCTGGCTGTCAGTCAGACATCTCATCTCCAAGGGTGGATATGTTTAAGGTACTCTGATATTTTCTGCTTGTCCTGCTGTGCAGCTCATCACAGTTCTTTGCTTGTTGTGCTGCTTGTTTGTGTGGCCTGGTTTGAGGCACATAATGATATTTCATAGAAGGGCTGCGGCTGGCAGGGCCATCTGGATCCATCTGACACCAAAATCTGAGAGCAAGAGAGCTGGCCTACAATTTTTGTATGAACAAATTTGGGCAGGGCAGCATGCCCTGGGGAAGTGCTGATAAGCATGGCCTTGTTGACTGAGGCAAGCATTATCTTATCCAGTGACTAAAGCACAAGAAGCAAGTGTTTTGAGCTAATTGGGATACAAGAAGCAGGTGTTCAGAACTAGCTGGGTTACAAGAAGCAAGTGGTTTGACGGACCAAGGTGTAAGAAGCAAATATTTTTGAATCCTTTATCCTTTAACAAGGGCAACAGTCACGAGGGGGTAGGAGAGCTGCTTAGCATACAACCTTTTGACTGATTAACACCGCCCAGTGGAAACTCATGACCACTTGGGACTCCTGGTACAAACCCCATAATTACAGTGTGCAAGTGTAATAAGGAGCTTGAATATGTGTAAGCGATTCCTGGAGAAGGTGGGGATTGTGTGGAAATTGCATGAATATTAATGTGGTTAATGTATATTAACGATGTGCCTGAGTAAACCGTTCAAAGACATATTTTGCTGGGCTCCCAGCACCAATGGTTCTGCACTGCAGGTTGGCTCCTGCTGGGCTGCGCTCCTTGCTAATATGGACACAGCCTAACGGGGCCTGCTTATCCTGTAGATAGCAAAGGAATTGGAAATCACTCTGAGGAGCAGGTGCTTTGCAGGGCTTGGAGTCAAAACACTTCAATCCTTTTTCACTACAGCTCTAAATACATGTCCATTGGCATCTACCCATATGATTCAGCTACTTATTTTACCAAATAGAGACATTTGTAATAAGCATGTAAAAGAGCGAAAGGGATTTACAGTCTACGTTAAAATCTTTCATCAGGAAAAGCACGCTCATTAGCGCAATATTCACTTTAATCTGATCTTTTTCTTCTGCTACTGCACACTGTACTTTCAACACTGATTAACAGTGAGAAACCTGGCCTGTTTTTTCTTACTTGAGCATCCTGTCTATGGAGGTTGGATCTTAGCTGTGGGTAGACCGGCAGTGAGGCTCTCTATATTATGTTAATGTTGTCATTCACAATGTTTTCATTATGAGCTTCATTGTTTAGTGTTAATTTCCTGTCTGTTACAAATTATGTCATGGTGAATTGTAGCACAAAGACTTGTAGACTTGATTTCCTTTCCCCAAGAGGATGCAAAATTGTTCTCTGTTCTGTTTTATTTATTTATTTATTTATTTATTTATTTTGGTGTGTGTGGATTTTCAGGTACTACTTCCCTGATCATTTGTATCTAAACAAATTTCTAATTACAAGGGAAAAAAAGACTTTTTTT
>VXAV01004361.1:39146-49180 GCA_013399715.1 Alectura lathami
TTAATAATTTTCAGTTAAAAATCTCATAGAAATTTAGAACTTGTACAAGCAGTAAGTTCAAAGTAATTTGCAAAGGTTATTATTACTAGTTTTTAATACAGTGACCTATAGGTGGAAACGTTCTAATAAATGCTTAGTGAAAAATAAATAAAGTAGTCTTTTAGTTGTTACTGTCTGGCTTTTCATACATGATAACTACTGGCGTCTTCAGCACAGGTCATAGCTACATTCCTGGGAGACCTACTATAAGGAACAAAGTGTGGGTAATGTGTAGATTAATTACTTATTTTTCAATCCAGATTTATCAACATCTTCATTATGACTTTAATAATGCTGCCTGTGTCAATCAGCAGCCAGATACGTTTCAATTTATCTGCTAATTTTCAGCTGTCTACATGAACGCTTTATGCTCTTGCAAAAATCTGAACAACATTCCGGTTTCCACATATATGTTGTATCAAGATTAACAGAAAGGTATTTCACGTGTAAACAACATTTTCTTCTCTTCTGCTTTGTATGTACAGAGGGCTTAATAAAGTTAGGTGTTTATTTATGGGTGTTAAAATGAATACTCTGGTACTCAACACAATGGCCCAGTCTTGCTAGAATTCCTTATAAAATCTCCTCATAATGCCTACAAAACAAAATATAGACTCTGAATTGCAGGTGTGGAGTTTAACTAAACTTGAGTTACATTGGGCCAATGTGAGATTAAGTGAATTGACTAAGATAAAGTTCATGGTCAAGAAGATCTGCTGTGAAAATTCCAAGTTGATATGCACCTTCTGGTCATACCTTGATCAAAGAAAAAGCTTGAAGTGAAATGTAGATGGGCCTCCATCTTGTACACAACTTTCTTATGTATTTAAGGGGTTCATTTGGTAAAGTGAGTTTCATTGGGAATGTAAAAGTCTAAGAAATCACAGAATCACAGAATGCTAGAAATTGGAAGGGACCTCAAAAGATCATCTAGTCCAATCCCCCTGCCGAAGCAGGAACACCTAGAGCAGATCGCACAGGAACGCATCCAGGCGAGTTTTGAATGTCTCCAGAGAAGGAGACTCCACAGCCTCTCTGGGCAGCCTGTTCCAGTGCTCTGTCACCCTCACTGTGAAGAAATTTCTCCGCATATTTAAGCGGAACCTCCTATGTTCCAGCTTGCACCCATTGCCCCTTGTCCTGTCACTGGATGTCGCAAAGAGCCTGGCTCCATCCTCCTGAAAGAAGAAATCCCAAAAATGTTTGGCTGAAAGGTGGACTGCAGAGGAAATAAGAACACTCTGCTTTAAAAACCAAAGCAATTCAAGCCAAGATTTTGGCATTTGTTTCAATAATGAGTGGAATCTTATAAATATTTTCTAACAAAAATTCAAGGCTGTGAATTTCTGAATACTCCAGAATAATGTCTTTTCAGTTAGTGTTTTTGGCCAGATCTATGAAGTGCTGTGGCTTTATTCAGCTAACTATTGAGATTTTTTTTGTTGTTGTTGTTCAGAAATCTGTCAAAAAAAATGTACTTTCTTAGTTGCTGAGCTACTAGGGGATTTCAAAACATCTTGGCCTTTAAAGGCTTTTATAAAACAGCTGAAGCTTTCCAGTCCAGTGAAAGCAGTGTTTGGCTATATTTCCCCATGCACATTATTTAAATGTGAAGAAATCTATAATAAAGGACAGTAAGGCAGAGGAAAACACTTTCATTTGTTTCACAGAGTAGCTATAATGTCTCAGCGTACCGAATGAGTACTTGGCCTATGGTAGTGTGCCTGGTTGTAGCAGGAACGCCATTTTCAGCACTCTGAAAAGCACCACTGGTAGCTCCTGTTAGACATCAGCTGCAAAACTCCTGGCCTATGTCTCTACCTCCAGTCTTCTTGGTAGCTTCAGCTGCCAAGTAATTTCTGCCACACTAAGAGCCTGAAGGGGCCAGGTGGCTGGGGACAAGCTGTTGACTCTTCTCTCTGTAGGTCCTTAGCTGCAGGATTCTGCAGAGATCTGTGTTGCCTTGTTGCTTCTTTGCTGTCTCAGGAAAAAGCAGGAACCAGAATCTAGGTACCAACTGCAGCAGGCAGCCTGTAAAATTCATCCATCACCAATGCAACTTCTGCCACGGGTGAGAGGAGAGTGTCCATAAGAAAGCAGCTATTGGACAGAAAACAGATGTCTCAGCTGGACTCAAGAGGAACAAAGCTATGCTGCTTGAAAGAGATAAATGTTTTGAAGAATTAGCTGTGCCTCAGTCCTTAGCTTTTTAATTGTTTATTTTTATTTTTTTTATTGTTAATATGCTTACTACTAGGCTTATGTGAAGCCCATTTGAGAATTTGCTAAATATGACCAGATAAAATAGAAAGCTCCCCATGAGAACATAAGGGCAGCTGTGTTTCTCTAGTCAGTGTCCTTTCTATGGCAGTAACCAGCAGCAGCTATAGCAGGAAGAATGTAAGCACAGGGTGCTTCGTCCAAAACATTCTATCAGCTTCAGGGAGCAGCTGAAGACTCTCCTTTCTTTCTGACTGCAAGCTAGGAGGCATTGTGCCTTCTCTACTTTAGATATGCCAGTCTCTGTTACCACAAGGCTGGATTATTCTGGCTGTATCTAGAGTGGAATATGAAGATGAGGCACAAATCCCAGGGAGTCCAGAAGTGGCTGCTAGTCTTCTGCATGGCTTGAAACCTGGGGAAACATCTGCACTGTGCACCGGCTTCAGCGTCTGATACAGATGCTGGCTGAACACTTCAGTCCCAGCTGTACATGCAGCACTGAACACCCAATGGTGTGCACCAAGGGGGCCAAGGAACCGCTGTGAAATCACTGAATTCTAGCAACTCCAAAATTTCCTTGTGCAGAGCAGTGGGGCCTCAAAAGAGCTTACTATGTGAGCTGCAAATCTGTAATGTATATCTCAACTCATCTGCCTTTCAGAGCATAAAGATTATTTATCAGATCAGAGCAAAATTCACTTATCACTATTTACTACAGTCAGATTGTGCTTATTTGAGAGGATAAGAACAAAGGATATAGCAATATTGATCCATGGTATTTATTCTTTCTTCGGTGATTTGTAGCCTGGAGAATTCCAGAAACACAGGAACAACTTTTAAGAATAAATATTAATAACGGTAAACTGATTTTATTACTGGATTAAACCAGGCCATTTGTATTTTTTCATTAATTTCAGAATCTTGCAGCAAGGATTTCCGTAGCTTAAAGATTCATTGGGTAATACAGCTTATACAGCTTGTTTTTTTTTTTTTTTTTTTTAATCTGCTACTAATATCTACTTATATCTTCAAAGAAGACAAACTGCTACCTATTCACTTAGACTGCTTATAATTCTTTAGATTTCACTTACATCCCTTCTCTATCTTCTCTTTTTGAGATGTTTATGTCTATCTGTGTGTTTGATCCCTTTCTCTGTGCCTTTACTTGTCCTTTCATACTCTTTCAGTCTGGGCCACCAGAAAAAATGCATTTACAATGTGGTTTTATCATTCATTTACCTAGTAGTATGATCATCTCAGTTAATTTTTTTCTAATTCTCTCTTAAGATTTCCTATCTTTCAGACTCCTTTTCTGAATTTCTGAATTACCCTCAGCATTACACTTTTTTTTTTTTTTCCCCCACAGAACAGCATGGAATGGCCTAAAGATTTTTTTTTTGAGAGGTTTTAGCCAGTACATAGTTCATTGCTATCTAAAAATAGATTTTTTTTCCACTTTCCCCTTTATTTAAACTGAACTTCCCCTCCATTTTATCTTCCAGTCACTCAATATCATAATGTCTGTACAGTCAAAACTCTCCTTTACTGCCCTAAAGAATTTTGTTCTTCAGTAAACACTGCCACATCAGAATTGCCCCTTTTTTGACGTTATTTAAGTATGTTAACAGCATGGGAGTGAACATTCTTTTAAACACAGCACCAGTACTGTATGACTTGACAGCTGCTCTTTCAACTCATATGATAATTCCTGTGCAACATTTGCAGTTTTACAAAGATTCTCTTTGACAATAGTGTTTCTGTGTCAGGTTCCTATACATTAGTCTCTGCCTTTTCCTTACATTCACCCATGTATTACATTATGTTATGTATATTATCTTACTTATCACTGCATTACTCTGCAAGCCCAAGATAAATACAGAAATTATCTTTTTTTTTTTTCCTGATATATAAGTTTAGGTATTTGTTGTTGGTCCTTATGATGATTGAAATCCATCCATTAGAAAGTGAGATTGTATTGCCTAACACGATATGCAAGTATTAATCGTCTAAATCAAAGCTAGGGTCCTGCTGTAGCCAATGAAAAGAAATAGACTTAGCTACAGTGCAGCTGCCCTCATTGGTTTGAATGTCTATCTAAATTGTAGATGTCAAATGCATATAACCTTACCCCTGATCTCAGTTAGCACTACAGACATTTTGGAACATACATAGCTGAAACATTGAGCATTTCCAATGCAATTGTTCAAGTTTGTTGTGTAGCTCCTGGAAGCAAGAGAAGATAGGAGATATCTCAGTGTGTCTGAGCTTAGCATTTAAAACAGAGGCCCCTGGATAATCCCTTGGTAAGAATTATATTGCTGTCAGTTGCAGCTTGCTAAGCTGGTAATGATGAGCTCTGTAAAGGTAAAATACCTACAAATACTAGTTCATACAGTGAGACAACGCATACATGGCCAGGCCATTGATACCTGATGCACAGACTTGGGAGAAGGCTCTGCACCTGTTTGTCACAGCATTTATGAACTTTTAATACACATGTAGTAGTGAGGCTGAACTGAAAGATTAAGATACTTTCTTCAAACCTTTGAAAGATGATTCTCTAACATGGAATAGGGTAGAGGAAAGGAACTCCTATAAAGTTGAGAGCAGTGAAATCTTCCATGTAACTGCAATAAAAGCTAGTTCTGTGGTGTAAGATCTATACTTCTGGAAATCATTTTCCTAATTCCAATTCATTTGTATTTCCTGTGGCTACAAGAAAAATTAAAAATCATTGGTAACAGTAAATGAAATATTTTGAGTGCTTATTGAAGTATGAATGACAGATCAAAGGGATTTGTACTGTGTATGCTCTGTAAAAATCATAGAATCACCATAGAATGGCTTGGGTTGGAAGGGACCTCAAAGATCATCTTAGTTCCAACCCTCCTGCCGTGGGCAGGGCTGCCAGCCACAAGCTCAACACAGCCAGGGATGGGGCAGCCACAGCTTCTCTGGGCAGCCTGTGCCAGCGCCTCACCACTCTCTTAGGGAAGAATTTCTTCCTGATGTCCAACCTAAACCTCCCTTCTTTCAGTTTTAGCCCATTCCCCCTTGTCCTACCATTATCCACCTGTGTAAAAAGTTGGTCCCCCTCCTGCCTGACTGGAGTTTATCTCCAGTGTAAGTGGAATGAACTCCAGTGAAAGTGGTGTGAAAGGAAGATGCTGTAGGTTATTGATTTGACCCTTGTAGTATGTATTGTTATTCTTTTATTAACATTTTTCAAAGCGAACTGTTATAGTGTCAGCATAATTTATTTTCTATGTATGGAATGTTCGTTTCTTCCATAATTTTGTAAGGTGACAGGAAATAAAGATAAAATACATGACTGTAACCATGCAAGAAAAAGATAAAGAAATTGATTTTGTGGAAGTTAGATAATTTCTAAATTGCATTTTCTAGATCACAGGAAACCTCTGGTTCTCAAAATATGTTTCATTTTGGTACTGTGATCTTCAGTTTCTCCACTATTTAATCTTACAAAAACAAGTAAATCTAAATGACTAAAGATAGTCATTAAAGACAGAAGTCTCGAAGAGTTTTTCCTATTCAAATAATAGACAAGGGTGAAATTGTCTGCTGGATGATTTCTGAATGATCTCTATTGATCATGTTCCCTAAAACACTACTTTGATCTGAATTGTTTAAAGGAAAGATGCAAATGTTTTGATTGAAACTCTTCATTTTGAATTTCAACAAGGTTATTTGACCACAGCAAATTATGAGCCAATAATCCAGTAACTACCAAATTGTATATGTATAAACTCTAATGTAAACATTTCTTTTCAGAACATAGCTTTCAAATTAAGAATTGTTGGAGTTAAAGACAGTATCAAAGACTTCTTATTTTTTTTTCCATAATTCCTGTAAGATTAAGAATTTATTTTTTAAAAGTTTTCTGTAATACACAGAGATGAGCAAAATTAACTCAAAATTTATATGATTATAGTGTTGTCTGAATAACCTATATGCTAAATCTCTAAAAAGAGTATATTTCCTTGCTGTCACGTTTGGCAATATTTTTAAAATTAGTTTTGATAGTTAAAAACATTTTGGAAGCTATTTCTTTTCAGAAAAATTTCGTCTCTCCCTCATTATTTTAGAAGTACTTGAGTACTGGCTGAGTAGTCTTCCTGTTCAGATAGACATAACACTCTAAAGAGAGAGAGACAAAAAAAAACCACCACAAAAATGCCTCCAAGGACTGGAAAATCTTTTTCAGGGAAACTCAAGTTTAAAGCCAAAATTATTTATTTTACCTCCCTTTCATGGATTTCTCTCAGACAGCATTTTTTTTTTTTTTTTGGCTTGAGTGCTTCTTGGTGTGGCTTTAAAATAATGATGTGAAAACCATTGTACTATACCTTGCCTTCTGTTATGAAATTGGGAGGCAAGGTGTTTGAATGAAGAGGATACTAAGAAAAAAGAATGGAAAACCTGAGGGCTGTGGAGAATCTTTAGGGAAACCTGAAGCTCTGTGTCCACATTATTCACATCTCTACAGTGTATCTTCGTGGAAGCTTTATTCTCTCAAGGACCAGACAGGATGCTTCTGATGATAGAACAGTAATCACAAAGCAATTCTGGCCTGTGTATCTTCAATGGTTAACAAATCTGTGATTTTTTTTTTTTAAAACTGCAAAGTGTTTGGTCTTTTATGCTGGACTGCAGACATGTCACTGTAATGACATCTTTAGACTTTGAAAACAAAATTACTAAGCAGAAGGATGACACATACGGAGCTGATCACAGTACAGTGGTTCAGAAAAGTAAGAACCACATGATCAGCCAGAAGCTGACCTTGTTTCTGAATGCTTTTAAATGATATGAATGATTTTGCAATGAGTTTGGAAAACCAACTATATACACATTCAATTTTTTTTTTTTTTTCTCTGTGTCTTATATATTTACAGTTTTTTTTTTTCCTCCCCTTAAATAAGTACCATGCATTGCATTTCTGAGGAAATATTTTTTCAATAAAAGTTATAAGCTACAGTTAAGCTGCATATTTTTGGAGGCTGTAATGTCATGACACAAATGCTAGCAGCTCCAGTAGTTAGCCTACTGAGTAAGATATCTCAATTAAAAAAAAAAATAGAGTGTGTATTTATGCGTTCTGCAAAAAAAAAGAAGCCATGGCCTTCCCACTAATTTATGACTTTCCTCTTTTTTTTTTTTTTTTTTTGTATGTGTATGTGAAAACCAAATATGGCCGAAGTTGGAACTATATCCTGGAATCCTCTCTAAATACAGATTTCAAAGGACACAGTTGTAGAAAGGGGCTTTTCCTTCTTTGGGCTGTGCAGCAAATGTCCATGATTTCAATAATTTCGATACAAGCAAGTTAAAGGGAATGCAACACATGGCAAAGTAAAGATTCAAAATTCTGAATGGAGGAAGTTGGTCACAAGAAAAGTTCATTGCTGACATTATTTTATCTTTTTGTCCTTGTTTCAGGATTATTTTAAAGAAATTTTGTGATTTCAGTGGGACCTCATGGATCAAATCAGAAGAGAACTGTGCCCCTTCCCACTGCCCTGCACTGTGCAGAGCTCACACCACATGAACAGTTCCAGCCAGTGCCCACCATGCTCCCAGGAAAATCCAGAACAGATTCACTCACACTGATCTCTCCTTTGCTGTGTAAGATATTTCACTTGCCACTAGGGAAGGAAACACATCAAGCATGCAGGTGCTGCAGATTTTTCCTGCAGGTTCTGTGGTTTCAGTCTCTTGCAATCCTGTTTTGAGTAGAACTCAACAAAATTTCAAAGATGAGAGAAAAGAACAAAGAATTTCCAAGATGTCAGGGAGTTTACTGATCTGATTTTTTTTTTTTCGGTTGGAGTAGTTGATTTTTGAAGGTCCCTTCCAACCGTTCCATTCCATTCCATTCCATTCCATTCCATTCCATTCCATTCCATTCCATTCCATTCCATTCCATTCCATTCCATTCCCTTTTCTGTTCTATCCTCTGACAGAAGTATAGCATGGGCAGTTCAGGGAGATTTTTTTAACACTGCTATAAGCAACTCTACCAGTGATCCAGGTGTAGTGTCAGTTGATGCTAAAAGTGTATTTAAACATCCATGTCATGTCTAGATATGAAAAATTTGGCAGTTCCCCAACTCCCATATCCATGTGAGGCTAGGGCCTTTGCTGAGACTCCATCCCATGCTACACTTTGGAAAGAAAGAAGGGAAAAAAAATGTGAAATCTTCAGGAGTATTTAAATGCCTCAGAAACAGAGGTAGAATTACAAGTCAGTGTAATCTGCCCTTCCCGTTTCACTCACATACTTTTGGAAGACTGTGATCTCTATGTGTGCTGTTGGAGGCAGGTACAAGTATTGAGCTGGAATATGAGCAGCTCAAATTTTTTTCAAGGATTTTTTTCAAAAAGAAAGAGGAAGCAGCTTGGGAAAAATTATATAATATATTCTTCTCATCAAGAAAAGCAGGACTCATTCTTTTATCTTATATTATTGTGCCGTTAACTGCACAAGTATCTATACCTGCTTGCAGAATTCTTGTAGCTGTTTTTATTTTGTAACATATGTCTTGTGGTGTGGACAGCTGGAACTGGTGAAAGCCTAGGACAAGTGAGGATAATCACTAAATTTTTTAAAAGGAAAAGGACATGACTTGGGCTGATGACATTGGTGGAAGTGAAGTCTTTCCATTTTCTGCCCTGCCTTTTCATTTGGTGGTCATGGCTTGTACCTCCCTGCAGATTCAGTTCAGACAAAAATGGTTCTTGCTACCAAAGGTTCATGGCAAATTAATTCTGCTTGCCTCTTTAATGTGTCATAAAAACCTGGCAGAGAAGAACAGAGAAAGAAGCAAGAAAAAATAGTGAAATGACCTCCCTCCCACACTGGGCCAGAATTGGTGTGCTTAGTGGTGCTGAACCAAAAGAATGTACGGGTTGTTTGGGAAAGCAGCTGTTCACATCCGATTGATACCATCCTTCCAAAACAATAGCTTATCCACGGAAGTCTCATCAGCTACCAGAGGAAGTAGGAGCATTAGAACTCCGTAAAAGAAAAGCTCAGCTGGTGAGGGTAGTTTGGAGTGTGTGGGTCTGCTGAGGGAATTCCTGTTCATCCCAGCCACTAGGGAGTGATAAAGAATTTCTGAATGCACCCCAAGGCTCTTAACAGCAAAAGAGAAGGACTCTTTGGAGAAAATCTGGCTATAAAAATATTGGATGTAGCCCTTTCCCTGAAGGTCTCAGTTTTCTGTAATTTTCTCCTATATGTTTGTGTGGCTCAAGAGGCTGTATTTATATCTTATTGACACCATCTACAAAGTGCTCAGTTCTATCAGAAGAAACATTATCTATATGAAAGCATATTCAGCTTCATCCTTTGTACAACTTCGCAGAGGTACTGAAGAGTCTTTTGTGTAATTGTGACCGCAACTTCAAAGCTTCCTCCTCGTCCCTGAGGATAGGTATTACACTTCTTATGTTATCATCAGTGAGTTTCTTCATTTGCATTCTCTGTTTAAAAAATTAAATAGTACATGTTCTTAAATAGCATTCAAATGATTCTTTACAAATTCAGATATAAGCGGTACTATCTTCTTTGTACTTTGATTGCAGCTTCCATTTGAGGGTTTTAAATCATCTCACAAACTTTAGTGAACTGGATTGCACAACATCTTTTCAGTTAAATGTTACCAGTGTTGATTTTCTCTAGAAGGAGGGGCTGGTAAGCATGCCTGGAAATCTAAAAGGCATCTACCAAAAAACCCATGCTGATGAAC
>VXAV01004361.1:54079-87377 GCA_013399715.1 Alectura lathami
AGTTTTTTTTCTTTTAACTTGAATTTCCATTTTCCTTTGATTTGGCCCTCCTTGAGACCTAAGTTGTGAAAATACTCTCAGGCACCGTACTTCAACTGGGAAACACGGAGATTTAATTATAACTGTTATTTTTTTTTTTTTTTAAACCAGTTGAGCTACTTTAGGTCAAAATAAATATGAGAATATGCTGTCCACATTACAAGCACATGCCTGGAAAGCTAATGAAGTCTGTTCTCAGATTTGCAAGCTATTATCCTCAATTTGCATTTGACTATGATAATACAGTTCCAACTCNNNGGCCTGTCTGAATTGCATTAATGTAACTATTTGACCTGTGTACATCCCTGGGGCAAAATGTAGTCAAGCAAACGACAGTAACAATAAACAGGATTTCAGACTGAAGCTTTATTTTTTTCTGAAATGAAGTACCATTAATTTGCTTTTTTGTTTTATTTCCAGATCCAGCAGTGGAAAATTACTGCCAGTGTTAGCCAGTCTTGGTTTGGTACAATCTGCTTGCCAAAGCTTCCTACGAAGGAACGCTTTGCGATGCATTTTGTTCTTGCATGCATATATCACAAACTCTGTTGACAGCACTGTGCTTTAATTTACTTTTCTATGGTCACCTTTATTCTGATGTTCAAATTCTGATTTAATTAATTTTGCGTTTAATTAATTCTACTTTTAATTTTGATTCTTTTTTTTTTTTTTTGTTTTGACTATAAGGCATATGTAGCCTGAAGGAAGGATTACTATCAGTGCACCTATCATGCACAGAGAGCAAACGAAATCTGTGATTCTAGTGCATGGCCCCAGTAGTATAACATTAAAGCTCAACATCATCGGAAAATTGCCAAGGTGCCATGCAGTTTCACTACAAAAACTTGTAGACATGTTAGGAATGAGAAAAGCCATCTAATGGAGATCTTTGTTATATTAGATAAAGTTTCAGATGAAATATACATGGTGTAAAGCACTGAAAATGAAATACAGGAGTTTTCCATACCTTCATCATAATGTAGAAAATGGTACAGTAACTGGAAGATTGTTTTCCCCTGACTGCTGTATGTGAGCTTCAGTAACTTTTTGGTTAACTGTCTACTCTTAAAAGATTAGATCTAAAATATACTGATGTTTAAACTCACAATATGAGAGCGAAAAATTTTGATGCACTATTATGTATTTGTCACTTAAATCTGGTTATTTTGGACTTTCTTTCTAAGGCTGCATTCTTAATATCAAGTTTTCAATATTAAATATAGATTAATTTTGTCAATTGTGATGTTGACAAATTTAATTGACCGTAATCGTCAAAATTGCTGGTCATTAATTTATTCTCAGATTTTCTGTGTGAAAATATAAACCTGCAAAAGTGCCATTGTCAATTATGGTCCATTTGAAGTGACCTAATTAGCATTGTGTGATGAACCAACACATGGAAAAGCAAAAGGGGGGACATGGTAGGGCGATAATTGAATGTGACATGAACACTGATATTGACTTTATTCCATTTGAGTCATTATAATGCTGTCCAATGGAAAAGGTTTAATTTTATTTCTTGTTTTTATTTGCTAGAGCAGCACAGGATGATAATGAGGAACACCTGAATTCCTCCTATTTGAAAAAAACCAGTATGAATCAAAATGTTAAAATAAAAGTGGTACCCTGCTGTTATTTAGCAATGGGTAATATGGGTAAAATGGCCCCTATTCTCCAGCATTCTGAAGGACTTTCTTACTTTGCAGATGGTTACACCACTGCTCAAGATCATTATGTAGTTCCTGGAAGGAAGGTGGTTGCAGACCCATTTTACACAGGTGAACAGACATCAAGAGAGGATGAAAGCTAAAAGCCTTGTGGTGTCATCATGTTGTCTTGTCACTAATGTCATGGTTCTTAAGTTATTAGACCAACAGACAACTGCAAGTGCTCAAAATTTCTTTCAAGCCTGTCGTTAAATCTTGGAACACTGTCACTGAAACCACTGAATACACTGGGCACTCTTTGGTTTATATCTGCTGCTGGGTGAACCCTGGCTGGGCACTGCTCTTGGCATGGGTGGGTTTGTAAGAAGTCTTTTAGACTCTGTCTGTTAAAGCTGCATTTTTGCGCTGTACCACAGGAAAGTAAAGCACTGGTATTTCCCTGTGGAATGGCAGGTGTGCAAAATCAGGAGCAGAGAGACACTGGAAGCTAAAAGATTGGAGAAGGGATGGAGAACAAGCTAGGAAAGGGGAAGGAAAAGACAAATAGCAGGAAAGTAACCAAAAGGTTTTCACTGTATGGAAGTCTACAGTCCTGCTAAAAGGAAAAAAAAATGTTTTAAGTGTATTAAAAATGCTTGTAGAGAGTCAGAGGAAAATTCCTTAAGCTCCTTTTCAATAGAAATATTCACAGCAAATATAACTGTTTTCCTTCAATGTTTCAATGATGAACTTGCACCTATATGTTTGAGACTTGGTACACGTGTGACATCATCTAAAAAACACCTAAAGGATCCGTCAACATGTGGCTTCAGATGTTTTGATGTACTGAGTCACGTCCTAACGTAACCAGTTTTTTTTTTTTCCTCTGCATCTTGGTCCCTGCTACAAATTTGAAAGACTAAATTGTTTCTTTAGCCTAACACACATAGTTGTCATATCTCTGATACTACAAAGCCAGAATCATTTATTCTGCAAATGGCTTTTCAGAGAACTAATTATAACATCAAGTGGGGTGGTGCTCAAAATAGAATGAATGAGAAATAATGAGGAAAACGAATCCAATAATTATTTAAAGTAGTGGGTGTTATCTTCTCCTCTGATCCTATGGTGGTAGTAGCCACGAGTAGCTTCAAAGTAACAATACACATGCAGAACATTGAGGACATTTTTATTTTCCTATTCATGTTTTACTGCTTTACCAAAATCCAGCAGATTTGGTCTGGTTTTCAATTACAGTAGCCACTTACACGAGTAGTGCAGAGCTCTCTGTACTGTTGTACTGGTCAACAAAAGACAATGATTAAATTCTAAAAAAGCACTAGATGAAACTGCTACTACAATAGGCATCAGTAATCAGAGGCATAATCACTTTCTGCTGGAAATCTGTAGCTGTAAAGAAAACCAGAAATACACATTCAGCTTTGAAGTCCATTTTCATGCAAAGATCAAATAGCTCTGTCAGATTTATTCCTCATAGTTTTGAAGTGTAAATGTAAACCAATTCACTGACAAGGAACTATTTACTGTATCTCTGTGGAGCAGGCATGTGTTCAGAAAAAGTGTTTGACAAAATTATTTATGTGTAATTGTTCAAATTCTGGGGACGCACATGTTTAATGTGAAGGAAGAGACACAAAGGTGATTGCTTTGCAGTTATATGGTGGGATGGCACACTTCTAGAGCATTGCATTGCAGTTCCCAGGGCTTCCAGTGCCTGAGTGGCTCAGTGCTGCTGCTGTAGTATGTTTGCTATGTTGACTTCTGATGGAACTTGGCTCATTGACCTGAAGGTCAAGTACACATTTGTACCACATTTTTAAGAAGTTCAGGTCCCAACAGCCTGCAGATTGCTGCACCATGCACCCCTACACCTCTCTCAGCTGCCAGGATTGAATGAAGAGTGTGCATTTCCAGCACAATTGTATACACAACACTCAGCTTTGACCATAAACAGAAGA
Organism: Alectura lathami; assembly: GCA_013399715.1. Taxonomy (NCBI): domain Eukaryota; kingdom Metazoa; phylum Chordata; class Aves; order Galliformes; family Megapodiidae; genus Alectura; species Alectura lathami. The sequence goes on from VXAV01004361.1 coordinate 57,744, forward strand.
ATTTCTCAGATATCAATATGGCATAAGGGTGAATGGGAAATTGGTCTGGGTGAGAGGGAAGGAAGTGCTGTTAGACCTATGGGCAAAGAAAAGATGAATTTTGAGTTTTTGAATTTAAGTGGGGTCTACTAAAACCTAGCCTTTCAATACTCACAGGAGGGTGATAGTAACACAACAGATTCTGTGTTTAACACTCTTTTGAGAGCAACTTCTGTGAAAATGTTTACACAAAAATCTATTTACAAATCTGGTGTCACAAACCCCAGTCCCCGTATTTCAGTAGAGTATCCCTTTTAGGAAGGAGGATTGACTGAGAGGTCTCTTTGGTTGCTGAGTGAGAATTACTGAGGGTAACAGGTTTTTCATCCATAAACTCCTTCCAGACAAAACAGAGCAGCCTTTCGCAGACTCACTATCAGAAGTGGTCCCAAGCCTGTTCTTCACAACTAGCTATGTCCCTACCTATATATCTAAGCTACCTATGTGTCTGTGTTAGCACACTGGTAGAGAAAATGATAGTTGGAATGGACCAAAACCATGCTGATGAAGATGCGAACAATCTAAGTCATGGTTGACTACAGCACAGTGCTCATGCTCATGCCTGATCCAGTCTCTAAGCATAGAAAATGCCTTCGAGGTGTTGGGCCAAAACATCAGAGAAGGAGGAGGATGAGAAATTGAATCAACAACATTACTAGTGGGCATCTCAGTTATCAGTAGATTTCACATAGTCAAAATGTTAGACAAAGCTGTGGTGGAGAAATAGAACAACTGGAAAGTTGCAGTGGAAATCTAGTCTATTGAAATCAATGGAAACAAGTTGGGTTTGGAGAATTAATATATATATNTTCTTTTGACATTATCCAGTATTTAATTCATATTTTATCGGTGAAAATAACGATTTGGAGTTTTTTAATGCTTAAAATAGGAAATACTTTTCTGATTTGCAAGAGGTTTTATGATATCAAAGAGGATAGTTGCAGTATCAGGATACATTTTTATGTCTGTGTATGTCTAGCAACAAAATTTAGGCTCATAAGACATTTTAATACAAGAATAAATCGCAAGTGCATGAAGGAATCTCCAGGACCGTGGAGATGAAGATGGCTTGGTGGTGGGATGTGGATACTAATACAGAATTTAGGCATCTAAAATGCTGTTGTCCATTACATTTTACCTATATCCTTTCATATCAGAGAGATAATCTCTTTGATGTCATAAACCCCTTTAAGAGTCAAAAAAGTTTTTCCTCCTCAATCCCAGCATGTCCAGTTCTACAGATATACAGATAGGACTCAGTCATATGGTCGTTGCATTATGTGTTCTGGGTAATATGGATCCAAAAATGACTGTGTAGTATGGAACTGAATAGTAAGATGCCTCTAACTTCTTACCAAATAGACACTACTGTAAACAATTTAAAAGTTCAGTGCATTTGTTTCCAATTTCTATTTTAAACATAATTGTCCCAAATGGCAAGATATAGAATGAGCAATCTGTAGGATATCACCTTCTAAAGTGATGTGTGCAACTTCAGAAAGCTTATGCGACGTGCTTTTAGACAGATCTAGATTTTCAATAAATGATATTTCTGCTAGTGATAAAGCAAACCAAGGACTTTTCCTTCTTGTACTTATGATTAAGCTGCACTGTTGTGAGGTCAAAACATTTTCAGTCAATTTTAGACTCTTGTTTCAACCAGGCAAAGATGTAGTCCTGAATTTATTCAAACCATTCTTTCCTAACAAAAATCAACATGAAAACTTTAAAAATAATGAGTCCCAAAAGGATTCCAATTGTTTTCATTCCAGAATTTCAGATGATAAAAATTAACTGCGATAGGAATTCTAGATACTAATATAATATAAATAGAAAGATGGACTATATAAAACCAGCTGAACACTAGTCTGTCCTCAAGACCTAACAGGGAAGTAATAACAGGCTTTTGAATGCGTAGAAATGACTTTTGGCAGATATGCCGTATACAATTCCATAGCACAGAAAACTATTGAACTTGATTGACTATTTAATCCATTTCTGAAAGAGCATCACTAAGGGAATGCTTATATTATTAATCCTGGTTTTTACGGGCAGAATGACACAGTGTTGTCAAAATGCTAGTTCCTGCAATGCTGATCACTAGATGGTTTGCTATGTCCGGCTGCAGCGGGTATTTTAAAAGTTAAGTAAAAATGTTGCTGCAGATATTTGCTGTGAACATTCTTCTCCCAAATAAAGATTTTGATTTGTTTATATTAATTGTTTTGTCATAAGCAAGAATACCTTACACATAATGGGACACAGTGCTTACAATAAGACCTCAGAGGTTTGGAGATATATATATATAAAATACACATAATGAAAATAAAATACACACAATAAATGTATACTTTTTATTTATTAATATCTCCTTAGATATCATCAGATATATATAACTGGTCTCAACAGCACAGCATTATTTAGTGCTTTTATGTAAGTTTGTACCTTAAGGATGATTTTGTAGTTGTAACTCTGTGTTGGCTGATAAAATTCTGACCTACAAATTAGAACCACGCAGATTTTATGTAAAGCCCAAATAGGTTAACACTCAGCTACAAGGATGCATTGAACAGAAAAGGGCATACACAGACAATTCTGTAGATGTGACAGAGAATATAACATACTAACTAAATGGTATGGAGCATTAAAAAGCCTTAGCGTTTATCTTAAGACAGATAAGCTTTGTGCCATCCATTGGAAACAAAATTTCAAGTTCTTTTCTATGTCTTTGCTCATGAAAAAGGACCATAAGGTCTTGTAAAAACTACTTCCACTTTTTTGTTTTTCTTTTGGAATGCCACAAAGCATATGGTATTTCTGGCCTGCAGTTTTGCCTTCAGTACTTCTCAATTCCTTGCAGCCTCAGTTCAATCACTTAAATTAAACAACATAAAGATGGTTTTACTCTCTCCTGAGTCTTAATTTCCTGAGAATAATTTTGCTAATTAAAGTCATAAACAGAAAGATTTTGTTAAAAATATAAGTAAAAATATGTACACATTCAAACATGTTTGCACATGGTCTGTATCTCGCCTTGACCTCTGTTTACATGAGAAGCTGTCTTTTTTGAAACCAAGTATAGCACAGAAGGACTTCTGAAGGAATATAGGGATATAGGTAAGACGAAATGAACAACTGTGTTTCGGGTGCCGAAATTCAGTGTTAGCATATCCATCTCATCGCTGAGCCAGTAAGCTGTCCTGCAGACATCTGAATGCACTTGCAATTCTTTTTCATGTTATAGTGTTTTACACACCTAAATTTTGTTGCTAGCCACACACAGACAAACACATATGTCCTGATCCTGAGGCTATCCTGAGAGAGATCTGTTTGATACCACAAAATAAGAGAATCTTCTGGCACCTTCATCTTCCATCCCAGTGGAGAATCTTTAAGTATGACCGTATGTTGCTGGCCCCATTTTGGAGGCTCAATCCAACAGATTTTTCAGACTTTTCAGACTGGGATTGTGTTGAGTACCGGCTAAAAGCACACAAGCAGAAATCTGTGGACACTGGGCTTTATGATTCTTCTCTAAAGTGACCTGAATTTATGTCACATAAAGGTACATGAAATGTGGATGAGGTTCTCTGTCTCCTTTGAATTGCTCCACTTTACATCTTTCTCCAGTAAATACCCAAATATGATCCTAGGGGTGAAGCAGCCTGTGTACGCTTCAGGCATCTTATCAAAATGCTCTTAAATAATGAATGGCCTCATTCCTTGCATAAACCATGAAGTGTGGAACATGCTTTTGAAGGGCTCAGAATGGAAGAAGTCCCGCTATCCATCTATTCCATCCATCCTTACTCTCAAGCTAGGCATATATAGGATCCCTTACCTTTGAGGACTTATTCCTACTCTTAATAATTCGTTTAGGTCCTTAGGCACTTTCTTCAAGAGGGATGACTTATTATATATTTAAATCTTAAAAGTTAGGCGCCTGGAAAAAGAGGACTGGATCTCACCTTGTAAAGAAAGAAGGGCCTGGGACTATGAGTGCTGAGTAGAGGGAGCTGTGAAAGCATTTACAGATCAGAATAATCTGCCTGAGTCCTTGGCTCAGTGTAAGCACTGTTCTGCTGCAGCTAAAACATTGGTGTATCACCACTATTCCCATAAAAAATCCAAAGTGCAACATCATACAAGCCTCTACAAAGAAAATTATCTCTATCCTAGCCAAAACTGTGACAGACCTCAATACAACAAAGCTAACGAGTGCATTAAAATGGTCTTTCCATCATTAACCAAGATGGAGTTGTGGGGAAAAAATGAATTTCAGAATGTAGGTAAAGTCTGTATCATGATGTGTGTACACTAAGAGCTTAAATTAAAGATACGTGGAAAATCTTAGCTCTGAACATGTTGTTTTTTGAGTGCTTGCTTCTGTGACCTTTTGAAGTCTTTCTGAGGTAACTATCTGTGTGTACTACCTTATACACAATATCAATGGTCCTTTGTGACCTAATTGTCACCTAAATTTGCTTCAAAAAGGGGCTCAAGTATTACAGAAGCAAAAATATTAGGTAGTTATCCATTTTGTATGATTTCAGAGTCATTTTTCATTTGTTTATCCCATTGCTCTTGCATGTTGCTAAGATTTTTTTAAGGCCTCAGTGTTATGTCCAGTGACATTGTCAGTTGTCAAGTTCCCAAGATAAATTGTTCTTTTCTGTTCTGCTAGTATCCTTTCATATTAGCTTAGCAGTATTACTTACCAGAGGGAACAACTGCTGACCAGAAGAGTCACAAGACACACTTACATGGTGCCTGGGACTAATAAAATTCCTTCCTTACATAACAGCCATGTGTAATTGATCATTTATATATTTCTTACTATTTTTTTCACCTGAGAGGTGACAGCTAAGAGCAGCAATGGAATGTGAATCCTTAAAGGATCCTGTCCAGCAGGTAATGATGGGATTCCTCGCTGTCATCAGTGAGGTAGGCACCTAATTTGGAACCTCCTCATCAATCAGTTTATAATTCAATGTTCTTTGATAGTGCTAAACACTCCTGTGGTAGCCTTAGTGATCACAGAATCACAGAATGTGATTCAATGCTCCTGCTAAAGCAGGATTAGCTAAGAGAGTCCATCTATCCAGTTAGGCAATGAGAGAGACATTTAGAAATGCAATATAACTGAACAAAATGCCCTCTTCCCTAGGCTTGATGCTCCAGATGGTATAGAGCCCTGCAGTATCTTTCTGAATGTCAACTATGGGGATGTTACACCTGTACAAGGTTACATTAGCTTCTTGTAGAGCGTCAAACCTACCTATAGGTTTGGTTTTACATTCCCACTAGTCTTCAATGGCCTAAAATACCTACAGGTCTGGGATAAGGATGCAACTGAAGAACTTCACTGCTCTGGTGCAGTGGATTGTTTACACTGAGATAAAACCAGTCTGCACAAAGGACAGAGCTCTCAGGCCCCCAAATCATCACAAACACTACCACAGTCTGCTTCAAATGCAGGAGCATTAAATGTCTGTGATTTGCTTTCTCAACCACATAAATTTGTCTATCTGTGTATACCTGCATGACCAAAGAAGCCAGAGAAAAGATACTGCTGCACTGTACATACTTCTGGTCTCAAAAAGAAGACAAGAAAGTGTGTGTGGGGGGAACAGTACAATGGGAAAATGTCAGGTGAAGAAAAAGGGAGAGGGAGCAAAAAGAAGCTGGGGTAAATGAGAAAGACTGAGGAAAAGACTCGGAGCAGCTAATATTAACTGTAAGCAATGGCACCAAACATTGTTCTGCCTTTAGGGTAAGATTCTTCATGATTCACTGGTCTTCTTAGTCTCCATAGTTGCTCAGATAACACAAGAGTTTTGTGTTTTGCCCTTCCAATACTTGCAATGTATCAGTGTAGCTAAAGCCCCAAAGCCTTTGAAAATTTCTGCTGTGTCTTCCTTTTAACTGTTATACTTGGCACTCGAATCTGAGATATAAACATCTTTACAAGAGATGAAATGTGTGAAGGTTTGGATGACTCAGCTGATTAGCAGAATATGAAGCATGTGTCCCTGACGGATGGCTATGATTTTAGTGTTCATTCAGACTACCTCCCTTTCAGTAAATTTCCCCAGTGCAGAGATCCATCCCCATCACTGACCCAGAACCTTCCCCTGAAGATCCACATCTTCCCATGCTGCTTTCCTTTCTGCCTTCTGAACATCTGCATTGACAATCTGCTGCAGGGTTGGTTTGCCTGTTTTTGATCTGAATTACCAGATGGAAAGGTGTTGAATAGGACTGAATCCTTGGTTTGTATGAGTTCAATTGAAATTGATAAAATAAGAAGAAATACAGAATACAGCACTATCCTCAAATGCACACACCCATAAATAAATACATTTTGAAGAGGGACTGTGGCTCTAATTTTCAGAACCTTAACTTTCTGAGTAAACAGATCAAAAAAAGATCAAGCATTTTGGAGGGAAGATACATTTCATCTGATACAGCTACATTTTTTTGAGACTGTGAGCAAAACTCCCAGAAACTACTTTTATATTAATAAAAGTAGTTACTGTTGACAAGTGGAGCATGTGGTGGAAGGAGATTGTTGTCAGTGTAAACGGTGGTTACTGGAGAAGGGCTGTCACTGAGATAAAAATGAGGTAGAAAGGCTTCAGTTGGTGAAAAATGACATTGGTTCAATTGCTTCATTTCAGTGGAAGGGTTGGAGCAGGGGTCCCTAGCTGTCACTATACACTATTCAACAGAGTGTGTTATAAGATACATTTTTTGTTTGTTGAATATTCTCTTAAGGGTATGGATAATAGCATTAAGCCTAGTCACAAAAAGCCAATAGAAACATTTAGAAGACAAACATTGAGAGCCCCAGTACTTGTTGGCCTTGTTCCATGCACATGGATCTTATCCACGTCAGCTCTGCACAGATCTAGCATGGCTTATGGCCCTGAGGTTTTATCCTTTCTGCATTACTAAAGCGTTACTTTCTTGACAGTGAAAACAGAGTCTGCAAATGCCTTAGTTGCTTTGGAATTAGAAACATGAGACATTATTGGAAGCCAAGTATTAGAATGGAGTCCAAAGGGACATAGCACCTTAGAAAGTCCTTGGAGTCTTATTCAGAATCAGATGGTGGTCTTTGATGCTTTGTTCTACATAAAATACTTTTCTGACTAGGATATTTCTAATTAATGGATGTCAGTGGAAGACCACATCTGCACCACAGCTTGGTGTTCAGAATTGATTGCAGACAAATGCAGATGGTCAGTGGAGGCTGACCTTCTTCCCAGTCCACACTTTGGGGGAGCTTTGGAGATATTTGCTGTGCTACTTGCACCTCTTCTGTGGAAAATTACAGGAGGAATGAAAGCTCAGATTTTATAAGGGAGTTTGTTAGGCACGGGTGGTTTGGTATAGCCCAGTTCTCAGGGCTCAGAGCACTGAGCAGAGCTACCAGCAGTGATGGTGCAGTGATGGAGCCTGCCTGAGGACCTGGTCTGTGCCAGCCAGTGGCACCTGCTGTGAGAAGCTAGAAGCTGACCGTGGTGTGGATTACTAAAACAACACATGAGGAAAGGGTTTAAAATCTGTGTGGATGTGGATGCTGACTGTTAGTCACTGACTAGATGGGCATCACACACAGTGGCTGAAAACAAACAGGCCCTGTGAGACTACCTGCATTTACAGCCTCATCTTTTATTGACCTGTCTACAGTTCCTTGACAGCTTATGCTAATGTTACCTCAAGAGCAAATCCTCCTCTAACTTTCTCATTTTGTTTTCCCTTGTCACATTTGCCTCCAGTGTCTCAGGCACCATCTTACTGTAGCAGGAAATGGAGAAACCCAGAGAATGGGAGGGGTCAGGCTGACACAGGACTGCCATACTATGACTTGCCCTCCTGGTGCATCACCTCCACCCAGCCTCTCTCCACCTCAGCTCCGTTCTCCAGAGTCCAGCCAGGGGCAGATGCCTGAAAGTTGTGGATGGCCTCTGTGTCTGGTGAAGGTAGAGGACAGGCTGAAACACCTGTTCTGTGAAGGCTGTATTTATTTCCTGGTTTATGCTCATACTGGCGTCCAAATAGATTAAAACACAAAGAGCTCCAAAGCTTATAGTGAGACACTGACAGACACAAAGTGTTTACAGTTATTTGTTCAGGAATCTGAAATGTGAAGCCATCCTTATGTTCAGATAATGCCTAAATGCTTTTCCATGTTCAGGTACCTTTAAAAAACCCTGTCTCAGAGTGATCACTTACAGCCTTGGGAAATGAGTAGCAGCAGATCTTTGTTGCAGCATTCTCCAGCTGCATTATGTTCTGTAGATCTTCTGCATAAATGTGACAGTTGCAGTGAAAGAGGGCAAGTGTAAAATTGATGGGAAATAATTGTTACCTTGCTAGTTTCCAACTTCTGACTTAAAGAAATTCAAGGTCTGACAGAAGTAGTGATTTCAATAAAGAACAGCAGGTACTGAACACAATTTTTAACATAGTTGCTTGGAAATATTTTCTGATGTTGAAACTTTACTTGCTGGTTTTAATTGAAGGTATTCACTGCAAAACATAAGCGGTTTTTAGCAAGCTGCTAGGGTTGATAAGATCAAGACGTAAAAATACACAATGAATGTAAGACTTTTCATATCCAAATGCCATTCACAGAAATAACATAATCACAGTACTGCTGCAGGCTATCCACCAGCAGAACTCTTGGTTATGATTGATTTGCTGGTAGACAATCTAGCTGTCCAATAGCATGAATGGAGATCCAATTAGTAAAATGCTTGTCTGTTGAACACAGAAAATTAATTAAATAACTGAGAGGAGAACACTTTTCCTGTCCTAGAAAGAAAAATATAAAGTGAAAACACCAAAACAGAAGTCAGTTAACCTAGGATGATGCTTCTTCTGAGTGAGATCCTAAGGTGGATGCCCAAGTGCAGGCTGAGGCTGCTCCCATGAGAGAGAATTCCAGCGTACAAGCAAAACAAAAGGGCTGGAGGAGGGGGAGGCCGGAGGTAACTGCAGTGGTGATAGGAACCTATGGAGAGGTGTGGTTCTTCCCCATCTATGATATAGAATAGTTGGTTGGGCTCCAAACAGAGTTCTTCATCTCACTCATAAATGTCATTGACACCAGCTAGAGCTCTTCCAAGAGCAGGAGAGAGATTCTAGGCTTGTACTTGGCAGAGATTCCATGTATGTTTATTTACTTTGGTATAAAGCAGAATAAAGCGGCAATTAAATATCATAGTTTGAACAGAGCAGTGCTCCCCAGAGAACAGCAACAACAAAAAAGTTAAAAGGAAAGAAGAATGAGTATAGAACATCTAAGAATCTGGTCTTTATCACGGCAACTTCTCTCCTAGAGAGAGGAGGGATAAGTCACAGTGCAGTGCAAATCATTCCTCTACTTGCCCTGTTTCAGGAAGGCAACTATTTGTTTGGAGCAGACATTCATGCTTAAGTAGGAATCACGCTCAGTGTTTCAGGTATGATCACAGCTTACAGGAGTCCTCAGGGCTTGAAAGATGCCATGCTTTAGGGCTCATAAGGGTTTCTTCAGTATCTGTGTTTTTATGACCATGACTAACCACGCTGTAGACCGGTGTTTGAGGTAGAACACGGCAGCAAAGGATAAACTGGCTGTGCTAATGCATTTAGATGGCTGCAGCTATTCATGTCGTTGAGATGTTACCACATTTCCAGGTTCTCACAGTTGTGCCTCAAGCCTAGGAAACAAAAATGACTCTACACTGTCTTCTCAACTGATCAAAATCCAATTATAATTCAAATTTGTTTTCACTAAATATCACGTCTCTCTATCGCTCTCTGAAACTTTACCTATGCTTCATGCATTCCATTTCGGGCACAACTGAAGACCACAGAAACAATACATGGCACAGAAAGAGAGGTAGAAAATAACTGGAAACAAAATTCTGGTTCAGATCCTGTACCTACTATAGCTTTCCAGACAGTTTTCTGCATTTTCATGCTAAAACTCTTCTTTATGTAATAAGACAATTTAATTAAAATAGTTTACATAACTATGTTAACAAGACAGTCATATACGGGATAGAAAGGATGTCCCAGTGCCACAATGGAGACCGAATGTTGGCAGTGTATGTAACATTCCTCTCTCTGCCACAGGCTTTGCTGTGACCTAAGCCTCAGCCCTGCCACTGAGTCCCTCTGCACTCTGAGAAAAGGCAACAGTCCTCCTCCTGCATTCAGGAGTGTACAAATGGCCTGGGCCCAGGTCCCTGCCATAACTACTGTGTGTCCATTAAATGGCACAAAGGGGAATGTCCCTACTCAGGGCGAAAAATTCTAGACCCTGCCCTGTGGTGCAAGGAGGAGATACGGAGGGAGAATGGCCTCCCTCCCTGCTCCGTGGCTGAACACCAGAGAAACAGTCCCTAGTGGTGGCACTGCTTTGTGGGAAGTTCAGGGTGTGCTGAAGTACGACCCCCTGAGCACAGGGAGCAGCAGCCTCACTGTTGAGATGAGCCCTTGTTACAGGTAGGCACACCAGAGGTTTTCCTCTGATTGAAGTAAGCAGAATAAACACAAAGGTATGTTCTGATAATGTATTTGATCTTCCATGAACTTGTTCTTCCTCCCTTTTCAGTTTTGTTAAAAAGAGCAGTGATCCTGACTGATTATGCAATTGAGTTCCTATTTCTTTACACTGAAAGCGAAGCTAACTACAAGTTTACTGGGCAATTCTCTAAAGTGCTGGAAGATCCCTGTTGCAAATGGGACCAACCACTCTCAAGCAGGTAAGGCAATACAAATACAGGCAATGTTTCTCTGCCACAAGTGAAGCAGAGAAAGAAACCACTGTGCATCGGGCAGAAAGATGAAAGCCATGCCAGCTATTAATGGGGACTAAAGTGTACTACAGCATTCATTTCCATCACAAGCTGAAAAACACAGTGTAAGGAAGCATGGAAATATTTTTTAATATTGTTGTTCCCTGTTAAAGCCACTCTCAGTTTTCAGACTCATATTCATTAGATGTATTATTATTAGCCATAAGGTGCTTTATGGATGTTAATTTAATGAGGTTTTTTGGTCTTTACTGTTGCTTTGATGTTTCCGAAGACCAGCAGATGTGCTGCACATTAAAGTCACAAACTCAGGGCAGCCCAGAATTGATTAAGAAAGCTGGCTGAAAAGCACGGATACTCTTTTAACTGTATTCACACGCTCTCCTTTATGCTAATCTCAGGACTTCTGAATATGTCAAGAAACTTTACCTCTGATTGTGGAAGGTCACAGACAACAGTTGTGTGTATGTACTGTGTGTATATACTGTTGTGTATACACCGCTGTCTGTCCTGGGATTAGCTGAAAACCTGCATGGCCTCTGCCATAAGGCAGTTCAGCCTGGATGCTCACAAGGGCTCCTGCCACTTTTTCTCTCCTGAGCAGTATCCCAGCTGTCACTGTACCTTCACTGCTCTGTTTGACTGCTGTTTATATAAGCTACAGGTTCTTCCTTGATATATATAAAGGTTAAAAAAAATAGGTACGTGATCTTAATGCAGGTACACAAACTGTTTGGTTGATCACCCAGTAACAAATCTAAAAGTCAGCTGAAACTCAGTAACGCATAATCTAAATAATTACAGATATGTCTGAGATTAGCCCTTAAAGGTTTTTGTGCACTCTGCACAGAACCATACAGCGTATTGTAACTCATGTAAAGAGTGCCTGTACCTTTTAACCACAGGTTCTTAAACTGGGAAATATACATTCCAGATTCAGTGTACATAAATCATATTTGAGTGGTTATTACATTGTCGTCCCTGTCTGCACTGACTGTCTTTTTCTCTGAAAATGTTTCCAGTGTTATGACGCCTGCTTGCTAGTGTAGTATATTGCATACATTCTGAGCAAGCTAGGATTGTAGGATTTGCTGTTGTGTATTTCTTCTGAAAGATTGCAAATGTGAAGTTTTTTTGCTCCAGAAGCATAAATACAGCTATAACTTGAAGATTTATGCAGTTTCTCCATGTTTCTGCAAACAAACAAGTGAACAAAAACAAAATAAAATAAACAAAATGAAACGATTTTTTCTTGAATTATTTTCATGTGATATTCAACTGCTGTTTGCAGTGTGTGATTCTTTTGTGGAGGCAAACTGTTGTGCAGCAACTCATATTCCCCAGTGACAAACAGCTGAAGATGGAGAGCACAGGGGAGAAATACCTAATCCTGTTTCATGCCCATTTGCTGTTTGAATTTCACTTTGCAGACTCAAAACCCCACACAGCAGGTACTTTCAGAATTAAATCTCCTTTTCAGGAGGTCTAGTGTAATAGTACTTATGTAGGCTTTTCTGGGCTGAATTAACTTTTTCAGTTTTATGTTTGGCTTCAGCATTCATAGAACCATCTCTCTAGGCTGAAAAGCTCTATTTCCCTACCAGTCACGATCTCTTTGTAACCTAGTCTCACTGCAGAGCTCGGCACCTTTGGCAGCCTGCTCCTAGCAGCTGCATTCTCCTTCTCTGCCAGTTACTACTTTTTGCAAATTCCTTAAATCAGACCTTTGCTCATGAGGTCAGCATGGAGTCTGAGGTTTCCTTTCAAATTTCATCAAAAATGGCTAAGCTAAGGGCTATGCCCAGTATATTCTGTCAAATATCTATTACCTGGCTGGTTATATGCTTCCTGTTTGTTACCTGCTCCCAGACACCTGTTGCTTCTCCTCCCATTTTCCTCAGATTCCTGAGGCAATAGTGCTCCCAGCACTTCTGTTCTTAACGGCACTAGGCTTTGGGTTAACACAGATTGACCACTGCCTGTTTCCTACTGAGGGAAGAAAAGAAGTTTTCAGAAGCAGTAAACTTGTTTTCCTCAGAGATCTTAACAATAATCACCATCAATCTTGAGATAATCAAGAACAAATGTGCATTTCCAGGATGTTTTAAGCTGAGGTCTGCTAAAGTACTTCTGAAAATTTAATAAGGCCATACAAGGCTTCTAGAGGAAGGGGACATACAGAAGTCTCTCTGCACATCAGCATCAAAACCCTGAGCTCCCCCTACAAAGAGAAAAGTCCTGGGCTCTAATTCTTGTCTCAAAAATAGCACGTGTAACTTTAATTAAAATAATACCTAAATACCCATGTGAGCAGAAGCCATTCCTCTCAATTATTTCCAGAAAGAGCATCACAATCAAGCCACCTTTTATTTATTCCTTACCTGGTCCCACAACTCATTCACTTCTTTCCTGCATGCTGTTCTACTTGCAAACACCACAGCAAACACTGCCCTGTTTTCACCTTTCCAAACCCCATGTACCAGCCTATGTCATAGCCTGGTGATTAAGATATTTTGGTTGGAAGTAAATCAGTTGATACAAACATTCAGTTGCTAAGACTTCTGTGCACCTGTAACTCAGGACTCCTGCTGGCTGAGCTGTCACACAAAAGGATGCTGCCACCTGTTCTGTCAGCTACCTAGCACTGAGCATATGTCCAACTTCTTTTTAATGACTTTAAGCAGGACAGAAAACATTTGGTCTAGATAATTGCCAGGTGAGTACTGTAATTCAAATTCACCTCAAAAAAACACAGTATCAAACAAGTGTTTTAAAATGCAGTGTCAGTCAGGTTAAACCTGGGACAAAATTTGGCATGAAATCTGTGGTACGGTGTAATTAGGGATACATGGAGTTCCTTCATACTAATTAATGACTAACTACTAATAAAAAAATGCATTTTATTAGAAGTATTTTGCTAAAATGCTTACAGGATGTGATATCATTCAGGATCTGATCCAACAATGGAAAGAATTTCTTTAACATGTACAGAGCACCAGAGGCTTTTTGAAGGATACATACCACATACGGAATGAATGTCCAAAGGGAAATATGTCATTTTAGTATGAAGAATACCTTGTGATTTTATTTTTCCTGTTTCAGACTATTTCTGAATTTCAATATATTGAACGTATTTTCAACGTGTTAGGCAAACTGAAACGAGCAACCAAAAAAAATTGAACAAGTGAGCCAAAGCCGGAAAATGTATTTCAAAAGCAAGCAGAGAGCTCCATCTGCTGCTGGTCTGCTGGCTGCAGCACCGCCACGAACAAAGGGCTCTGTAGCACCCCTCTGCCCAATGGCCCCCAATGCTTTATGGATGTAGTGAAGGTGTCTTTGTTAATTAGGAACAACAACATTACATGGAAAAGAGTCATTTTCTTTCTTCCAGTCCCTTCATTTTCCTTTTCCTCTTTTCTCTCTCTCTCTCTCTTTTTTTTTTTTTTTTTTCTGAGTTGGTATCCTGAGAGCATTTTCAGCGCTTGCAAGATATTCTTGTATTATCAAATGCATGTTTTTGTATGAAGAAAAATTTCCTACTTCATTCTGTGATATAAGACCAAATCTGTCTTGGGCTTCCCGTCTCCTCAGTGTATTTCTGTATTTTTGTGAATGAGTGCCTTCCGTAAAACACAAGTCAGACAGCTAAAGCACACAGACCTATTTGTCGCTCTTTATTCACCAGTATCATTTCTCTTTGCCCTTTGCTTTCCCAGTAGGTTACTTAATAGGGACATATTGAGGTCAATGCAGTATTGCAAATGTTTGTCAGATACAGTACAAAATTGAGTATCTGCTGCATCTGTGAAAGTATGACTTCCTCTTCGTCATTCCAAAATGTCACTAAAAGGTTAGCATACTTTACTACTTCAAAACACATCTTAATAAGGCATATAACTTATAACAAAGTAAATCGCAGTTCATACTAAGCCATTAATGCATGCATAGAAAGTGATGATCTTCTGAAATTTAGAAGCACACACTGATGATAAGCTGTAGATCTAATCAGAAAGAGCAGCAAGGCCAAGAGGAATATTTTCATAAACTGTCTTCTCTCAGAGTTGGACTTAACCAGAAGTACTAACTCAATGCAGACCTTGTGTATGGGTACTGCTTTATTTACCAGCCATGCTATTGTCACTCTTGCTGCAATTATTCTTTATTTAGAAGAATTTATGTTGGCCCTTGGTGTAGCTCAATGGATTTGTAGGGTGAATGAGTCAGTACTGAGGTTTCTAGCTTCATGTGCAGACTGGTTCCATCCTTGTTCCAAGGACTGGCTGCCTCTTAGCAGCTAGGTGACACTAAATCACCACTGGGAGGCAATCCTCTCACTGGTTTTCATCCAAATTGAATCCTGTCCAACTACTCTGAGAGCTTTGTGACGTCCACCTGTGTGGTAAATGGGGATGCCTGGGAGAAACACTTTAAAAAGGCCCTCCTGTTGGGAGATAAAAAGCTAGCCCAGAAACTAAACTAACATAGAGCTAAAATCAGCGTTTCATGCAAAAGATAGACTTTCAGAAGCTTCACTAGGTGTAATGCATCGCAGTGTACATATTAAAGTGTATTTCGGTCCCCAGTAGTCTTATGCAGTAAGTTTTATTGGTACTCAAAATGACAAGTGGGGATATAATTCTCAGTACAACTGGACACCTACCACTAGCAACAAAGTTTTGTCTCTGAGCTCTGACAGCTCAACCTGTATTAGAACTCAGTGCAAATATTTTGTACACAGGCTCTTCTTCCTTTCTTTTGTCTTAAAGAGAGTAGGGTCTTGTCATAGCTCTGTATACCTCCCTACACTGAGCACTGGACTATGACAGATCCTGAGGACAAGTATCTTTCCTTATCAGAGACATTTGTTTGCTTCTTAAGATGCTTCATATGATGCTGCTTATAACTGGCAGTGGAACAGAATATGTGAGCTAAAAAATGTGGATTGAGAATTTACCACAGCAATGCCAGCATCATTAGCAGTCTGCTGCTATCTTTGCATGGGCTCACTGTAAAAGAATGACTAACAGCATTTCAATTAAATTTATGACTAAATGTAGGCACCTTTATCAGAATGCTCAAAATGTGTGACCTTGCACAGAAAGGTACCATATAGCTGATAAAAAAATAAATAAGCAGAAGACAATGGCTAGACCTGCAAACAAATCCTGCAAACACATCACCTGTCACTTCCCAGGGATCTTGTTAGGTCACTGCCCTGTGCTGGACTGTGATATTTCAAATCCACAGACATTGCTCTGGAATGGTACCAGAGCTTTGTGTCTAGCCTGAGATGCCTGACTGGCTGAGTCATGCTTACCCTGGGACAGCTCTGAGTTCAGCAATAAATGTATCCAGTGGTTAAGTGAGGCCACACTTTTAACTTTCTGTTAATGCATCCTTATTCTTTTTACCTGCAGTCCATCTCTGCAGTCTGTTGGCAGAGAGACTATGGGCAAGACCCAGCAAAGGACTTCCACTGTTTTGAAAATCCCTTCATGGCACAATCCTCGTGTGACTTTGTTTGTGCTAGTTAACTCTGCCAAGGGAAGGGGTAAACTCGCACCCTGCGGGGTCCAGGCTGGCAAGGTACAGTGCTTTCAGTGCCAGAGAGAGCTCAGGTATCTCACTGCATCATGCTGAGTGCATCCTTTCACTGCTCCTTGCTGCCCCCAAATCCAAAGTGGCAGCCTGTCCGTCCTGCAACTGCCATTACAGGATGTTGTTCCCAGCACCCTTTTCTGAGACAATATTTTTGCCTCTGCAGAACTAAGATGCCCTCATTTATTATGCATGGCCTCGATTCTGTGAAGAAATTCTTAGTTTTGGGAGAGTGAAAGGATGCAATAGGATGTAAACGTATTCTGCATCAAATTCTGACTATTAAAATTGATACCTGGGTAGTTAACTAACTTGCACGTTGTTTGCAAATGAACCTGTTTCCTAGAAACGCAGTCACTTCAACTCACTTCAACTCCCCTCTTGTGTATTAGGTGAGAAGGCAGCAACAGATAAAGCAGCCAGGGTTCCTTCGCTTATTCTGGTATTTAAAAGTTGCATGAAATGTGTTTTGCTCTGTAGTTTAGCACTTAGAATAAGCTTCAGTTGGACCACTCGTATCAAGAAATAAACTATCTGCCTGGATTCCTGGGAACCCTTGATCAAAGTATGACAATGGTCCTTGTACCTGTGTGACAGCAGGGAACATCCATCCAAGTGGAGAGTGTCTGCTACTACTTTTGAAAGATTCAATAACAACTTCAAGCCTTTATCTTAAAAATAGGAAGACATACTACATGGCACCAGATAATTTATGTCCTAGGAGACAAAAACAGCAAAGCATAGGAAATGCAACAAATATTATGGAAAATTTCTGAACACATATACATATATATTTATATGTAAGTATTTATAATTATTCCTATTATTAGAAGGATTTTGGGATTTTAGTGCCATCACTAATTGCTCTCATATTAGTTCTTCTAACTCCAAAAGACATATTACAAGCAAATCTAGGCTTTTTCTTTTCCTTTCCTTTTTCTCCCAGCTGTAATTCTTGTCAGCCTACATTTTATATGAATAACACACAGGCTTAATTATATACCCACAAGTAAATTGCACACAAAAAGCTTTCCAGCATGAGATGCAATCAGTTATTAATTCTGAATCTAAGCAGTGATCCTATTGGCCTCATTAAGCCCTATGACAGCTTTAGGAAGAAAAAAAACTTTCCATTTGTTATAACACCGAGTATTCTACAGTTATAGCATTTGTACGAAGGTTAAAGGAGGAGCTGCAGGAAGTGAGGGTGTTCTGGATCTCAGGTGTGTTGTTCAAATCGAAAAATGTGGGTGCTGCAGTCATGAGTCAACTTGCAGCTTGGGTGGCTAGGCTGTGGCTCACTGCCCACTTGTGCATTCATTCTTTACCCAACAGAGGCCAGTGTGAATAATTAGCAATTAATTAATAATTAACTAAGAATTTGAAATCTATTATTAAAATGAGGTAATGTTAAACGCTGTTTTCTCCCATGAAAAGTTAGAATGTAAGACACTTGCACTTGGACTGTGTTTTTGAAATTAGGGAATGATTTCTGCAGACTTCTCCCTGAAAAGATACCATTTCTGCTTGGAACTCTTCAGGTGCAATGTGTAATTTCCTATTCATTGTTTGTATTATGGCAATCTACTTGCTCACAATAGTAGTTATAGACTGAGAAATCTTTTCTGATGTAAGAGAAATTAAAGCACAAATATTAGCAATTTTGTACATTATTGCAATGCGTATGAAGGGTGCACATATATTGTCTTTGTGGTTTTCAGTAAAATCCAGGGAATGTGTTGTGTTTTCAGTGTCTATTTTGCCACATATGTAAAAGATTTCAGAAAAAACACAGGTTGTTTGTTAAACATATGGTTTAACTGAAAATCCATTTTAGCATGGCACTTTGCTGTTTTCGTTTGGCAGTTATGTTCCTTGTTCTAGGCAGAACATAGGATCTTCACTACTGTCTTCTGCCCTACAAAGTCTCAGGCCACTCTCTTTGCCCTCTGCTTCCTTCATATGTCATTCATCTGCTTTGGCATCTCTTGCCTAAAGGATGCCAACCTTCTTTATCTCAGCAACCTTCAATTTTGCTCCATTTTTTACAGTCCTTTAGGCTCATTTTTTACCTTTTTGCAAACTCTTCATTTGTGGGTCAGCAAGTTTTTAGTGCTCTGAAAGAACTTTGCTTAGAAGGACAGGGTTTTTGCAAATTGGTTTTAAGACTGAACAGGCAGGACAAGCCTTGCTGCCTTTGAGGCTTGCTTCACTTGACCACCCGCAGGCACCTCATGGTTCTTCAGGTGCTCTCTGTATCCTGTTGGCCTCCTGTTGCCACTCTGGAAGACTGCAGATGTCCTCAGATAACCTCATGCCTTTCAAATGGCACCAGATGTTTAATTTTCTGCAACCGAATAAAGCTTTAAATGTCTTCACTTCCCTTTGGGGCTGAAACTGCTAGTGAAAATGAAATGCTGCCCCCCTTCTTTGCCAGTCTCCATTAGGTTGCAGGATGGACTTACCAGCAATCCTCTTAGGCAAAGAGAACTGTTGCAGAGGTCTGCCTTCTGATCCTGCAGCTACAAGGTATGAAGGACTCACCAAGCACTACCTGCACTCCCATTAATGCAGCTCCAAGGACCATCACAGGTCTCTCCAGGATATCCCATACAGGAGTTATCTTCAAAATAGCTAGGGATTTTAATTTCTGAATCCCTCCTGGAAAAAAAAAAAAAAAAAAAAAGAGTTTAGTTTATATCTGTTTTGAAGGTAAGTGAATCTTCCAAGTGGAGCATCTTCCCTACAGGGAGTGCAATCACACAATTTTTTAAGGTATCTACAAGTCCATGTGTTTATGCTGACTACTTGCTGATAAAATGTACTTATTTGTTACAATGATTTTTGACCATATCAGGCTCTGACATGTTATGATATGGGACCAATAAAAGGCAGCTGGTGGTCAGGGTCTACTACANTAGTAAACATTTTAAGTTCCTTTTTGTCACTGTTGCTTGAAAGAACCTAGATCAGATTTCAAACCAGTACACATATCAAAGTGAAGGTCTGCTTTAACAGAATACTCACTTTATTTCAGCAGTGAAAATCATCATGTTGTTTGCTTCGCATTGTCTTCTATTTCCCTTGTGACTATCAAAATTTACAGGAAAAGACACTATGGGATCACACACGCATTAGCATCATGATAATGAACATTCCAGATGCAGGCTGTCAGTTCATGGAGCATGTTTTTAAAAACTGCATACTTTAAATTTCTGTAGTTACTCTGTAGGGCTGACAAAATCAGTGTCAGTGGATCTCTACATTAGACATGAAAAAATATACTGCTTCAAACTGTGTTTGACAACAGCATCTGGATGTCTGCAAGCAGACCCTGTTGTGACACATATGGTGCTAACAGCTTGTTAGAAAACATTTATTCACAGGTTAAGCCAATTTCATATATTTGTGTAAGACAGTTGAGGAAGAGATTCCAGACTGTATCTCTAAAACCATAAGTACAAGGTGCTTCTGGGGCTAACCTAGTTCCTGCTTGAGGAGCTGGTGAGGCCCTGGAAAAATATACCTGGCCCTGGCAGCCTCACAGGATGCTCTACTCTCTACATGATTTTTCTTCCTCCCACTGGTGCCCTGCAAACAGTGCCCTTCTCTCATGCCCATATATTCTCTACCTGCCCAGGTTTCCAAGGGGCATTTGAGATGCAGTTTTGGTAGCTTCTTTGGTTTGTGCACTGGAGAACATTCCTAAGCTCCTCCTTTTGTTTCTGGCTCACCCGAGTTTCTCATGATGCTTCTTCACCATCTCCAATTCACAGTTCCTTTCTTCTAATTCCTCTTAGTTGCATTAAAAGCATGATTATTTTTGTCATGGCTATATTATGCATTTTGAAATGGTTCAATTGCTTTGTGCCTATAAGTCTCACGGCCAAATTTTGTTATGTCCAAGTTAGGCATTGTATTTCACTTATGTTTTGGAAGCTGGGATGCTGTGAGATGATTCTCTTACAAATGTCATCTATCTGGACCTGGCTATGAGCCTTTTCCCTGCTTTCCAGTGAAAACCCGCTCGGTTTAAATTTCTAACTCTGGAATGGAAAAGGGGTGCTTGCATGGCCAGGCACATCTGAGGAGCTTTGAAGAAGAAAATTCTCAACCCCTGGCTCCTGGGAGTTCCTGCACAGCTCGTGATTGCAGTGCACACATTGGAGGGAAGAGCCAGAGAGACGTTTGTCCTGGAAGGATCCATTCTCCTGGCATCTTACTCCTGGAGAGATTTTCATCTTGCAAAAGGAGGTGCCAGAACTTAAATTCTTGAAGTGTGCTTGAGCACGAGCCTATCATTGTGAAAATATTTCAAATAATAAATCTAAGGAATTAAATAATTATTCTGCTTTTTATCTGGAAGGCCTGAAGCTTCCTGCAATGTGCCTGTACATAGCCTGAGTGCAACATAATTTTAGGCTGTTCGCAAACCCCAGAACCACTAGCAGGAGATGGTGGTGAGGACTTTCTACAAAGCAGCCAATTGATTACCAGATGAACCGTGCTTAAGGCCATGTTTTTCTGCAAATGGTGTTATTGATGTTACTCTTCTTTGCAGGATGGTGTTTGGAGTCAGTTCTACAGAAACCATCTGTGGATCCATGAAGGTGCAATTACTCTGTCACGTGAGTGTGCTTGGCAGTCACCACCTGTCCCAGCTGGTATTGCTGTCCCCATTTTACAGGTTGGAAAACCCAAAGCACAGAACAGCAAACCATCATGGCCATGTTTACTCACAAATGAGCAGAAGAATAGAAAAGAGATCCTTGCCCCTCTTCTACCTGCTGTCCTCTATCTTCTACCACAGTACTTATAACTTCAAACATTTTTATTATCTTGTTCACCGATTTCTTTAATGCCATTTTCTTTAATGTAATTTTTATAAAGCATCTCAAAAAATACTCGGGGAGTGGATCACTGTATAAAGACAGTCTGTCGTTATTGTTAATTAAACCCTAAGCAGACATTTGAAAAAGTACTGTTAAACTCCTTCTTTTTATTACTGTAAAACAAAAAACCCCAAGACAATAACAATGTATATCACCTGTAGATTTGACCTCAGTCAATATACAAATGACAACTATAAGTCCATTCATTTCGTTCCAGAATTCATTTATCTAGTCTCCATTGATATTCACAACAGTAAATTACAGCCCTGATTTGCTGCCTAGTGGCTAATCACCTGCTTTGACTGGCTGATGGTCTTCTAGCGGGCCTTAAATGTAATTTTATCTTTAAAGTCCATACGTTGGCTAAACACTCCATTCTGTCCATGATAATGGATCATTCCAGAGAGACTACAGTGTTGTAATTCATCAAAGACAGTCTTTTAACATCACAATACATGAAAATGCGGACTATTTTCCCTTGACTTTTAAAGAGTTGTTTTTATCTGTGATACTACAGGATTCAGCTAGAAATTGATGGACTTAAAATCTATATAGTTAAAGCCATGAAAGAACTACAGATAGCAATAAAAACAGCACAACTCAAAAGTTCTTTAAAAATGTCCTTTTAGTATTAAATCAAAATTTTAATATCCTTAAAACCAATCAAAATAAAATAAAACAAAATACATTAACACTACATAAAACAAGGACAGGCTCCAAAATTGTGTCAATGGGCATTCAGTGAAGGTAACTTCATTTAGGTTGCTGGTTTTTTCTTCATGAAATTTTGAATGTATTTAGCTTTCTGTATTTTGTCTACCCATCTGCACCAAAATTATAAATAACTTCCAGGCTATTTGCAAGATTTCAAGTAGCAGATTTTGTGTTTCTTTTTCTTTCCAGTTATGCTCAGATCCAAGTTTATTTCCACTCTAAAACAGAAAGTCTTACTTGCAGACTTTTATTTACCATATTTTCATTGTGTAGTAAAAGAAGTGTGCATTTAAAAACTTTTTAGGCCATACGTATTGCGTACGGATATGTACTGCAAATCCAGTATCTATCTACATACCTCTATATTAAGGTGATTGGATGGAAACTAAATGAAATGTTTAAACTGATCCAAATTATTTTTCTTTAAGGCAATTCTGTTCATATTTTTGAGACTCTTATTTGATTCAAAACTTGAAATCAGAACAAAATTTTAAAATAGAATTTCTACAGTGGAAGCACAGTCCTAGCCTGTAATGAATGGTCAGTGCTATCATTGTTTGTAACTATGAAAACATTTCATTCAGCTCGAAAATCGTGGAATTGTTTGTGACTATGAAAACATTTCATTCAGCTTGAAATCATGGAATTGTTTGTAACCATGAAAACATTTCATTCAGCTTGAAAATCATGGAATTGTTTCTGTATCTCTTTAATCGGATAAGGCTTTTTTCCCCTATTGCTTTCTTATTACTCTGTCTTTCATAATGTCTCCCATTATTAGAACAGCTGATCTTTAGAATATTTTTGGAATATTATGAAACTAAATATGCTATTCATTCTCATCCTGACAAACAGAAATATACTATTAGCCTCATTCCATGGCTGAAAATCTGAGGTCCCCAGTTCCCAGATGTTTTGGATAAGTTAGCTGGTAATTCCTGCCACAAACACAAAACACCATTAGAATAAAAGTATTTGATAGCATCTTTCAGTATTAAGAAGCAGAATCTCCAAATTCCTCTCGTGGAAGAAAGAAGGTCATCATAAATGCTACTGACCCATCTTTTCACTGTTTCTTTTCATGTCATTCTTGGCTCTCCCTGACTATAAAATCAGACTGTGCAGCCTAGTTAAAATATATAATAATTTCCCATTTTTGTAGTCTTTTCAAACTGAGGACTTGAAAAAGTATTTAGAAGGTTCCAGTGATCAAGAAATCAGAAGTTGACCTGTGCAATGCTGTAGAGAAAAAGCATCAGTAGCTATACTAGCAGAGCAGTGTCAATGAGAAAAAGGAGTTTGGTTTACCTCAGTAAATATAACCTTTTATATGGAATGTGAAAACGAGAGAGAAAAAATAGTTAAAAACCTGAAGTTTATTTATTTTACTAGGACAGCTGAGAAGGCCAATACATTTTGTTGATCAATATGAACACCAAGAAATGTGTCCTCAGGAAGGGGGACTGATAAAGATGGTTTTCAATCCAGAAAAGAATCACTAGAGCTAATGACTGGAACCTGAAACCAGGGAAATTTAAATTAGGAATATAACAGAATGCCAGCTGTGAGAGTGAGTAACACCGATGCAAACTACTAAATAAGCAGTGGATTCTCCATCATTTTAATTTTTGTGAAGCACTGTGTTAGGAATTGTTCTTCAGAAATGTAACTTTTACTACCTATAGTCAATTTTGCTTAAGATGGAAAGCTTTGATTATTTTTTACTCTTAGGTATATCCTTTAGCTTTGTTATTATCCATCTATAATGAAAGTTGACAAGAACTGTACTTTGTAAAGGCAGCAAATGAGAATGTTGTACTGAAAAAGTAGTTGCATTATATATGGAAGGCAGAAAAATTGTCAAAATGCCCTGTGAGAAGAGTTATATATACCTTAAAGATTTCCTCTGAGGGGTGGGTTGTCTTGAAGTTAAATTTGAACCATCAGCGGCCAAAACTTTCCATGAGTCCATGTGTTGTAGGTAAATCACATTACAAATTCTTCCTCTGCCAACACTTTCCATTAATTAGTGATTAATCTGAGAGCACTCATTACAATCAGAAACTGAGAAACCAGAACGAAGGCAATAGAGAAAATGTCACTGAAATTTATTCAACAGGATTCTCTGAATTTAGGAACTGAGGTGTCAAACCAGTGGGCCTGGCCTATGACAAGCTTGATTTTTAAAGCATTTTTGTTAAAGGATTTTTGCTTTGAAGAGGACCATAAAATAGAAGTCAATCACAAGAGCAGAAACTTGACAGATTTGTTCCTACATGTGTTTATATCTATTTAAATGACTCATTATATTATATGCATAAAATAGCATGTAATAGTTTAAGCTTTATAAAGGATAAGTGAGGTATTCTATTAAGGCTCTATTTGTCTGGATTCTGGAAAGTCTGGTGACTGGATATTGATCTAGTTCAAAAGTCATTTATAGCATTCTCTGTTAAATTTCTGAAATCTGAAATGTATTTAAAATTCTGTTTTTAAAAAGCAACAATTTTCAGATGCTTAACAAACAAAATCTATACTGACAAAATACCAGCACAAGAACTGCTATACTGAAGTCATGGTAATGACTGGAAGTGGGAAAATCAGAGTGCATCTAGCAAGAACCAGAACCTTGTATCCTGTCTTCAGCTGAGAACAGATCCCTAGGGAAAAAGGCATAGGAGTGATCCCTTTAAGCTCATTTGAAGCTGCTAGATTTTTGAAAGAAATGCTGCACCTACAGTTTTTCAGGTGAGCCTTTCTTCCTTGTATTTATCTGTTTACCTTTAAAGTCCATTAATACTTTCAGAATATGAACTGTCTACATTTGGTAATGAGCTATATGGCCAAATCGCAGATGTGAAAGGTTCTAATTTTTTTTTTTTTTTAATATGTTACTTTGTAATTTAATTTGGTGCCTCCTAATTCTAGTGCCATGAGAATCAATGAATAAGCACTCAGTAATTTTTCAATATGCTAATCAGTGAATAGACATTCACTAGCCTTTTTCTCTAGTGCCATTCTACACTGTGTAGCATTTTACATATCTCTGCAAATCGCTTTGGCAAACCTAAATTTTTTGGTTGGCTTTCCCCCGTCTGGCAGACATTTTGTGCTCCTATAATCTCCTCTTTGGAATTTGAGCAAGGTTACTAAAACCTGGGATTCTCACGTTAGAAATGCTGTGTAGATCACGAACTACCAGCCATGCATTCACTCCTTGTTCAAAATCAGCACAAAAGTAAGATTGCTGCAACATCATGAAGAGCAAGCAATAGACACTGTCAACTCAAAAGAGTACCTAGTTACATAATGATGTTGTTTCAACTCTTTAAAATATTGAGAGAGTAAAACGTTTATGTGAGATTACTTACTACAATTTAAAAATATTTTATATTAGTTTATAGTGTTGTTGAAATAAAAAAAACCGGAGTGAGGCACGTTCTCTTGGAACTACAGCAGAATATACATCATTTTCTTGACATCATTTAGAAATTTTGGAGTTGCATGTTAAAGCAGAATTGTGCATCAGCAGAATTAATGCTGGAAATGTTACAGGTCATTGTCACAACCATTATGCTATCAAGTCATGATAAAAATAAGTCAGGAAGACGACTTTGGTAATTGGTCTCAGGGACCAACATCCGCAGATAAAAAGTCTCCTTTTGTACAGGATACATTGCCCCAAGCTGGTATTGCTGTGTGATTTCTGTAGATTTAAATTCTTGCATTGACAGGTTTTTCTGAAGAGCTGCACTTTTGATGCTAAGTGCTGGAGAAGCTCCTGTAGAAGAAGGCTAAGGAAAAAACAGGCAGGCATGATAGAGAAAATTGAAGACAGCACAGCCTAATGGAGCACAAAATGAATT
The DNA here is from genome assembly GCA_013399715.1 of Alectura lathami. Lineage (NCBI taxonomy): Eukaryota > Metazoa > Chordata > Aves > Galliformes > Megapodiidae > Alectura > Alectura lathami. The sequence goes on from VXAV01004361.1 coordinate 83,667, forward strand.
TTCTCTGCCAGGGGCAGCATTTGGCAACAAGAAAAATTTGCAAGTATTCTGAGGCTACAGAGTCTGGGACCTTAAGGGCTCTGTTTCACTATTAAAAAAAAAGTCACCTTGTCCAATTACACTAAATATTTCAACCAACTAGTGAACACCAAGTGACAGCAGAAATGAAGACAAAATACAGAAAAATAAAAAAGAACCCAATAGCAGCAGCCACACTTGTAAGCACACTCATATATGAACACTCCAAAAATTCATTATAGCTGCAGCTACTGACTAAGTTTTAGAAATCCTAATGAAATAGTACACATTCCAAATAACTGACCAGTAGCCTGATGGGATTTGGGAAAAATGAAAGATGGCTGAACCATTAAGTAGTGCTGGAAAGAGAGTTATAAAAAGTGGGGGTGAACAGAAGGGAGAACAGAATAAGGAAGGATAGAGACAGAGAAAAGAGACTGCCAATATAGAGACTGATAGGACAAACTTGGAGCCTGGTAATAGAGGGAAAGTGGGGTAACAAGGGAAGAAGGTCTAAGAAATAAAAATACGAGTATCAAAGAACAGAAAAAAAAAGGGTGAATGAAGAATAAATATGAGACATACATATTTTGTCAGGTGTACTCTTTGATGGGTAAAACACTGGCTGGATAGCTGAGCCCAGGGAGTGGTGGTGAATGGAGTCAAATCCAGCTGGTGATCTGTTACAAGTGGTGTTCCCCAAGGGTCAGTACTGGGGCCGGTCCTCTAACATCTTTATTGATGATCTGGATGAAGACATTGAGTGCACCCTCAGTAAATTTTCAAACGACACCAAGCTGGGAGGAAGTTTTGATCTGCCTGAGGGAAGGAAGGCGCTACAGAGGGACCTGGACAGGCTCGATCGATGGGCTGAGGCCAATTGCATGGTGTTCAACAAGAGCAAGTGTTGGGTCCTGCACTGCAGTCACAATAACCCCACACAACACTACAGGCTTGGGGCAGAGTGGCTGGAAACATATGCAGAGGAAAAGGACCTGGGGGTGCTAGTTGACAGCTGACTGAACATGAGCAGCAGTGTGCCCAGGTGGCCAAGAAGGCCAACGGCATCCTGGCTTGCATTAGGAATAGTGTGGCCAGCAGGAACAGGGAGGTGATCGTCCCCCTGTACTCAGCACTGGTGAGGCCGCACCTCGAATGCTGTGTTCAGCTTTGGGCCCCTCACTACAAGAAGGACATCGAGGCTCTGGAGCATGTCCGAAGAAGGGCAACAAAGCTGGTGAAGGGCCTGGAGCACAAGTCTGATGGGGAGCGGCTGAGGGAGCTGGGGCTGTTTGGTCTGGAAAAGAGGAGTCTCGGGGGGGACCTTACTGCTCTCTACAGCTGCCTGAAAGGAGGTTGGAGCGAGGTGGGGGTCAGCCTCTTCTCCTAGGTAACAGTGACAGGACGAGAGGTAACAGCCTCAAGGTGTACCAGGGGATGTTCAGGTTAGATGTTAGGAAAAACATCTCTGAGAGAGTGGTCAGGCATTGGAACAGGCTGCCCAGGGAGGTGGTGGAGTCCCTGTCCCTGGAGATATTCAAGAAATGTGTAGGTGTGGTACTTAGGAACATGATTTAGTGGGCATGGTGGTGGTAGTTTGATGGTTGGACTAGATGATCTCAGAGGTCTTTTCCAACTTTTATGATTGTATGATTCTATGATTTTAGTTTTCTTTGAAAACTGCATTTCCATGCAGAACTGTCAGTGTCATAAAAGCAAAACCACAGTGATTTTACGCAGACAAATTTATATAAAGCTGTGCTACTTTTCTTCTGGTCACAGATATAATTGGCCTCTTATTTGTTCAATGTTTTACATTGGATGAAGTTTTGGGTCACAGAGCACTGGTGAAAGCACCTCTTGCATTTTATCTGGTAGTGATTTAGCAGGGAACCAATCTCTTTCTGCATGTTAGCAACCTGCTGGTTGTGCGAGCAGAGCTCGTACAAAGCCCTACAAATCCTGCTGTCACCTCTCACTAGTACACTTTCTGGCTATACTTAAATGTTTGCCAGTGACAGCTTAAGCCCTAAGCATCCTTCAGAAAAGACTCACGGACAGGAGTTTTATGTACACCAAGCCATCATCCTCTGTTACACTGTTTACAGAATTTTATCTGGCAAAGCTCAATAAATATGTCTCTTTTTAACTCAGATTTTTTGTAGGGAAAGTGGTAAGCTAGACCCTCAGTTTCGTTCCTCACACTGTTGTTTTCTCCTGCTGTGTGTTGGGGCACTGTAGGGCACAGCTGTGGAGAGCTGGGGACTTGATTCTTCTGACAAAGGTAAAGTAATAATAGGAAGAAAATTACCAAAGGGCTGCTATGAGCTCTTTTGTCCCACGTTTCATGCCAGACACACCTTCCATCTCAGTAGTAAGATCAGAGACTTGATGAAAAGTCTCAAACTTCTTAATTTCGTAACTTAAATATTAGATTTTTATAGGAATATATCAACATTACATATACCACAGAAATCAGGATGTAGAGATATCAGGGTATAGAAAGCAGCTTGCAGTTCCAGATCGTTTATAGAGTCTGACATCCAGTTTCACCCTACAGTGCAGCTTTTTTTTCTGAAACTGTCCCCACCCCAACAGCTGCACAAGAACATGGTAACAGAAGAGAATACATGCCATATTTATAAACAAATATCAAATGTTTCCCATCCTTAGGGGAAGAGATAAGCAACTGCAGTCTAATAAGATGCTGTGAAACACCAGAAGAAAAAGCACAACCAATTTTCAAGTGTATTTAGGCTTTTTATACCGAACTAAATGCTTGCTTCATTTGTTACACATTCACCTTGTCTCCTAATTAGGTAGCTGCCTGCCAGAAACAATCCTCCTTTCTGTTTCTTCTCAAGGGCAGAAGCAGGTACAAGGGCTTGTTATCGGCCTGTACACCAGCTTATCTCGGCTGGCCACCGGGTGTCACTGTTTGACAGAGATCTACTTTTGTAGCCTAAAAACTGTTTACTTCATTGGCTTGCATGCTAGAAGTTGCAGGTTTCATCCTAAATTGGTCTTTCCCATCTGTCCCCTCAGTGGATGGAGTTTTAAAGAATATTTGTGTGGGTTGTTTTTGTTTTGTATGGATTTTTGAAAATGCTTTCAGGCTCTTTAAAAGCAAAAGACGCGAAAAATGAGAAAACTGAGACACATTCTGAATATTTGAGAGATGCTGTAGTGCTAGAGGATGTCAATAAGATTTATTTTCTGACATTGGACTCCAAACTGCAGATACATATACTTCCAGTCCTGTATGAAAGAAAAAACAGAGTTGAATTAATGGAAAATATCTCTTCTTCCAGAATATTCAATGTGGAGTTTTAGATTTATAATGTTTTTCAGTCTAACATAGAACCTATTTAAATTTCTGTCTAGATTTAAGGAAAAACGTCTGAATGGATGAATTCACTTTACTAAACAGAAATTGGCCAGAAGTGTAAAACAATTATTCTTTAAAGAATATCTTCTTTCAAAAAACTTAAGCTTAAGTATACCAACCTCTTTGAGAAACAATAATTCACCTAAGAGAGTGAATACTTTGGTACAACTTCAGACTCTCTTACTCAGATGATGAGAGGAAAGTAGAAAACAAAACAAAATGTATTTTCTTTCTTAACAGGTAATGTAACTGAGTGTCATTCCGTACAGTGAACAGCTGAGAAGTACAACTAATTAATTAAAAAA
>VXAV01004361.1:110436-142860 GCA_013399715.1 Alectura lathami
GGCTGGAGCACCTCTCCTGTGAGGAGAGGTTGAGGGAGTTGGGATTGTTTAGCTTGGAAGAGAGAAGGCTCCAGGGAGACCTCATTGCGGCCTTCCAGTACTTCAAAGGAGCTTACAGGCAGGAGGGGGACCGACTTTTTGCACGGGTGGATAATGGTAGGACAAGGGGGAATGGGCTAAAACTGAAAGAGGGGAGGTTTAGGTTGGACATCAGGAAGAAATTCTTCCCTGAGAGAGTGGTGAGGCGCTGGCACAGGCTGCCCAGAGAAGTTGTGGCTGCTCCATCCCTGGCTGTGTTCAAGGCCAGGCTGGATGGGTTCCTGGGCAGTTTGATCTGGTGAGCTAGTGGCTGGCAGCCCTGTCCACGGCAGGGGGGTTGGAACTAGATGATCTCTGAGGTCCCTTCCAACCCAAGCCATTCTGTGATTCTATGATATATACAAAGATTTTGTTTTGCTATAATCTCTGTATTGCAATCTCTATTTTGTATTCACATATGGTTGAAGGGAAGTAAGCACCCTATTTAAAATGCTTGGAGAGTGAAAAATAGTAAAATCACGATCATTTTGCCAGAGCTTAGCGGAATTGGGAAGGCACATGTCACACAAGGTTTAATGGCAGCCCCTGGAACAAACGGTTTGTGGAAAGTTATCTCGCAGTTATGTTTCTTGTAGAAACCAGCAGAGCATTTCAGGGAAGTTAGTCTGATAATGTACTGCATTTGCTTGCATTTTAAACATTTTGAAGCTTACAGAGATTACAGTAATGATGATTTTAGACTGATGTCGTAAGTGGTGTGAATTTGCACACATCTGGTAAGGACTGGCAGGCTCGACTGAGAAAAATTATCTGTTCAGTTTGCTTTCTGCCCCTGCTTCCCTGCGTGTCAGTGACATGTGAATACAGTGCCTAGTGTGAACACAGAGACCTTGCTCTCTTTGTGCTGGAGGAAGCCAGTTAGATGTCCCTGAGGAAAAGAAGACGGGCTAGGGTCGGGGTAGTCCTCTTCTGGAGAACAAGCATGGCCAGAGTGGTTCCTTTCATCTGCACCTGCATTATGCCAAAAGGTCTTGCCTCACTTACCTCTCACTCAGACATGCCATGCTCAAGCACGTGGAATACATAACTCTGTATAATTGTATTAATTCTGATAAAGAAGCTAAACCGGGCCCTGAAAAAAGATTCTGGCTTTTCTCTTTATACTTTACTTTAGAGCCTGTTCTTGTGGAAGATAAACTACTGGACGATAAACACACAGTGCTTTACTGATAATTTGTCCTTTTGTCACCGGAAGATCAGCATGACACTTCTTTTTATTGTAGTCATTTTTAAACATGATCTATTTAAACCCCCCAGGCACAAAAGAAAAAAAAAATACAACATCATAATTGGTCTTTCAATTTTGACATTTGGGATTTAATTTAAGACATTTTTCTCAGTATTTTTTTTTTCAAAATGAATTGCTTTTCTTTTTGTTAAATATTATTTATTTATTTAATATCACACAGAGAGGCCAGAATGTATTCTTAAAACAACATGGTATTAAATGACTCTTCAGCTTAACTTTTTTTGAAACTCTTGCACACTTCTACCATGATCATTTTAAACATTAAGAAAGGTTTGAGACCAAGTTCCTGTATAAGTCATAGTTTTAGATTTTTTTTTTCATTTTGAGAAGTTTTTTTTTTAAATATTCTTAACACACTTAAGAGATTTAAAAAAAATAAGTGATTTCTGAAAGCAACATTTTATCTATTTTTGGGTAGCCCACTCAGCATAAATGCAGTTTGGACTGAAATCCTTCTTTTCTTTGTGCTGGGTCTTGGTAAATTCTGTTGTTCCAACCTTTAGCCATTCATTTTATCTTATTTTTGGTGGGAAGGAGGTGGCATGATGGTTAGAGGATGATCAGGGAAACAAGACTTTATAACATGTAGCATGAGCATAGCTCTAGGCTGCATTCTTCTGCTTGGTAGCATGAGGAGCATTTATCACTAAACAAAAACTGTGGCTGTTACTTGGCCACACTGACGCTGTAACTTGCTAAATATCTACATCTGTTACTGAGCTCTCATTTTAGGGTAAAAAACAAAACCACAAAAAAAACCAACAAAGCTGTTCAGGACAAGATTAATCTTGTCCAAAAGTAGGTGTATATAGGAATGGTTACTGTAAAAGTCCTGACTTAGTTTTGCTTTCACCCCTGCAAGAAATGATTTATAGCTCTTTACTGTAAAGATCAAGTACTGATTGTTTCAATATTAGCAATTTGATCAGAAGGCAAGAGAACATATTCAAGAATGAATAAAAACTTTCACAGCTAATTTCTTCTTCCTCCTGATGCCTTGTAGCATATAATGCTCTGTATTCATCAGGGTAAGGCCAAAAGGCATTTTAGGTGATCTATTCTAACCTCTGTTATCTGACATGTCTCTCAACTTCATCTAGGCACTCTTGTGTTGAGCATATTAACTTATATTTGATGTAGATATCTTTGAAAAAAGAAGTCTTGAAAGAGGACATAGACAGTCCAGTGCTTCTTCAGACACAGCTTGTATTTACAAGAGACAAAAATAATTGTACGTCTACCAACCTCACCTCACTTATAACTTCCTCAGAAAGGTCTAAATGTGTGCCTAATACTATTTTGCAAAGAACTCAATTCCCATGAGCTATTGCCATTATCATAGCAATTTGAAGCTGTTCTTTTAAGATATATTGCCAACTCATGTCATTTGTGACATCACATTAAATGTGCGCATTAATCTTTGCCGTCACTGGGAATCCTTGTTCTGCACTGTGTGTGTGTGGGGAGGGTGGTGATGCAAGAGGATGCTGTGCAGGGGTCTTTCTGGATCTTAGTAAGAAATTAGGCTTAGTAAGATAACTACTTTAATAAGAAAGAATGAGAAGAGGAATACAGATAGTGATTAAATCTTACTCCGTTCAGATGCTGTGGAGCACAATGTTTGTGCAACTTTGAATGGAACCTGGATGGATTTCCTCCCAGCACAACATGCAGAATCGAGCAGAGAAGATCGTGTCTGTGGAGACAGGCTGTCCCTATGGTCATTCAAGATAATATATAATTTCTACTCCTAAAGAATGTTCTCATGAGAACTTCTTGCTGAACTTTCAGATAAAGAAAAGGTCACATAGATGGAGTAATTTTTGGTGCCAAATGGGTGCTGTGCATTAGAGTACATCACATTAAAGCTAAAGGCAACAAAACATCTGACCTTCTAATTGTACATCCTACTTTTTAGCACAGATGTGGGGTTGGGAACTGTGAAAATATCTTACTGCATCTTACCTGACTTGTGGATGTGGGGGATGAGTCTTTATTTAGTAATTAATACCCTGGAATTAAAAAAAGGCTTATTTGTATAATAATAATAATAATAAAAATGCATCTACTTCTCAAGGTGCTCTTAAAAAAAATAAGATCAAAATGGATCTTTTTCTTCACTGAGAGAGTGGTGAGGTGCTGGCACAGGCTGCCCAGAGAAGCTGTGGCTGCCCCATCCCTGGCTGTGTTCAAGGCCAGGCTGGATGGGTTCCTGGGCAGTTTGATCTAGAGAGCTAGTGGCTGGCAGCCCTGTCCACGGCAGGGGGGTTGGAACTAGATGATCTCTGAGGTCCCTTCCAACCCAAGGCATTCCATGATTCTATGATTCACCCAATGCCAACAAATCTAGATACTGAAAGAAGTACAAATTGCTGTACTTAAATCTATTTATTTTAGCATTATGCAGGGCTTTTTTTTTTTTTTTTAAGAGCTGTAGGAAGCCACTGTTGTGTCAATTTTAATTATATAAACCTCAAAACCTCACATACAAAAGATTAACCTGGGTTTTCTGAGGATGATAGGTGTCCTGCAATGCTTTCTGACCAGCTTCAGAAATAAATATTAGAGAAAAAGTTTACATATATACTTGTCTCACCTTGGTGCACACTTACACAGGCTAAGTTCTTCTCATATCCCTGCACCTATAGTAGCTTGTTGCTGTGTCTGGGCAGGTAGGATGTAGACTGGACACTAAAATATTTTGGATAAGTCTTTTGCAAATATGACAAATTCTGACATTTCCCATTTAGCCCTGGAGCTTTTGCTACCTACTCTCTTCACTGATTTTGCTACCTTCTCTCTGCACACCTTTTATACATTCCTTTCTTGAACTCATTTGAAGTGGACCTGTATGTTCCTGACTCAGAACACAAAAATCTACCGTTGCTAAATTTATACTGTTGCTATCCAAACTTTCTGAACATCTTTTCTCCGTGTTGTACACCATCTGCCAAGCTGGTATAAGTAACAGGTATAGAATGTCATTTATGACTGAACTCCTCACAGAGCTTTGTAAATAGTCAGAATGTGATTTAAGATTACTTAAGCAAACAAGAGGAGTTAAGGAGAGCTCAGGAAAGTGTTTTTGGAAAAGCACAAAAAAGAAATGTAATGGGTGAAGAAGTCAAAGCAAAAACTGAAAGAAGTGTTTTATCAATGCCAACAAGAAAGCTGAAAGGACTGTTGAAGGTGACTAGAATAAAGAAACTGTGACTGTGCAAAGAATTCCAGTGCAAAGTAGCTGAATATGCATGGGAGCAGAAATACAACTTCCTGAGTTTCCTGAGTCCCAGCAAGCCTGGTGAATGTATTTCTGAAATCTTGTTATAGGGGATGATTCATTATGTGTTTCGTAAAGCTTACCTGCTAGAACACAGGCTCTTTTTATCTCAATTGCTATATCACTTTGAAAGCCACATTACTATGGAAGTCCTGATTTTACTCAGGTTCCATCCAGTTGTTTCTAACCTGTATTGATAGAATTAGGGTGGTGGAGATTAGAGGGTATCTCTGGAGGCCATCTGGTCCAACATCTCTGTTCAAGCAGGACCACTTAGAGAAGGTAGACCAGAACTGTGTTCTGGCTCATGAATATCTGCAAAAAGGGAGACTTCATGACCTTTCTGGGGAACCTGTGCCAGTGCTTGGTCGCCTGCACAGTAAAAAATTGTTTCCTGATGTTCAGACAGAGCCTCCTGTGTTTCAGCTTGTGCCTATTAGTCTTCTTCTGGCACTGGGCACCCCTGAAAAGAGCCTGTGTCTGTCTTCTTTTCACCCTGCTTTCAGGTATTTATAGACATTGACAAGATCCACACCCTGATCCTTCTCTTCGACAGGCTGAGCAGTCCTAACTCTCTCAGCCTCACCTCATGTGAGAGATGCCTCAGTCCCTCATTCGTCTTAGTAGACTTTTGCTGGACTCTCCGTTATGTCCATATTTCTGTTCCGCTGGGGAGCCCAGAACTGGACACAGTACTCCAGATGAGATTGCACCCATGATGAGTAGAGGGGAAACATCACCTCCTTTGACTTACTGGCAACACTGATAGAAATGAGTATGACAAACATGATTGCTTAAACTTTTCTTTTGCATTTAGGCAGCACAGTTTTATCATAATAAAAAAAATCAGAAAAGAGTGTTACAGACCCATGATGTCAACTTTAACATGAAGCCAGTTTGTCACTCCTGGTGGGAATGGTGGGAATTCTGCCAGACTGAGATTAACAGTGATGATTTTAAGGGTAAGTGCAAAACCAATTTTCAGCACTTCAGTGAACCATTAAACATGTACTCACTTTCTGGGAGAAGGTGTTGCTGACATCAAATTTCAGTCCTGTGTAGTCATCTGCATATTCCAAGAGTATATGCCAAATAAATGTTGTATCAATATTATGCTTTTAAAAGCAGACAGTGAGATATGTACCCCTGTTCCTCTCCAAGAGGAGAATTTTGGAAAGCAGTCTCAGGAAATCCCTTATTGTTGGCACTTGTCCTGTGACATCTTCCTGGTAAAGACGGAATGTTTGTCTCTCTGAAGAAGAGTCATATAACCCATACATAATGCTGGATTCTCCTCAAATGCCCCCTGTGGTGACTGTTCTGTGCCAGAATACAGTATAATAGTCTGAATTACTGACATAATGTCATTGTTTTCCATTTCCTCACCAATATGCTCACTAGACAGAAATTTTGAAGACCTTTTCTGAAAAGTTACTGGATCTAATCCAATAAAGGGTACACTGATGCTTGATGATTAGCTATGCTTGTACAATTTGGTGAATGGTTGGCTAGGTAGCAGCTCTTCCACTGAGATTTTTATGTTTGCCAAATAAGCATCAGCAATGCTATGCTGCTCTGAAGGGGCCTGACATCATCCTCTGATATATAAACAACATTGTAACTTGCAAGACAGCAGAAATCATTCTTTCCCTGCTCTCAGCACTGGATACTTCAGTCCAAGAAAAATCTGAGCCAAATGGAAAGAGTCCTGAGGAAATCAGAGTCAACAGAAGCCTAGAAATATGTAATTATATGGTGTTCAGCCAAAGGAGAGAAGCCCAAGGGGGAACATGCGAACAGTTTTCACTTACGTAACACTGTTGTAAAGACAAAGGGAATAATCTGTTTTCCATGTTCGAGAAGGAGGTGACAAGAAGTAATGGTTTATAATTGTAGTAGATTAGATCTTTGGAATATGAACTAGCAGTAAGAATAATGAAATACTAAGTGAAGTTGCTTAAGAAGTTGTGGACTCTTTATTACCATGTTGCTTTCAACAAATACCTGTCAGGCATAACATACATATAGGCTATTGCCTAATCCTAAAGAGAGTGCGAGTGGAGATGTCTCAAGACTCTTTTGAAGTCTGTATATCTGTCATTCTACAAATCTATGAACCTTCTGAAAAATCAAACATTCTTATATTATTTCTCACATTCATTTTTTTCCGAAATACTATATTAATCATCCTCATCTGAATGATGTCTACACATGTTCTACAGATCTTCCAGAATGCTATTTATTAGTGTGCAGTAAACCATTAGCAAGAAGGGAAGCAACATCAGGGGAGCAATAAATGTGCAGTGGCTGACACATCTAAGAGAGCTTTAGATGATTGGTAACTAGAAGACTTTAAATGTTCACATTCATGCTGTGATAGACTTTAAGCAGGACTTCACTCCCAGCTAGTCTTCAGGCAGATGTCAGCAGCACCTGATGGATTGCTGAAGTGCCACTCAGTAAAATGAAATGAAATCAGATTGTGGGTGCTGTAATGCTTGGGTTACTGTGATTGCTGGAAAGGGAATCAAGGTTCCTGCAAGCAGTGCCAAGTATCTAAAAAAACATTACCAAAAATAAGCCATTGCCATTGGCCTTCCTGGCTGCAAGAGCACACTGCTGGCTCATGTCCAGCTTTTCGTCCATCACAACGCCCAAGTCCTTCTCCGCAGGGCTGCTCTCAAGGAGCTCTTCTCCCAGTCTGTACACACACCTGGGATTGCCCCGACCCAAGTACAACACCTTGCACTTGGCCTTGTTGAACCTCATCAGGTTCTCGTGGGCCCACTTTTCCAGCCTGTTTCTATGAAGTAACAGCCTCTGGAAAGCTGCTGCACATACTCCTGGGGTCTTGGCTGTCCATATCTGGCTGGTGGCTCCCTTCCTTTTGCCTCATGTGCTGCAGGTCTAATGCCAGTCCCAGCACTGGTGCCTGGCCAGCCTCCATCTCTGCTTCCACGTCTGCTCTTGGAGCTGCATTAGTGTACTTTCACAGCCTGAGTCTTCCTGAAACAAGAGGAACTGTCAAGCGTCTTTGAGACCTCTTGTATAACTCCATGCTCTCTTTCTCACATTAGATCATCTTTTGATGAATTAGTTGATCTGGATGTGAGCCACCTGAATGAGTGAAGACTTGTCTTTCCTTTACAAATTCTGTCATTATCCTGCACACTTCTTGTGTGTCAGTCACATCATTGTCTTGATAGCAAGGCTTCTTACGTAGAAAAACAGACTCATTTTTCAGTAGTCAAACATCACACCAAACAGCATATTCCAGGAAAGCAGAAAGGTTTTTTTACTGCTATGGCTCATGTCCATATGGGAATTTGGTCAGCTCAGTAATCTCACTAGTCCAGGTAGTCAAGTTGTGCAGTGGGGTACAGGACTGTCATACACAATACCCATTTCAGGCTGCCAGAAGTCTTCATTCTTAAAAAGATAGGAGTTAATCTGTCCTTGCAAACTTGGGCCTGCTTTAAATCTCTTGACCTCCTTCTTCTACAGCATTTCTTGAAATATTTGTGAAGTGAAAATATTTGTCCAGACTGAATGGTCAGGATGCAGGAGGAATTCTCCTGGGTTCAAACTGCAAAAACTACTTTTGTTTCAGACTTGCAGTTTTACAGAGAAAGGAAGCCCTGGCCGTATATAATAAAATCTCTTCCTGTTGCATGTCAAGATGAAATATTCTGATCGAACTGATTTATGAAAATCCTGTTCTGCAGATTTGGCCACATATTTCAGGAGTGGCAATGAAAACTCACAAAGCATTATAGTAAATGGACATAATGAAAAATGGATATGGCAGAAAATGCACATGGCAGAACACAACCACTAGAAAAGACAAGTGCATATTGACCTACTCTGTCAGCTGGTGGGCTGAAGGCATTCTAATGGTGGAAGGTAGCCCCAGACGTGATCAGTTGTTTAACGACTTGTCAATAAGTGAGGTGAAATATAGCAGTGTGCAATCCAACGTGTAGCATTCTTTGCAGCTGCAAGACGGGTGTCCCTGGGAGCTTAAAGTGCATAGGGAAGTTTGGATGAGGTTGTTCTGGATGCCGCATATCTCACTGCCAGTAAATATCCTTTTCCTTTTACAAATCTTACAGGTTTATCATAACAAACTGCTCAAATCTAAACTCTCATTTCAAACAGTCACTGAAGTAGTTACCAGCCTTTTTCATTATTTACTTTCCCATATTTTAGGAACTCTGATGTAAAACGTCTGATCCTCCACATTGTACATTAGCTCTTACTCAGACAACACTTGTTCCATCTGTCACTGAACACAGGTTTTTTTCATAAGGTCTGCATTAGTGTTAGGATTTCTCTTCACCAGCTTACACTTTTCAACTGGTTGCATGTATTAGCACAAAACACATTTTTAAAGTCTCTTTCTTTATGTAATTTACCTTACTTCATAAATCTGTAATGGTGCACCTCATTTGCCCTGTGGCACAAAGAACTTGGCTCCTGTCACAGAAGTCTAGATGTTGGGCCTGACCAGTACCACCTGACCAAGGAGGGAGCCAGCAGAACTGCAGGCTCTGGAGCACGGTAAGCAGCTCCACTGAAGTTGTACATGTAACAGTAAGCATATGCTTGAATGCTTTTTTTGGAATTGTCCCAAAAGTTCAGTGCAGTGGAAGACCAGCTAAAGAGCACTTCAGTTTACACCACGCAGGTGAAGGGGCACAGCTGTGGGGCAGCAGAAGGCACAGGCAGCTGCAGGCCTTGATCTTGGTCCTTGGAGGCACTTTGTTAGGTTGTCTGGATGGAAGAGGGAGTGAAGCTGGTGCCAGCTTACTTGATCTGGTTGCCAGAAACAAAGAGGCAGAGATTCTGTCATTCAAAGCTGTGATTGCCACCACTGCTGCAATGAGAAGGAACCCTAAAGTGTGATTTGATCCCTAAAATGATCCTTCCAGTTGACAAAACTCCCTCTCAACCAGCAATCAGTAAACCTAATCCTGGATCCTGGGAATCATACAAGAGACCAAGTTGTGATTATATTTTCTCTCAAAGAGCAGTGATGTCAAAAAGCAGCAGAGAAGTGATGTTTATTCACCTTTTTTCCAACTAAATAAACATTTCAGTATTCAACGTAATGCTAATGCTCTACATTAGTCTGTTAAGTCAAGATATCTTTACAGGCCAAGCAGAATGAAGAATGCTTTTTCTTATATTCACTGCTGTTATTGTGCAATGGGAAGGAGACAGAGTACAGAAATGTGGGAGCGTGGCTTGCAAACAACGGCATGTTAGAGCAGCTGCACGAACAGGCCTTGTGTGAGCAGCAGTGATTAAAGAGTAGGCCTCAAGGACACAGTATCTCTGAAGTATAAGATTAGGAGCTAGCATTCGGGTAGGGCAGGAACATATTATAATTAGAGGATAAGTCATAGGCTAGAGTTTAATGATTGATGCTATTGTAGATACATTTAGTAGCTATGTAAGCAGGTGTACCCAATGGGAGCAAGTTATTTTTAGTAACAAGGCTAAGGCTATATAAGCAAGTGTATCTGAGCAATAAACGGGCTATCTGGATAACTCATATGGAGTCGTTCCTGATTTCTCTGCATTTCGTCTCTCGTCCTGTCGCCCGCCCTCGCAGCACAGAAATGTCTGGCTGTGAAAGCCAGTTAGGTGTGTCTAACATAAAACCTCCAGAAAATGTGAATTGATTTTCAGGTGTGCTCTATTTCTGGAGCTACTGCTTATTGTGTAATCTATTATTCTATTATTTTCTCAATAAAGATATATTCATTAGTCTATTAGAGCTAACCTTTCTATTTTTATCTATTTTTTCCTTTTTTTTTTCTTTCCTTGTTTTTTTTTTTGGTAGATCCTGACACACAACTGAATATTTTAGATATCATCATAAATAATAATAAATGTTAATGTAAATGGTTAGCTTTTCAAAATCAAAATATTTTTACTTAGGTACAGACTTCAAAAGTGCTTGCATATTTCTAGGTGTCCACATGGAAAGAAATGGTACACACTCTTTCTCCTGTTACAATTACATGCACCTAAAGTGATCCAAGGATATAATACATTTTTAAAACTTACTTCTTAAATGTGTACTTTATTCAATCAATGTTATCAATTAAAAGAGTTATTTTATGATAGGCAGCACAGAAACTCATTTGTTACACCAGATTTTGTATCAGCTTCACAGCTATTTAGTTGCTCTTTCTTACATGCATATTGAAATGCATTTCATAAAGTGCCGTGTAGTGTATTAAGATGCACTTTTCCAAACTAAATTTCAATCTGTCTCCAAAGATGAAATGTTTCAGCCAAATAAGTCAGGGTTTTCTTTGTTGACTAGATCTTTGTAGGACCTAACACCCTGATTTAAAAAAAAAAGTTAAATCATTGTAACAATTGTATGGTAACAACTTCCTATTTAATATAAATTCTATTGTATTGCATTCTAATCTGAGTCCAGAATCATCAACATAACATTTATTTGAATGCTTTCTAATAGTACATTAAAAGGTGTAATTGATACTTAGTGCATGTACGTTTAGACATATAGTCTATATACGTTCCGCTCCTAAACTGGTTAGGTGTGAGTCATCTGATCAAATGTCACATTTATGATATATGTGTTTAATCCAAACTGGCCCCTTAGACTCAGTGTAATCAGTGGAAGCGCAGTAAATGGGTATGATTCATCTAATTCTAACACAGATGTCTACTATAAATGATACAAATTGTCCAAGACATAGATTTTTCCCTCTTTAGTACTACAGGTTAGCAGAGGGATGACAAAAATTTGTTGCCCATTTTGCCTCAATTCTTCTACATTATGTTAAATTACATTCTGGTGAAGTATGAACTAAAAATTGGTGGCTTGATTCAAAATCCAGTCCTTCTCTTCTATACGAGTAATAGTGATGGTAGCAAACATTTTTCACAGTGTTACTGACTACTGAGTAGCAGTTTGGTCAAACCTTTTGGTATAAATGGGATCACTCAAGCAATACAGTATGAAATAGCTTATGAGTAGCTATTATGTCAGGTTACTCATAAAATATTTCTCAGTTGAAGCTGGGAATAAGCTACATAGGCTCCAGGGGGACCTGGTAGCGGCCTTCCAGTACCTGAAGGGGGCCTATAGGAGAGCTGGGGAGGGACTCTTTAGAAGGGCATGTAGCGATAGGATGAAGGGTAATGGCTATAAACTGGAAGAGCGGAGATTTAGGCTAGATATTGGGAAGAAATTCTTTACTGTGAGGGTGGTGAGACACTGGCACAGGTTGCCCAGAGAGGCTGTGGATGCCCCCTCCCTGGAAGTGTTCAAGGCCAGGCTGGATGGGGCTCTGAGCAGCCTGGTCTGGTGAGGAGTGTCCCTGCCCATGGCAGGGGGCTTGGAACTAGATGATCTTTAAGGTCCCTTCCAACCCAAACCATTCTATGATACTATGATGATTCTACACACCTGCATTCATTATTGCTAAAAGGTTTAGTCACCATTTTATGAGAGGCAACAGCATGGTTCAAGACTCTGCTGTGTAAGGGTGGTCACAATCTAAGGATGGTTTTCCCATAGATACAAGGGAATCTGAAGAACTGAATTGCAAATTTATGTTTCCTTTGGAGAAAGTTAGTGTTTAAATAGTGTTGAAAAATAAAGTAGAAGAGGCAGACTTCCTTGCTCAATCTCTAGAGCCCATCACAGTAGACCTTCTATGTGTCTGAAGACTGGAATTGCAACAAGGTTTTCACAGACTCAGTAAGCGCCTTTGTCATGGGACTGTTCATTGTTGTTGCCTGCAACTCTCACTCATAACAGATCTCATTCCAAGTTGGTGTTTCTTCAGTAGAAAAATAATTAGTAAAATTATTCTGTAAAGCATAATGGTTCTAGCTACAGGAACTTTTCACTTAACTGTAGTCTTGAGCTGACTCACTGAATATATGTTAGTTTTATGAAATTTTTTCATTAATGTTCAGTTTTTGAGATAATTACTGATAACTTAGAGGTAAGGATGGAATTTATAATAGAAATCTCCCTGAAGATACATAAACTGTGTCTTAAACATGCATCTAGATCTGCAAAGAATTTCTAAAACTGTTTTGTGCTCAATTTATTTGTCTCTAAAAGAGGCTCTGATAAGTGGCTAGTTATCTTCCTAGTGGTTGATAAGATGCACTGCCACAGTGTTTTACTTAAAAAAATGTATTTCAGAATTCCCTAAAGAAATGTTGAAACTTAGAGAAAGTGCTAATAGAACATTTCCATTTGTGCCTTGTGCTGGAAGTACTTGGGTAAATTCACAGAGGTACCCTGTAATTCATAAAAATACAGTGAAAAGGAGCTCCTGCTAGAACAGAAAAGCCATGAATTTTGCCTAATATGCCTTATTAGAGAGTTGGCTGTTAAAATAATGCAGAGGTCCAAAAGGCACAGTGTGTATATCTGATATAGAACATAATCCATGTTGCTACGGCTGAGCTAGAGATGGTAATCAAGCTACTCCAGTTATCTCTACTACAAGTCAAAGCCAAGGACGCGAAAGGAAATACCTAGCAGTTTGAAGGTTTCTTCAAATCTTTGTGCGCTGACCATTCAGCAATTAATTTTTTTCTTTCTAAAATCAGGTGGAAAAATGATAAAGTTAAATATTTCTTTGGTGTAGTTTTATAAGGATAAGTCTTGAAGTCCAGATACTTGTAGATTTCTTGTACAGTTGAATCCTGAATAAGATTTCAATGGAAAACAGGTAAATGAATTTCTTTTTCTGCTTGTATATCTCTACTTCCAAAGCAGGTATATCACTACTTTGGTAGTTAAATTCCTTATTTTATTTTTCATTCACACATATCAGGTGTAGAAAGAAGCACTGAAAAAATCCTCAATTTTGTTTTTTACATTAAAGCTCAGTGAATTTTTCGACTTTACATATAAACTTTAGAGAAAATGGCATATGTCCCAGGAATGCAATTGTTAGTTTGCTCTCCAGCGAAAAGTAAGGATTTAATTTATTTTTTCTTATTTGTAAGCCTTTATTCCAATTTATTTAAATAGAGCAGATTATGACACTATTCAAGTTACTTTTGTTCTCTTTTGCTGCTAGTCTAATGAATGGCAGCAGTTAAAAGCATTACAAATGAAAAAAAAGGAAAAAAAAAGGCAAAAAAATCCTCCTCAACTTTAAGTGAACCCATTTGTTGTTAATTATTTTCCCCTCCGTTTTTCCCTCTTCCTTAAGTGAAAACACTTTCAAGAAGACAATGTTTTGATTCTTCAAATTCTGAAGAATTTCGTTCTCCTCCTTTCTTGTTATCTGCTCACTCCAATCGTCTGCCACTGTTTCTGAATCATAGAAAGGGAGAAGTGAATGAATTTTAGGGGCTGCAGCTACAAAAGGGCTGAACAGGCTCAGAAGGTGTTTCCCTGTCCTCCCTTCCCAGACCCCAGTGAACAGAGCCAGCCTCAGGCTGCTGGCACACTCCCAGTTCCCTGCCCAGCCTGGCTAAGTTCTTCTGTCCAGCTCCATGTTCCCAGCCCAGAAAGCCCTCACTGGGGATGGCTGTCTGTCTAGGATACTTAATACAGTGAATCCTCACTCGTGCTGTCCTCTTCCAAGTTCTTCCTCTCCTTATCCCTCAGTGACATATCTCTTACCTTCTTGACAGTGAGCCCTCTATAAAAAATTTCTTTCCCTGTTTCCCTTCATGTTTCATACGTGAAAGAATTAGGAAATCCAGGCTCACAAGCAAGACTTCCATTTTGATCCCACATCTTAAGCCAGACAAATGGTTTGAAAATCTGGTCAGGAGCATCTTTGTTCAAATTTCATCTTTATCTGACTAATTTGCTGAAGTGATGGGCGCAGCTCTAAGTGTCCTCATTCCTCCCACTTAGCATGGGGCTTCAGAGCAGTCAAAGCCCCTCCAAATCCCAAACCACGAGGGAGACAAAGCAATACATCATACCACAAAGCCAAGATAATGTTTCTTTGTCTTCAAGGAGTGATTTACAAAAAGCTAAGGAAATAACTCTGATATTCTCTTGTCTCTACAGGAGACCATGAGACAGTCCTGTCAAAGTATTCAAATGTACTCCTAAATCCAGATGAACTGAACAGGGAGAAGCAGGTGCAGAAGTATTTTGCTGAATCAGAGCTGCAACTACAGTATGTTCAGAACAGACAGTGTTTGTAATGGAGAAATATCTATTTTTTTTTTTCCTAAAATGATTGTGTTTGTGGAAAGGTGAAGGACATCTCTACACAGTCTCCAACATGATTTATTAAACACTGACTATATTCCCTAACAGAGTTCATTGCATTACTCAAGAAAACA
Source organism: Alectura lathami (assembly GCA_013399715.1). Taxonomy (NCBI): domain Eukaryota; kingdom Metazoa; phylum Chordata; class Aves; order Galliformes; family Megapodiidae; genus Alectura; species Alectura lathami. The sequence continues at coordinate 125,388 of VXAV01004361.1, forward strand.
AGGAAGTGGGGAGACATTGTTTTACAAATCCAATGTGGAAAGAATTCTTTCAAATGAAAACTCACTGACATAAAATGTCAGGAGTACTTATGGTAAAAGGAAGAAGCCATTGCATTTGCCTTAAAGACCTTATTGAAAATATTTTTTCTACAGTTTTTGTTATTTTTTCCCTTTTCAGTACAAGTGGTCTAAAAAAGCCAGAAACATGTTATCCCTCCGGTTATACACAGCACAGTATGAAAAAGACACATTGGTGTGTGGGTTTAGGTTAGTTAAGTTGAGGCTAGAGCAATTCACCCAAACAGTTCACACATTTATGCTGTTACTTTCAGAGGTGCTTCTTTTTGGTAGGACACCCAATTACAGAATGTGCTTTATTGTCTCATGTCCAACCCAACAGAAAAAAGGTATTACTTGTTTTCATTTGGATCAGGAGCAGGCCTAGGTGATTGTGAGCAACACGATAAAGGTTGAGCAGTATAAAATCAATCTATCTGCATCAGGACAAAACTAGATCTTCCTTCAGAATCAGGGACCTTCTCTGCTGTACATCCTACAGGTCTGGGCAATTAATTCCAATTTAATCCTTTATAATAGGAACATACAATGGTAGCCAGCAGACCTTTCAAACCCAAAATGCGTTAGAATGGCAGCAACTTCTGTTCTGGGTTTTGGTGAGCGGTTGGGAGCGATGCCACATAGTCTTCCAGGTCAGATGTGCTTTGACTGGAAGAGTGCTTCCAGCTTAGCACCACCAAAAAAAGGCTAGCATTTTTTGGAACTAAACATTGATGACTGTATTTATACTAACATTTCTAAGTGTCTAGGACTGTGTTTTATCTGATGTTGAACTTCTGTTCTCACTTCAGTTAAACTACAGGAATTCAGCATGTTCTTCCCTGTGAAAAAACATTCACTTCTTTCCATAGAGTAATAGAGAAGGCAGCCACCATGATAGTATGGTCCATATTAGAAGGCTTTCTCTGTCCATCCATCTCTCCTTCTGTCTCTCTCTCTCTCCGTCTACCTGTCTATCATACTTTCTGATTTACTTCCCCACTGCCACTCACTGTAGTCTGAATGTATGTCCTCAGGTGACCTGACCCCTCTGCAGTGCAGCCAAGGAGGCTTTTCCAGCAGTGCTCCTGGGAGAAAGATGGTTTATGTGCACAAGTGCCTTTTTTGGCCATCTGTTGTTCTCCATGGCTCCAGGGTTGATGCACAGAAACTCTGCACTTCTGTGTTCTCAGTGCCGTATGACTGTGACAACTACCAGAACGCTAAAGCATGGCAAATTAGAACATATTGCAGTGGGATGGCTGATATTTGGACACAGCCTGTCCTTTTTCATAGTTTGCATACAAAACTCATGTCATGGCAGTGTGTACAGCAATGGAGAACATGTGAACAAAATGAGGAAGGACTAGTTCATCCTGGGTGGGAAGGCAAAAGAGTGCTGATAATTAGAAAAAAAGGAACAAAACACACATAAAACTGAGTTATTTTATGACATTCACAGCCTTTTAGGAAATTGTGAGAAATTTAATAAAGCTCTTGCAGCATGCTAGCTTTATTCATTTTTCCAGTCTTGCCAGTGATGTCAACGTTTTCTGTTCTACACCCTGACATAGTCCTACAAATCCAGATATACACTGGTTGCAATCTGTGTAATTGGAATGTTGGTGTCCAGCCCTTGGACTTCTGGTAACAGGTCCTTGGAACTGTGGACTCCCTCAAGCACAAATGCAGAGTCCTTTGGCAGATTCTGTGTTTCCATTAAAAAGCCTAAGAACAGACTTTTCATTTTCTTTTGCCTTTCTCAGAGATGCTGAAGACAAAGACAGGTTGTCACGACATTTCTTAGGGATGACTAAGAAATGGAAGTGTACATTAGCAGATGCTACTCTGAGGCAGTGTGACCTCAAATTCAATCTGCCAAGCACCTCTCAAGTCATGTTTGAAATAATAATAATTCGTTAGCTAGCATAAGTACATGCAGAACTGATTTAATGATTGCAATAATTGCCACTCAAATTCACTATTGGGTCAACTCTACACCACAAATTGTTTAACTGAATTTCTGACCAGTAAATGCTCTTTTAGCTTTAGATAATATACCGTGTGGAAAACTTGCCTGGAAATATTTGTGTATGCAAATGTGTTGTATGCATATTCATAAGACGTTACCCAGTGCAAACAGGAAATCACTGTGTTACTGAGATAACTGTGTTATGGGTGATGCTGTTTCCCTCTGAAGGATCACCCAGGTAATGCTGATTTTCTTCCAAGGTAAGAGGGAGGTGACTGACAGCACAGGGGACAGAAAACACTACTGCTCTGCAGCAGCATGGCCACAATAGGCTATCCTGGCCCAAATACATATAAGGTATACATATGAGCTGAAATTCAGTTCCAGGAAATATTTCTGAAGGTAAGAACATCTTTCCAGTTGTAGTCCTCAGTAAAATCACATCTTGAATGCTAGTTATATCTGTGACTATTTCCAACCACTTAGCTTCTAGGAACTGGGCAGACACCCCCTTTCCATCTCACCACTTGGCACATATGGGTGGGTTGAATATGTCCAGTAAATTCAGCTCCAGGTGGTAGTAGCATTAGGACATAAGGTTTGGGCCTCATTATGGCAAATCACATCATCACATGCCTACGTTGATTTCTGTTAGACTATTTACATGCTTAAAATGCAGTAAGTCTGCTAAGAGCTTTTAGCTGGACAAGGAGTGCTGTGTATATCATACCATTACCAGATCCTAAGCTATCCAGTTTCACTTAGGCATCCAGTTTGCTCATGCAACCAGCATTTTAGACTGGATAATGGGATTACTGTAGTCATCACAACATATGTAACAGGTGATATATTATAAAATCCCAAAGCTTTGACATTTTATTTTCTGGAAGCAGTTTCAGTACTGTGTACTCCACAGTGCCCTGGAGTACAGTCAGGGCTGGCTTCCTGATGGTATGGAAACTCTCAGCTGGAACACTCTGATTTAACAACTGAATATTTTCCCCTTCAGTTTATCACTGTAAGTCCAAATACACCAAAAGCTTGAAATGTTGAACCAGATGATGGTTGCAACACAATCTTAATAGCCCTGATAAAAAATACTACATTTTAAATGTGTTACATTATTTTTTTCTTCTGAAAATATGAGTGTACCTCTTATCCATACATAGATACCTCTCACTCCAGACTGCAAGTATCTTGAAAGCATCTTACTTTTCAGCTGTTAGAACTGTTTAAAATTCAACAAGATTGCACTATCTTCTTTCTTTCTTCATATCAATAAGTTGTTTGTATTTTCAGATGTACTACTTATTCTAAAGTTGTGGGAAACAGCATAAACAGGTTCAGATGCTCCAAAACACTAAAGAAAAACAATTATCTCTATAACCTACAAAGTGACTGTTGTTACTGAGGAGCAAAGGTGGCACAGGAAGGTACAAACTGAAACAGTGAGTTAACAAACTTGTGCTTAACAAGCTCTCACCTTCTCTTCTGTACAATGTGTCCCACAATGGCTTGGTCACACAGTGGGATATCAGAGTGCAACCTTCAAAGTGCTGCTGTATGTGAAAAATGTGCCAATCTGGGGTGGGATGATGAGTCAGGGACTAACTCCAAGTGTGGGGAAGTGCATCTGAAATGTTTCAGATTCACCAGGTCTCTGAATAATAAGATCATAACAATAATCCTCTTGTACTGGTGAAATGTTGCCTTCACCAAATAAAACAACTAATGAAGTCCTGAAATAAGAGCAAGTGATCTGAAGAGAGAATACAACAGATAGGAACCCACAATATTGTGAACACCAAATGTGAAAATTAACACTAGATTTTTCAGAGGAATCCTTTTTCTTTTTCTTTTTCTTTTTCTTTTTCTTTTTCTTTTTCTTTTTCTTTTTCTTTTTCTTTTTCTTTTTCTTTTTCTTTTTCTTTTTCTTTTTCTTTTTCTTTTTCTTTTTCTTTTTCTTTCTCTTTCTCTTTCTCTTTCTCTTTCTCTTTCTCTTTCTCTTTCTCTTTTTTTTTGTTTGTTTCCCACAACCCCTCCGCCCCAGTATTCTGTATTAGCTGTCAAGGTCCTAATAATATTGCTTCATAGCATCCTGGTGCTGAAAATTTTGTGGCTGAAGTTCTGACAACATGCAGGCCCTTTTGTTCAACTCTTGAAATGAGTGAGAGTGAATCTTGTGCTTGCACTTTGTTCCTCCCAGTACTACTCATTGTAGTGAGACCAGTGTTGAGCTCTTCAAGGACTAAAGACCCTTCACAGGTCTGCCTTGGAAGCAGGGATTTTGAGAAAAGCAAAGTAAATGCATATCCCTGAAATGTTCAGTTCTTTTCAAAACTTAGGTTTAATAATTTCCAATGATGTACACTGTGAATTCACTTCTTTCTCTGCAAGGACATGTAGAAAGGTTAATTCAAAAGTCTTTTTCCTCCAAAAGGGCCTTTTATGTCTCTCCCCTTCCTTCAATAGTACAGGAATGACTGCCAGATGAGAAAGCTGTACATCTACAGATAAAAACCGATAGTTACTCCCTTCTGAGTCATAAGTAACTAAGTCTCTTGTGGTCGTTAACAGTTTCCATGACTTCACACACAATGACCTGAATGTTTGCTGCAGTCATTATATCTTACTACCAGAGGACTGCTTTTTTCTTAAAGTCCACTGTTATCTTTATCCATTTGGTTCCAATCTGTACCAAATATCGTAAAATAAAGGTAACGGCACAGTAGTGAAGAATATTTTTGCACGGAATCCCTTCTCTAGGAGCTCTAACCTTGGAAACAGTGGAGCAGACCCTCTTCTCACCCCAGCTTTACACTGGTTACACTTTGTTACACTGAGTTACACTTTGATGAAGGAAGTGAAATCAGGCCAATCTACAGTGACTAATAAAATTGGCCTACAGACAATAGATAATGCATTTTTTCAAAAACTGGACTTCAAGTTGTTTTCAATGTTGTTGACATCCTGTTTTTTCACCCTGACTCCTATATTCATGCACTGCTGGAGAAGCTTCTGGAAGTTCCCACTGAGCAGGGTGTAGAGAAATGGGTTAATGTTGCTGCTGACATAGCTGAGGCAGATGGAGACTAGCTCACATAGAAGGTCAGGGCTGGCGGAGAAACAAGAAGATTCACCAGCTGGATCATGTGGAATGGGGCAGCACTTACCACAAACACACTGACCAAAGCAAGCACCATCTCATGATCTCATGACTCTTAGCCTGGGGATACTGGTGTTGTAACTGCAAAACAAAGAAGGATCCTAAGCATGGAAATTCAAAGTGAGAAAATGATGCCAAATATGCTGATGAAGGGAGTCTATTGAAACCAAATTCATCTGTAGTACAAGCAAAGGCCAACACTCAAAGTCTTCTTTTTTTGTCTACTCGTTCTTGTTTCTTCTGGTTAGGCTGAGTTTGATCCTATGTCACACAAATACAGGAGATATTGAGAAGTGTTTGTGTGTATTTGATGAACTACTGACAATTACTTCATTCAAAATACTTACCCTTTTTCAACATGGGAGCTATATGTCTTTGCAGTCTTTTTCAAAACATGACTACTATGAGCTTAAGGGAGATGGAGAAAAGAAGCAAACAATTCTCCTGCCTGAGGGATTAAACACCACACTAAAAAGTAAATGAATTACCTTTTGTTCATGGAACATTATTAAAGCTGAGATCCAAAACCCTTGGTCCTAGGACCAAAATCTGTTGAACGCAAGCTGCTTTCACAGAAACTAGGAAGCTGTATTTCAGCTGTTTCATGAGTCAATTTTTTTTTTATTGCCTAGGCATCCCCAGGTAGCCCTTGTCTCTCTGTGTATGTTGACTGGGGACTCTCATGAGGGCAATGCAGCCTGGAAGCAGCTGGCCTGCAGCCCTGCAGGGTATGGCGGCTGCTACCAGACCTGGAGCCCACACCCTCCCAGGGTTTCTTAAGTTCAGAGCCGTGAGACCATACTGGGCAGGTGCCCTCCTGCAGCCAGAAGTGTAGGGTTGAGCCATGCCTTTGTGTTGTCCTCAGAGAAATTTACGACTCAGCCATAATTTTCTTATCATTGTTTCCTTCTAGCTGGGTTATCTTGCACCTTCCTCTGAATCCCAACCCCCATGCGAACCTAATGTGGCAATGGAAGCACTGAAAAGCTGCAGGGTGTGGTGCCCACATGCCAATTCCTTTTGGCCTCTTTCCTGCAAAACCTTGACAACCTGAGCAGAGCATCTGAAACAGGAAGAACCATGAACAGTACTTTATCTTTCTGCTTTCTTGTGTTGCTGGTACACCTCCCATGTGAAACAAAAAATTAAAACTTAGCAAATAATTATCAATGGCAAAGGAAAAAAGAAAGTTGTTTAAGTAAGGTTATACATATATATAAGGTAATATATATATAAGGTATACATATGTATAAGGTAAATGTTATACCTGCAAAACAAGACACAAAGAGAAAAAACAATGTGATTATACAAAGAAAAATCTCATAAATATACCTAAATAAAATTAAATTTTTCATAAAACGGTCTATGATTTCTGATTCTTGATTAGAGATACATGGAACCTTGTACCTTGTTGTAAGTAGCAGCAATTATCCAGAAATGCAAGTGTATTTAGGAATAGATTCTATGCTCAGCAGTTCTAGAAATACTGACAACTACAAGACACCCGCAAGTCGTACTTCTTACCTTTCTGAAATATGTATGTGTGTGCTTTTTCCAGCACCTGTATAGTTAATCAAAATTCTTGCAAAGTTTTATGCAGGATACAACCTTTTTGGTCTGCTGGTATTTTGCTAGCCTGATAGTAAACCAATGGTGACCACCTTCTCAGCACTGTGTTTTTCAGCCGTTCTTACATCAGTCTAATCTACATCATCTTTCCTAGTTCGCTTGCTGTCATTTTGTTAAAACTCAAGATATCCTCTTACTATGTCTGCTTTATAGACTGCAGAATTTCCATTAAGGAAGGAAATTAAATTCTTTTGTTATAATATGTTCCTGACAAATACATATACAGATTTTTCTTATGGCCTTATGGATTGACAGCTTAATCATTTGTTAAACTTTCTGGATGTTGAATTGAAGTTGAACATTTTTAAAACTATCTGCCAGAGCCTCTTTTTACTCATCTTTATACTTTTTTTTTTTTATGTTAAATACTCTGAAGTGAAATTAAACAAACCTCTGACAATTGATCATGCTATCTGATAGAGGCTGAATCACTAGGCTGAATCCCTCAAATCCTTTCACCTGTTCTCCTCTGATTTTCTCTGATTTCTTTCAAGCCACTGGGGGTATCATGTCCTTCATAAATTCTTGAAAATAATAATCACCCATATTTCAGGGTTTGTTTTCACTTTATCTTTAGCAGTGAATTGTATCAAACTTTGTTGACATCAAAATATTTAACTTCTGTTCCTTTACTTATTTATTCTCTGTTTCTGGTTTTCTGGAGTTAGAATTCTTTCCATAAAGAATTTGATTGTAATTCAGTTCTCGGTGGAGGAGGGATGGAACAAAAGAAGTTTAAACGTGGTTTTTAGGTTTTGTCTACATTCATAAGGAATACAACTAAGTTGTGAGAATCTGTTTGGCCATGAGGTAGTGGTAAGATTTGTAAGCAGTTTGGGGAGTTTTTAAACTCTTCCACGATCTATATATTCCAAACACAACAGTCTGCAATGAGATCCCGTTTGTAAATACCAGTTACCCAACTGCTGCAAGAAAGGATAAGGAGAAACAGAGATCCTTCACTGTTAATTTTGCTATGTGGGAGTTGTCTTGCTGAACTTGATTGCACTGGGGTTACCCCTATATTACCAATACAATCTAGGATGCAATGATTTGAATGACTCAGGGCTCAGATTCAGCCCTTAATGCTGTCCCATCCATCCATCCATGCATCTACCAGTTATGGATGTTAAAGACAAAATGAATGTTTTACTCAACACCAGCTAAAGACATGGTCTCTTGAGCTTTAAAATCTTACCAGAGAACATCATCAGGTGAGGTCAGATCAAAAGCACAACTCTCTAAACCATCTTTGAACTTTATTACTTTTGAGTAGATCCACACCAGAATAAGTGATGTCACCCTTAAACATAAATTGACTTGAACTGTCTTTGATCTTGTTCTCAGGTGAGATAGACAAAATGGCTGGACAAGAGCAAGGTATCTGTAAAAACAGATGACAGAGCCATATAATAGAAAAACAATAAAATATTTAGATTAGTATTGCTGACCCCAAAACATAAATTCTGAGAATAATCATTGCAAGTGAAGGAAATGGCATTTTAAAAAAGTTGTTGAGTACTATATGTCAGAATGACATTTATTCTAGCAATTCACTTAATATTCAACAAGTATAGTAACAGATTATGATTTTGGTCTCACAAGACTTTTATTAATATGATAAGAGTTTTTGATAAATAATTATAGATCAGAATGCAGTAGACAATAGAAAGACTCAGACATACAGGAATCAAGCAGAGAAAAAATCCAAGACAAAACTAGTTCTGGAAAAGGAATGGAGACATTTTAATACATGCAAGACATTTTCAAGAAAAATTATGCTACTGGTTTCTGATATATTGGAGTTGCAGGAATGCTCAAGTATGTTATAGTTGTAATTTAAATGTTTAGTCTCTACCTAACTGGACACAACTGGAAGAATTCACCACCTCAGAAGTAACCTTCAGATAGCAGCAGCTTATTATACAAAACAAATCCAACTTCTGTTTCATGACCTTCACATTTTGTGGAATCCTACATTAGAATTCTAGAACATCCTGGGTTAGAAGGGACCCGCAAGGATCATCAAGTACAACTCCTGGCTCTATACAGGACTACCCAAAATTCAAACCATATTTCTGAGAGCATTGCCCAAGGGTAAGCAAATGCTCGGATTTCAGAGTGAACTAGCGCATAACTCAGATAGATTTCTCTTCACTGAGTTAGTCTGTCAGGTCACAAAGGGCAATGCCAGATCAGAATGGATAAAGGGCGCAATCTTTGAGCTGAAAGCAGATTACTAAATGCAACAATTCATATGCCATGAAAATGAGAGGGGGCTCAAGGAGGGATCTGTTTTACCTTTATTTTTTTTCAGTAGTGGACAGAGTAGGTGCAAGTCCCCTGCATTTGGTACACCTTTTCATTTCCAGATGACATCAGACTACCTAGTAACATGACCGCTGACTCATAGACTAGCTTCTTGTTTGTGAATAGTAGTGTCAGACCATCTTAGAATAAATCTAGCAAAAGTAAAGAAATCTAATAATGAATTTCTTCTTATTTATTTCTTTTTTTCCCCATCTTCTACACACACAAAATCTGTGATACTGGGTCCAGCCACGGGCCTGCCCAGAAGGTTCTGGGTGCAGAGAGTATGCAATGGAGTCTGAAAATTTCCATTGCCCTAGGTTTTAGTACTGCTTTTTAGCTGTCAAGCTCACTGAAGTCTGCAAAGCCATATGAGGAGAGGTGTAGAATTGCCCTGCAGTGTCTTTGAGGTGATACAATCACAGGAAACACCCAGCAACCAATGTAAACTGACCTCACTTCCATGCCGTACAGCTGAGCTGCCGAGGATGTGGCTCTGATAAGCAGGGTCTCATAGTGGAGACCCCAGCAAAGGGCTGATTCTTGTCACTTTGCTGCTGGATCAAGGATATGATCAGCTATGATCCAGCCCGATATGTGATGAGAGGTGTACTGCTGGTGCTGCGAATGGCATCTGCACCCATTGCCACCACGGGTGTGCCTCAGTCCCATGTCCACCAGCTCTCCTCCTACAACAAGGAAAAGTGCAAGCAGAAGAACCCAACCTCTGCCCGTAGGAACTAATGGGTTTGGAATGAACTATAACACTGAAGAGAAATGGGGGAGATGTAGTTTATGGGCAAAACTCGGTTCATCCATTTATCAGTTCATAATTCTTCAGTTACTAACAAACAATGCAGCAAAATGAAAGCTCCTGGACGTCAAAGTTTTACACAAAAAAGGAGAGAGGAAGATTTGGGGCTTTTTTTTTTTTTTTGTGTATAAAATATTCATTTTATGACTAGCCTTTATAAAATGGATCAAAAAGTTCATACTCTCCTTTTCAACTATATCACATATGCCTTTTTTCATGCAAAATGCTGGAAGAGTTTTAGGTAGTGGCAGCAAAACATAGGTCTCTTGTGGGAGTTAGATTGACACAGCTTCTTTTAAGAAGACTGGAAATTGAATTATAGTCACAGAATTCTTTTGAAAAGCTAATTTTCTGAAGGCAACTGAAAACGAGTGATTTACTCATTGCTATGAGAAAGACAAATTATCAGGAATCTAAACAATACTTGGAAATAGTTTTCTTAGTAATGGCATGTTAGCCTGTTCTCTACCAAATTTTATCCTGTTGCCTTCATGGTAGAGTATTTAAAACTCCTACAAGATGCAAGGATAAAACTGAAAAACATTTAAATACTGGTTGAAAGTTCATTGATTTCTTGTGCTTGCAGAGCAGAAGAAATTGACTGCCCAACAAACAAAATCGTCAAAGCTAGCATAATAGGAATACAAAAGTGGTTTCAGGTTCTCAGCTAGTTAAGAAAGCTGAGTTAAAAGTACAGCATTCAGCAGAAGACATTTTTTCAGAAACAAGTATTTTCAGTGTGTTCTGAACCATGACTATTAAATAAGTAGTAATATAACACACTAACTCTCTACTGCTTCTAGCCTATGCCATAGGTAGAAACGAGACTGCCTCCATCAGTGAACTACAGATCAAGTGAGAAAAATCCAGAAAAAAAGCCCACAATAAAAGCCTACAAGAAAGTCTTTATAAAAACATAACTCATTCTTAAAAATATTTCATGAAAGAAAAACAGACGTAGACCTATAATAGACTTACTGAAATATTAGAGAGGAACAGAGTCTGGTGGAATTACTCTAGATTTACATGGTTTAAAGCTTTGTATTTTCCTTTCAGATACACTGGTGCATATCTATATCTACACATCTATTAATATCAGGAACGCAGTTGTGAATTTTCTCCAGTGTAGGTGAGAGTAGGAGTTCTCAGTGACTGACTGCTGAAGAATGTGCTTGCTGGGCTGAAACCAAAAGTTTAACGAGACTTCGAAATAAATAATGTACTAAATAACTGGAATATATATTTTTAAAATATATAAATATCATTAAATAACTGGAAATATTGTTAACTTGTCAGAGCAAAGTACCAGCTGCATCTCAGTTGCTTGGTATCATTACTTTTGGGCCAACAAAGATCAGAAACCATCGCATAAGGCCAAGAACGGTTCATATTTCATGTGACAGTTTATTTTCACTCCTGCTTGAATACAAGGAAGAAAAAGGTATTTTCTCTTTATATTAGATGTGCAGCAACCAAGTTCTTTACACTAAATAGGGTTAAAGTAATGACCATTATGGCTAGAATCAACAAAAGGCGTTTCTATCATACGGTATCTTAAAAAGCTTGATCTAACGTCATGTTATTCTCAGCCATGATGATGGAGACAAAGAACAGCTTGATGTTACTGTATTTCTGTAACTACAAAAACACTACAAGCTGCTAAGAACTTTTCAGAAACCCTCTGCATCGGCAGTGTACAAACCGCTTTGTACCATTCATGGCACACCAACTCTCCTATTTCACTGGCTGCCTCATAAAAATATTTTCTGACACTGATACTGCTTACAGGATCAGTGTAATTGAGAGTAATTTACAGGCTTATAAGGTTTTTAAAACTTGTGATTAGTCCTGGTTTGCACTAAATTTGACCTCTATGTCTCATATAATCATGGTGTAGTATGTTTGCTTTCAAGTGCTGTAAAAAAAAAAAAAACAACTCCAGACAAGATAAGGGAACAATACAGCCCTTTTAAAAATCAGCAGCAGAAATATTTCCAAATAATGAATACTGAAGAATGTTAGAGTGCACATTACAAAAAACATCAGTGAATAAACTGTGAATTAAAGGAACTCTTTATGAGAAAATGAAAGCACGTATGATAGAAATAGGGTGCATGATGCAAGCACAGAGAAGTGACATTACTAGCTGACATGGACTAATAATTGCACCTAACCAGGCTCCTCTTCCTGCTGGCTGCATGGAAGATGACAGAACACCATATTACACCCCATCAATCACCCCTGAGACATGCTTAATGCCTGCCTGATCTTCAGCTGGTGCCTATAGTTGGGTGATGCAAAAACTCCTTAATGCTTTCATATGCTTTTCCTTCTTAGCAGGAAGGTTTCAATGAGGTTACACTTCTGTTTCAATCTGCTTAAACTCACAGTGTACCCAACCACAAAAATATTGGTTATTTGTTCTTTCATTAAGAACTGTGTATTGCACAAAAGTTTTTGAGGCATGTTCACATGCATTGGGATTAGCAGGGTCTGTAGCCGATGGTGTATAGTTACTTTTAGGAGAAATAAAAATCAAAGGAGAGAGGGTGGAAAGAAGAAAGCTTTCACCAATGGCCAGCTGGGAAGAGAAGTAATGGGAGGTCTCCAGACAAGCATCCTTCTTGTATGTCTTCTCCAGTACAGTAGGTGGCTCTCCCCATAATGCCTTTTCCACCATACCAATACAGTTTTCATTAGGACCGGCTTTTTTATCGGTTGCTCCTGCCTAGAATACTGTTGGTGCTGCTGGGAGCATGCTTTGCAGATACTGCACACTACCTTACTGTTAAGCTTGGGGCATGCATATTTTTGGGCCCACTAATGTCAACCAGAACCTTTGACCACAGGGTGGGAAAAAGTGGGGAAGAAAGGAGGATTCTCACGCTGGTGGCAATTGCTTCCCATGAGAATCCACCATAACAATGCAGTTGGGTTGCAGGTGCATGGCCGGGAGGATAACAGTGCACAATCCACAGCGTGGGAACAAGGGGAAGTGGCTGCCCTAGAGGCTCTGGGAAAGGCTGCCGCGGCGGCTTGGGTGACTGACCGGGTGCAGAGCTGCCAGCAGAAAGCTGGCTACAGAGTTTCAGAGAGGGCTGTTAGCGATGGAAAAGGTTGCGGCACTTAAGGCACCGTGGACATGTGGCTTAATGGATGGTATTGCCTTTGCTCAAAGGATCAGGGCACGGCGCAGCTCAGAACTCACCAGCAATGAATGTATCTCGTTTTGACCAACGCAGCTGCAGTCTAACAGTTATTCAACTAATGCAGTTAGTAAAAAAATTAACTGCATTTTTAGGGATTGAAGACCATTAAGGGAAAGAATGGTAATGGAAATGAACCCTCTTAGCCTGGGATAGGTACTGAGTCCACATCTTCCAGCTCAAGAAGTGCCTGCCACTGCATTGTGTCTGTTGACTCTGGTTCCCTATGCTGAGTGGACATCATCCACTGCTGAATTTTCACAGGATTTTCACAAAAGTAAAGGGCAGGTTACTAATGATGCAGGTGAGGGTAGTAAAATCTGGTCTGTATATACTTGTATTTCACTATATATTGTAAGATGACTTTTTGTACTTTCTGGATCAATTATTTTGCTGGACATTTTAACATACCAATATGTGATTATAAAGGAGATAGTCTTTCCCTGGATTTCTAATGCTCATATTTAATATTCATCAGAGCAAAAGAAAAAAAATCATTTAATGATCTTAAAGATAAAAAGGAAATAATTAGACTGAATGGAACACAAACAACATGACAACTTCAATGTAAGTGTAAATATAAATGCAAGTGTAAATGTAAATGATTCTTTCTCCTGATATAAATGAATCTTTTTCCAGCCTGTTGGTATTCTGACTTGTGCAGAGAAATAGTTTACCTGTCCCTAGACAACAAGAAATAAATCTCACGCTAAACAGTTATAAAGCATTCTTTTGCAGTGGCAGATTTCTCATTGGCTGTTTCAGTTTAGCTGTAATCCCAGTCTTGACTGTTGTCTGGTGAAAGACTTGTGAAATAAAAAGTGAAAGGTGCACTTGGGAAAAACTGCTGTTTTGAAAATAGGAGGTAAATTTATCTTCAAACAGAGAGAGGAGCTTAAAGCTTTGCCCTCAACTGCCAAAGTAATTATCAGTAATAAATGAGTCTTTTGCTAGGAACAGTGTGAAGAATGTTCACCTGAAGCAAACAGGAGTGTCTGACCTGTGTCTCTAACACAGAGAGATGGAGAAGGAGGCAGTGATGGAGCCTGAAGAACTCTAGAAAAGTAGAAGGCATTAGGTATGTGTTCCCTGTTACCCACGCCTATTACTGCACTTTTTGCCTTTCTGTCAATGTTGCTGTTACAATGCTGCTTGGAGGAATGTCCATGAAACCAACAATCACCAAAGGTACATGATATGATCATGAAAGCCAAGATGACACTTTGAAAGAGAAAATATTTTATGGGAGCATAGGGTCCTACTTAATGTCCATATCATCTTTGATTTCTAGCAAAGCCTTCAATGTGTGGTCATACTTCTGCCATGCACATAGGACAAGAACAAGGAAAATCTGAGTTTGGATTTTTCCTCGCTTGTTTTCTTCCTACCTCTAGATATATCTTACCTATCATTTTTGACATCCTATAGTCTAACATTAATATGTATTACATATTGCCACAGCACACCAACACTATTATTAATATCACTAATTAGCATCAATTATCCAATTCATGTTAATTATAAACATATTTTCTGTATTGGCTTAAAACTTTTGGATTGCTCCAAGAGGGAGAAAAGTGTGCTACACTCAAACACAAATGGCAGCTGCCCAGGAGGTGCAGCAAATGTCTTTTACCTTTTCCTCTGGCTGGGGTATTAGTGACTGCCTGTGAAGTGAAACAAGGAGCAAAGGAAAAATGAGTGTGAAGATTGAATAAATGGATTAGTCCATGGCAAATCAAGTGGTTCTGGTTTTAAATATCTGAAAGCCCATGGCTTTCATAGAGATACAATCCTACCCTACGAGCAATACTGCCTTGGTAAATATTTCTTAGAGCAATATTACAACAATGGGCAAATCAGGAACATATTTCGTCATGCCTGCCAATCTCACTTGCTGCAAAACTGGCAACACCTGCCTGCGTCTTCTCAGCTGTCACAGGACTACTTACTCCAGATTTATCTTCTCAGCCTTACCTCTCCATTTATGTGCCTGAAGCATTAAGAGAATTGTTTAAATAAATGTATATGCAGCCCTCAGAACCGGCTGGCATGTTATGTAACTCTTAGACCCGAGGCATCTTTGGACAGGTTGCATTTCATATGCACAGAGACACTTCACAAGCAGGATATTCAAAACAAAAATTATTATCCATTGTGTATTACAGTAGACAACAGACAACTAGGAAGCCTGACAGAACAGCCTGCACAAAGGGAACCAAGCAGAGAAGGGACATGCTCCAGTGGATTAATGGTACAAGAAACGAGATGTGTTTCACAGCCTTCTGCCACACAGAGAAAGTCCAGTGTAGGATTTATCAGCTATGTCTTGTGTGCCATGCAGGAATAACGAATGGTGTGACTTCTGAATCTGCATTAGTTATTTTGGAGATTTAAGGTTTAGCTCTTATTTCAAAATGACATAGGTCAAAAAGTTGCTTTACTATTTTCAAGTCACTAACAATGTAATGTTCATTTTAAATTAAAATCAGATGGCTTGGAATGCTCCAGTTAACAACTTCACTGTATGACATCATACTGGACCTCTTTTTCTCCAATTCCTCCTCTCTCATCAGCCTACAACATTAGGATGTATCAATATATGGGACTGAAGAAATGCTGTCTGCAGCGCACACAAGCCTGATTTCCCTTGCTCCAGATTTTGTATCCTGATATCTTCATCCAACAGCCAGATTTACTCTTGGTCTGCGTGGGGGTAAATAATACTGGGATTGTTGTCTATGTGTATTTGTATGCAACCACATGCAGAGAACAGGTGCTGGGAGATGCTTCCCAGAAAGTTCTTTCATATTTGATAAGCAAATGTTCTGGTACCAAGGTTTTGTTCAGGTTTAATTTATTGGAAATTTGCCTATGACATAAACATGAATCTGTATTAAAAATGTGTCTGATGTTAATTTAGGGAACTTTCTCTTAATATGCATACAAATCTTGCTTATTTTTTACAGCTTTCCTTATTTTTTTTTTTTTTATTATTTCATATTAAAGTGAGTAATGAAAAGCAAATTTTATTCGTTGTACCACATATAACTTGTCCCTTAAATCTCCATGGAGAGAACAGCTGTTTTTTGACACATCTTAAGATCTTTTAATGACCTTTGATTTTCAAAAGGAAACACTGAAATACTGAAGCCTCTTTTGGACCAGTGTGTGACATAGTTCACTCCTATTATGAAGGAGAGGATTTATGTGAATAAAAATATTATCCAGCAATATGCAGATATTAATTTGCATGGTGTAGTCATTTTATTCAGCTCAAGCTTCTTTTGGAAGTGTCTTCTCTGTTCTGAGCTGCTTCTGTCTCACTTCATAAGTGCTTTCATCTTTGAGAAATATGAAAGAGAATACGAAACTGTCCAATGCTGCATTAGCCACAGCTACGGAGGCATAATTGTGTTTCTTGTTTTCATTGTGACTTTGGGGTGATTTTGCTGTCAAACCAAATTTGAGAAACTCTGCTGATTTTTTTGCAAAACCGGTGGTTTAATCTTTTCACCTAACAAAATCTTCTAGGTGAATTCAAAGATCCTTAGGAGATGCTAAGGCACATGTGAGATGAGATCGAAGACAGCCAGCATGGCTTCACCAAGGGCAGGTCGTGCCTGACCAATCTGGTGGCCTTCGATGATGGAGTGATGGCATCGGTGGACCAAGAGAGGGTGATGGATGTCGTCTACCTGGACTTGTGCAAGGCCTTTGACATTGTCCCACACCATATCCTTATCCCTAAACTGGAGAGATATGGATTTGATGGGTGGACTGTTCGCTGGATAAAGAACTGGCTGGATGGTCACAGCCGAAGGGTTGTAGTCAATGGCTCCGTGTCCAGGTGGAAGCCGGTCACGAGCGGTGTCCCCCAGGGTTCTGTCTTGGGACCGGTGCTCTTCAACATCTTTATTGGTGACTTAGACTGTGGGATCGAGTGCACCCTCAGCAAGTTTGTTGATGACACCAAGCTGAGTGGTGCAGTTGATACCCCTGAAGGAAGGGATGCCATCCAGAGGGACCTGGACAGGCTGGAAAAGTGGGCCCACGAGAACCTGATGAGGTTCAACAAGGCCAAGTGCAAGGTGTTGCACTTGGGTCAGGGCAATCCCAGGTGTGTGTACACACTGGGAGAAGAACTCCTTGAGAGCAGCCCTGCGGAGAAGGACTTGGGCGTTGTGATCGACGAAAAGCTGGCCATGAGCCGGCAGTGTGCTCTTGCAGCCAGGAAGGCCAATGGCATCCTGGGCTGCATCAAGAGAGGGGTGGCCAGCAGGGAGAGGGAGGTGATCGTCCCCCTCTACTCTGCCCTT